>CM060690.1:85154101-85754101 GCA_030686995.1 Artemisia argyi
CATGCATTGAAAATTTGTATTTGGGGATATATGCAAGTATTTGAGTTTTAGTGGGTATACATGCAATTTTCCCAATACAAATCCATCACAATTATTCCATTAAACACATACCCATGTCAATAATCCAATCTATAAATCATATAATCAACAACATCAACTGAACAAAACAAAATCCAAAAAACAATTTTTTTAACAAAATTCATAGTTCATAAAGGTTATACTCACCAAAAAACTAAATACTAGATAAAGATGATGTAAAATCTAAGCAACCAAGATACTAATCCATCATAATTATCCCATTAAACACACAAAACCCAAATAAATAAATGGGTAATGATACTTACACGGAATTTTTTACTTCGTACACACAGAACATTAATGTGAATTGACCATGATGCCCTCGATCTTATTTTATTACCAGAATTGAACCCATCTTGTTAAATCAAAACTTTAAAGAACTCATTTCGTTGCTGGTGCCTTTCATTGCCTACAAAGCTCGTATCAATCACCGGCCGTTAAATTACCAAAATTTACGGACCGTTTTGATACCTACGATTTTCTGGAAAGCTTTGGTTGTTTATATTATGATTAGAATAAGAAATTCAAATTGATGATGTACTGAAACTACCGATTGTTATACAAATACACGGAGGTTCAATTCATAGGATGATAGGAAGGATTTTAGCGTCGAAAGTTCACCGATGAGTGAGTTGATGGTTGTGTGGTCGGTCAACTGAGAGTTTCAACACTAGTCAATCATGCCGGATGTATTTTGTAAATCTTGAGAGTGTAGTGCAATTTGTTTACACCCAATTGCAAAAATATGGGTGAAGTATGACGAAATTGTAAAAATGAGACCGAGTTATAAAGGCGTGTAAATTTGCCACTAACGTTTCGTAAAAGTACAAAATAGCAACCGAGAGCGTTTTTTTGGCTAACGCCCGTTAGTTTTTCTGTTAGTCAAGGGTATTATCGTCATTTCACTCATTTCGCGCCTTTAAATAGCCAGACTTTATTTAAAGGACCAAATTTGCAAAGTCGTAACTTAAGTTTGCAGCCAAAAACCCACGTGGCAACCGAAGAGATTGTCTTGGGACTCTTTTTCAACGATTAATAAACTTGCAAAGGCTGAACCTTTCACTCCCAAAGTAACAGGGCAACCGAAACGGCTAAACCTTTCTCGCTTATTTAAACACACCAAACCACACACACATTCCACCTAAACACACATAATCCCAACGATCAAAACAACCGACGATGGCAAACAATGGTAAAGGGAAGGGTATCTACATTGGTACCGAGGAAAAGGAATTTGACAAAGTTTTAAGAACCTATTATCTAACTGATTTTCTTCTTGATGCATATGGCGGATAACCAATTGATGAGTATGGTTCTTACAGGAAGATACCTAAGGAGTTGAAAACAAAGATTCTGACCCATCTGAGGAAACAAGATGGCTACTATGAAGCGCTTTTGAGTGATGATGATGATGAGGAGGAGGAGAAGTAAGAGCCTGTGATACCGTTTTACCCAAGTTTGATGAGTTGGAACAGAAGATTTCCAATCTTGAAAAGGTGTTCAAGTATCTAAAGGAGAAGAAGGACAAGAAAGAAAAAGAATTGAAGAAAAATAAGAAAAGGGGTGATGCGGAGGGCAGCGGTTTAAACTACTAAACAAGTGTTTGTTGGATATCTGTTTGGAAATTTGTAATGGTTGTAAACTCCTATGATCAATGAAAGTTTTAATGTTTATGTTACTTATATGTTTGTGTTTCGATTTTGTATCTTTATGTTTGTGTTTCATTTTTGAAATCTGTGGGTACTTCCTATGCAGCTTATGCAGAAAGTATTAGATATGTGGTGTTTGGCATGAAAGTCAAACGGGTGAAAGTCACTTGGTTTATTGACTAGCACTAGTAAGAAGTTAATACTCGTTTACCTACCTCACATAATGAAGTAAATTATCCTACCGACTAGGATAATAAAGTCTCCTTCCAACTTTGTCAAAAACATAGATATGGCATAATCTGTAACTCAAAAATTAAAGAGAACGAAAATGAGTAGTAATGATACACAGGTAGAGGAAGTAAATGGTTGTGTAATTGGTCTTGGTATTAGAAGTGGGAACAAAACAGGAGGGGGTGGTGCAAAGGTAGAGGTATTGGACGAAAGATGCATTGTCTATTGTGGGGATGTTAAGTGTTGGAGGCATGCTTACACAGGTGGAAATGTTGTTATACTTGAAAAGGCAGGTTGTACAACGGCAGAGGAAGTAAGTTGTGGTGTCATTGGTCTGGGTATTACAAGTAGAAACAAAAGTGCAGGGGGTGGTGCAGATGCAACTCAATAAACTAAAGCAAAAAAGAAGAGTAAAAAGAAGCCAAGAAAGTTCATTAAAAACAACACCACAAACTGAATCACTATTGTTTTGGGCATGTCCAAACCACAAACTGAATCACTATGTTTAGTATGTGTTTTGATGTTTCATTAATGTGAGTTTCTTGTTTATGTTTGTGATACGTATCAAATACACTAATGAAGTATAAACATATGTGAAGACATTATTCATACAAAATCTGGATCATGAGATCCATTACATTCATTAACCATAACATGGTAATGTATACAAAAGAAACCCATCACTAATCTCAAACAACCAACCCCCTCATGGATATTTCTTCCTCACAACAAGCTCAATCTTCTTAAACATCTTGTCATTGACTTGCTTGGCCATCATCAACAGTGCATTTGCCCTACGCTTATCAATTGTTTGTAGTCTCCTAAGCTTCTTTGTATTGCTCATTGCAATTCTTGCATGTGAATAGTTTCGAAGTCTAACAATCAGATCCCCCTACGTCCGACCCTTTCAGTAATTTTTTTGGACTTGTTCTTCAAATCGTGTGCCTGCTGCAAGTCTTGAAGAATCTCTGTGTGGTAAGGGCCAAGCATTAGTTCAGTTAGCACATACGAGTTACAGAGAACCTTTAGATCAATATCACATTGAGAGTTGTTCATGGTTAAGGAAATAGGGAGGTGTGTTTTGCAAGTGAGTGTTTTGAGAGATGATTGAATGTGATTAAGGTAGATGCGTATTTAGTAGCCTTCATGTGTTTGCCTATAAAAGGGCTTATAAGATTGCCACATACTGTGTAGCCTTCATGTGTTGGACTAAAAAAGACTTATATGACAGTTGACTTTTTGCAATTCAACATTTGCAGTTTGACTTTTGAAAGTCTAAATGCAATGGGTGCAAACATAATGTTCTTGCAGTTTGATTTTTGTAAAGTCAAAATGCAATTGGTACAAGGGAATGAGTGTATACATCACTCCCATTCAAGATTTGCAAGTTTGACTTTTGAAAGTCCAAATGCAACGGGTACAAGCATAGAATACAAACATAGAATCCAAACATAGTTCAAAACATTGTTCTAAAGACAATAAATTTAAACAAAGAGTACAAACATAGAATCCAACAGACAATAAAGTGAAACATATTGTTAGTGGGTAACACATGAAGAACTAGGAATTGCATACTCATCATCTGACTTCTTCTTTTTAGTTGGCCTGTCAACCTGAGGTCTGTGATTGGGTGGTATTATTACTGTTGTAGACTCAATTCTTGTCCAGTATTTGCGGCTAGAACAGCCATTGATCTTGAATGAGTACATATGCGCCTATGTTTCTAGTCTGTAAGCAGCATGAACCCACTCTTCAGGTATACCAACTCCTCTTCCATCCTCATTCATGTAGTTTATTGCAGCCACAACATGTTTACATGGTATTCAAGTTAGCTCCGACTTCCTACAACCACACTCCTTCCTGTCCATGTTAACAACACACTGATCCTTGTTAGGCACATATACTTTATATAAAGAACATTCAATCCACTCAACAACGCAATCAGTAGCTTCTTTTTTTATTGCATTAAACATGGCTTTCACAGTAGGAGTAAGTTGTCCAACATTATTTTATATTATTTGTTGAACTACCACAATCCTCTTCATCAAGTACTCTCTGATATATTCAAGACAACTGATGATGCTTCTATCTCTGACATCATTTAGCTGGCTATTGAACACCTCACATATGTTGTTTAATAGTAGTCCACATAAGGCTTTGCTTGTTAAACAAATCACATATTATATATTACTATATGATCAATTATCAGTATGCTTTTGTCCAGTGCCACTTAATGAATTACCTGAAAAATGTGATCTGCTCCATTGTTCAGCTGGAATCTTCAGCAACCAATCATAAGCTGCAGAATTGTTATTCTTGAGATGATCAATCTCTTTGTTGAATTCAACAACAGTAGTGGCTCTAGCAGCCTTCCAAAGCATGTCCTTGTAAACACCTCCTTTAAAATGAGACTTCATGTCCTCATGAATATGCTTATCACATAACCTGTGTTCAGCATTTGGAAACACACTAGCAATGACTTGTATCAATCTCTGTGAACAGTAAAGGTTATGGATGGTGTTAAATCTTTACATGTTCTCATTGTGCATAAAACACATGATTCATTATAGAATAGAAATGTGCACCTTTTGCCTATCAGAAATGAAAGTGAACTTGTAGTTGGTTTCTATACCAAGATCCTCTCCTAGTAGTTTCAAAAACCAACGCCAAGTTGCCTTATTTGGTGCATCAACTACAACATATGCTACTGGATAAATCCCATTGTTTGCATCAATCCCAACTGCTGTTAGTAATTGACCTAGAAAAGAACCTGACATGCATAATCCATATAATCATAAGAATTCTCTGCCACAAGCTTTGAAACCTTGTTTCATAGCTCCCAAACACACATAAACCATTTTAAAAGTTCTTGTTGCACTCTCTGGATTTGGTTCTAGCTGTACATCAATCCTAACAGTAGTTCCTGGATTTTGATTAACCAACTCTTGGGCATACTCTCTAAGCAGTGCATAATGTTTTGTAAAAACATGTATACCTGAATGACGTTCACAGTCTTTATTGCATAGCAAATCATACTTACTTACGGGAACATCTTTAATTAGCTCATCATCATCATCATGAAACACTTCATCCTCATCATCATGAAACACTTCATCATCATTTGGATTATAAACCAAATCCTCTGAACCACTCTCGCCACTCTTTTCTTCTGTTTCAGTATCCACCTCTACTTCTTTCACATTTCCCATATGACCACCTACAATTGTAAGTCCATAACATTAACAACAAATATACCTTTTTTTTAAATACAAAAAACTGTTCAAGTAAATAGGAAAATGCACTGTGTTCTTACCGTATCGTTCAAAGGCACGGACGATCGAAGTAATCTAACCGGAACTATACGTTAATTAGAATTGTATCAGAATAGGTGTTCGGGTTAATTTGGTAAAGAGAATTAGAGTGGCGGAACCAATGAGGGTTGTATCTGAAGATAAAGGGGTATATTAGTCATTTCAGGCGATAATACCCTTGACTAACAGAAAAACTAACGGGCGTTAGCCAAAAAATGCTCTCGGTGGCTATTTTGCACTTTTACGAAACGTTAGTGGCAAAATTTGCACGCCTTTACGACTCAGTCCCATTTTTGCAATTTCGTGATACTTTAGTGACTATTTTTGCAATTTACCCTTTGTTTATTAAAATGCTCTGAATATTTGATTCGCACATCTGAATGTGAATTTGATGCGTAAATATGAATTTGAATGAAATGATACTGTTTGTTTTTTACTTTTTAAACGTCTGAACAATAAAAGTACAAATTAGTTTATTATTATAATCAGTTTTATTCTTACGAAACATAAACATATCTAAAAATTATATAGAGCATTTTAGTCATAAAATTAACATAGTTGTGCAACGTGATAATAAAATGTTTAAAAAAATATTCAAAATTTCATAGTATACTTAACATTATCAATTAACAAGAAAATACTTTTTAGTGAAAATTTTAAGCTCAGGTGCAAATTACATGGGCATAATTTAACTTTACAAACTAGTTATATATTACTATTATTTGAAAAAAATTTAAATGCTTAAACATTATCATCATTAGTATTTTAACATTATTTATTTAACAAAAAAACAAAAACTTAAAAAAGAATAAAGAGTGAAGAGGTATTAAGAGGCATAAGACCCCATCCACATCTAGTTGGTTAAGATGTTTTAGCCTCTGACCATGTCAGAACGAGCGAAATAAAACAAACGCTCTTAATGAGCCAAATGTCTGAGTGTGTCTAAATGAGTCAGATTAAGAGGTTATTAAGAGCCTCTTTATGAAAAACAAACACCACCGTAGAAACGAACAGGGATGGATATATTTAGTGAGCATGGGGCAAGTGCCCCCACGACTATTTTAGCGTAATTTCTTTTTAATTTTGACCTTTTTTTAGAAAAGTACCCTCCACCAAAAACTCAAATTGCCATCATGCGGCTTTGTGGTCCACTGGGTGAAGCTTATTAAGTTAAGCGAGCCTAGGTGAGAGTAGTACCGAGTTGGGTGACCAACCGGGAAGTCCTCACATGGGGACCACAAGCTCTAATGATATCAACCAGCTACCTTAAAAGCCTGTGCCCAACCATGTGATGTCTTGATCCAACTAAAGGACGCGAGTTCGATTCCGTTCCGCAAGCATGGTTGGGTATTGGGTGGAGGTATTTCACAGGCATCAAACCTTTGCTGGGTAGGGTTGATGGGTACCATTATGGTACACAGGGTTGAGGTGTCCCTGCCAATCTACACTTTTTGATCCAAAAACTCAAATTGCCCCTCACTCATATACCAAAAATCAACATTCAACACTCTAAAGCCTTACAAATCCTTCATTTCTAAGTAAAAATACTCTGATTTATCATTACGATCATAGTTTTTTCTTCCAAATTTTGTTGCTATTGTCAAAAAAAATTTTGCACCCACATCTTAATTTTCTGGTTCCGCCACTGGAAACGGATGTAGTCGAGAGTCGATATGGGCACTTGTGGATGTAAACCTAAAATTGGAGTCCGGTGGAACAATAAAAGGGGTACAGTTATGGGCGACTAAATTTGGTAAATAATATTAAGGGTACAATGGTTTTTTCATATGAGATTTTTGTGTATGAAGTAAAAAATCCTGTGTACTTATCACTCCCCTAAATGAATAAATAGTAAATAAAACTTAAGGTATGTTTGTTTCATGTTTTAGATCTGAATGTGATTAACACATCTTATCGATAAGAGGTGGCTAAAAACTCTAAATCTGAACGAAATAATGTTGTTTGTTTTGTATAATTGTCTGAATGATTTTAAGTGCTCGTTTCTACAATTTATTTATTAAACCAACGCAATACGATAATAAGTAACTTATGTAAATATGAAACAAGACTTTTTATCATAAATATAACATAGTTAATAAACCATTTATAGAGTAAGAGGCAATAAGACAAGCCCCCCACCTCTTATTGAGTAAAATGTTATATGTCTGAACGGGTCTGACTCAAAAGAAAAAAAACAAACAACACTAATGTCTGGCCACCTCTTACCGCCTCCGACTCGATAAGAGTAAGAGGCTAGTAAGACATTTTTTCAAAAAACAAACACACCCTTACAATTAAAATGATAAAAGAACCCGGTAGATACTAATCTATCATAACCATTTGATTAGGTAGATGTGGCAATTTGTATTAAAAAATAATAAAAAAATTAAAAAGGTAACTTGAGTAAATTTATAAAAATCTGCGTGTATGACCCATTTAAAAATTAAATGTGCATGTATGGCCCTAAAACATTACAAATGTTTTTAAAGAATAACTTATAAATATAATATATTTAATTTTTAAAATAGAAATTAGGTGTTACATTTGAGGAATTTATTTTGTCGTTTTGGGTCTTTTCTAAAACGATTTGTATAACATGAGCCTATTTGGCCAGTCCCGTTTAAGCCCGTGCCCGTTCGGGCCCAAGCCCGTTTTGACAGTGGCCCATGCCCGCCCGTTTTGCCACCTCTATGATTAGGGTTAGTGTTATGATGTGTGTCTACCTGTGCCGATCTTTGTGTTTAGGCTTACGGATACGATGTGAATCAATGGTGAAGAAGATGAGAGAGTGTGTGTGTATGTGGGGGGGGGGGGGGGTAAGTTTAAAGTTTGAGGGTCCGTTTGGTATGTACGTGGGTTTAATATTTTGATTCGGATTCGAATTCATATTCGGATTTGTATTTAATATAGAGAGAGATAATGCATTATATGTTTTTATCAGATAAATAATAAGAAAAATATAAATATTTAAACATGTTAGGACAAAAGTAAAATACATAAAAAAATGTGATTTATGCTTTAAATGTGATATGTGAGCCTTTTTAGTGAGAATTAAAAGAGAAACCCAGCCATTTTATGTGAAATTACTTTTTTGTAATCATTTCTTTTTTGTGCAAAGGTGATAATTTTATTAATTAACAAAAGAAATTACATCATACTAAGAAGGGTAGACAACTAGACATGCCTAAGGGGTTGTTTGATAAAAAAATATGATTTAACGTTGAATAGATCAAAGCTGCTGAATGATTCCATGATGCTCAGTGAACCTGATTCTGAGTGAAAATGATTGTTTGATATTTGTTCTGAATGAGTTATTTGAGTTGCCTGAAATTACCAATTTAACATTCTGTTTAACTTTGTATTGAACAAAATATACCGTTTGATAAAAAAATCTAAACTCGAATAAAAATATACTATAAAAAAATTAATGTTGGAATAAAAAAATGTGAATAGTCTTATCGATAGATTATAAAACAATATAAATTAAGAACTAATCTTAGGTTGAAACATTTAAAAATAACTCATTAGTAATCTGATTACGGAGATTAGCCATATATTCATTGCCTTGGGGACCCCATTGTATGTCGTCCATGCCTTGTCCCCCACTTCCTTCACCTTTTCTTCAGTAGTAAACATGGTGTTTGCATCGCTCTCCAAAAATAATTGATTGTGAATGTTGCATTTCCTTATGAAGTTGTGGACCGCAAAACAGGCAATCACTACATTTCTTTGTACTGGAAAAGGATACAGAGCCATTTGTTTTAGTATTGGGAACCTTGCTTTTAAGACATCATAAGCACGCTCGATAACATTTCTAAGTTGTGCATGAGCATGATTGAACCTTTCTTCTTTTGTTAAGGCACGTCGACGTCGGAAATCGGCTAACCAATACCTCGTATTACGATATGGTGCCATAAACCCACGAGTGTTTGTATATGCAACATCACAAAGATAATATTTTTCTACAATGGTAAGTTTGTGAGAACATTAGTTCACTTATAAAATATGGATAACAACAATAAAATTGTCATGTTATGCAAGGATAATACATACTTGGTGGAGGAAACGGGAAGTTAGAGTTTGGATTAAATGCTACTTTTGTCAAAACTCTTGAATCATGAGTTATGCCCTCCCATCCAGCCCAAACGAATGTGAACATCATATTAAAGTCACATATCCCTAAAACATTTTGGAAACACTCACTTCCTCTTCCTCTATAACGAATTTGTTGATCGACAGGCACAACTGCGTGTACAAGAGTTCCATCGAGTTCACCAATTGCCCCTTAGATAAGAAACTTGATATATGAGAAATTATTGTTATTATGTATATTTAAATATATTTTTATAAAATGTACCGAGAATATTTCTCTTAAGTTTCTTTGTCGTTCTGAAGTATTTGCTTCAAAAGATGTTGGAACTATGACTTCTCTTACAAATTGCATCACCCCTCGTAGTACTTCATGAAAACATGCATGAATAGTTTGTGTAGAGTGTTGAAACCTCCGCTTAACCATTCTAAAGCGTTCATTATGATCTATAATTGTCAAAAACATTGTCATCTTCTCTTTAACGATTGTATTTCTACTAGTTTGCTACCAATTTCTTTCTTTGAAATGGTTGCATAAAAAAATACATGCATCGTGAGATAAACGCATCAACTCCTGACATTGTGTATTAGATCCACCTAACAGTTCTTGTGTGTATGCATGAACGGTCAAGACGGAAGTGTTATCTCTTATCCTTTCTATCCTTCTTGAAGATTTTATTTTCATATACCAATATATGATGAACAAAAATAGCAGCTCATCCTCTAAATCCATATATTACCTTGCAATAAAAAAAATTTTTAAAAAAAAGTTAACAATATGTATCGCTTAAATGACATTATATTCGAACTACTAGAATCAAATAATCTCGCACTAAAAATTCATAATAAGTAAGAACACAATTACGCAAATTCATATCATCAATTGAAAAGCATGTTCAAAATCCATAACATCAGCAAACATAATATTAAAATGAACCAAAGAGATGGTGTTCAAATTCTAAAGTAAAGCAACAAACAAATCCCATGCAAAATTTAATTCTTATTCAACTAGTCTAGTATCCCATACTTACGTCCAGCATTCCTAACCTAATTCTCCAAACTCTCTGGCTTTAAGCGCATCCAAACTTTCCTATAATCAGCACTTTTACTAAAAAGCATAACTGCAACATCGTACAGCAGGTTATGTGTTCCCCACCCAACCTTTTCTAACTTTTCCATGCAAGCATTAATGTCATCTCCTCTATGTTTTTCCATCATAAGTTGAACAACTTTGGCAAAGTCTTCCTCAACAACAGACTTGTTTGAACTGCTTGCTTGTTTACCTTTTCGTCTTTTGCTTTGAGGACCAGAAGAACATTCTTGTGTCGAATTTGGGGGTTCTTATGTTGATGTCGGGATTGCTTGCACATGTTGGATATCATCATCTTCAACTGACACTACATTAGCAGAATCTCCACGATCATTAGGAAGATTAGAAGCTGGTCCCCAACCTTCAAACCCATTGCTGGTTGACCCATCAAATAGTTGTGTACAAAGATCAGGGAAAAGTAATCTAGTACTCCTCACTGGTTTTATGTATTTATTTGACTGTTTAAAAGAACTTATAAGTATAGATATAAAACTATTTAGGGAACTATTAGTGAAAATATACAAAGGATAGAATGTGACCTTCATCTCTATCTTCCATTCTTCTTCTGTTAAGTTAAACGTGTTAGATACGGGATCATACACGTTTCCTGTTTTGTTCTTTAATTTGGTCCATGCATTAAACTTGCTTTTAAGATAGTCAAAATGGTTTTTCATTTTTCGTTGATCAACGATAAAATTATGCTCCTTTTTAAGTATTTCTCCAACATTTTTCCATGAAAGCATCTTAAGGTTAACTCCGTCTCGTCCATCTGCAGCAACCTCATGTATACAAGCTTCATGAAACGTTTTAACCACACTTTCCTTTTTCCAGTTAAGCCTAGGTTTCTTTTGTTTTGAAGATTCACCAACGTTTTCCATGCCCATAGAGATGCAATAGTAGCAATTTAACTTAACTTCATAATTCATATATTTCATTATTCAATACTACAAATATAAGAAGTTGGTCAACATCTCTTTAGTGTAATGTATAATGAAAGTTTTGATGGATACTGACATATATATTCATAGGTACATTAAGCAAAAATTTATTCACACCATTCTATTTTTTAGTTGGATATGGTGTCTTGATTTTATACTTTTCATTTATATTGATTATTTATAAACACCCCAACAACACGCATGAACAATTTGCTTTATTAATAACATTCAACTTTCAACTCTATTATGTATAGTAAGGGTGAGTTCATTTGAGACTCCTAGATTAAAAATAAGAACTGAAAATTAGATCGATGATTCCATACTTTTCATTTATATTGATTATTAATAACATTCAACGTTCAATGTTCAAGTTTTAATAACATTCATCATAGTAATACTACTTACTTCTCATATTAACAGAACATTCAAGTTTGCATGTAATTACACGTATCTCACTTTTAAGTCCTCAAAATAATCAATGGATAAAATGAAGATACAAATCAAAAAACTAAAAAAAATAATAAGGTTTTACCTTGGGAGAAGTTTTCGTCAGTTGATAGGGACTGGTGATGTGTTTTAGAAAGAGGCGTAATGAGAAAAAAAGGTATTTAGGAGAAAATAGATGATATTGAATCACATGGCAAGTATATGGGTGGTGGCCCATTCAGAACTTGGTTGGCCTACTCAACACATGTTTTTTCTCTACCAAACAAATCTATCTTTGACCGATTCAGTTTTTCTCACTGAATTATTTAGTTAAGTAGCTATTAAACACACCCTAACTTTCTAAATGAAACAACCAAACAATACATCTGAGATACAAAAGATCTATGATTTAACATAAAGAAAATACTATCTCAGATAAAACTAGCATACTATCTCAAACAGCTACCCCAAACACACCACAGTTTGCAGACATTCAACAGCTTTCACACATAATCTCACTATTAATTCACCAAAGACCATAACCTCTTGACTACATTTCCATACTCAATTCAACCTCAAATCATTCAACCCGCATCCACAACAACTTGAGGAGATATTGAATAGGCATCATCAAGTGAATTATAGCCACCCAAACTTTTCCCGTCAAGGGCTATACGAGGATCCCTACACCTTGAGAGAGAATCTCCAATGTAAGGAGTAAGGACCAATTAGGGTCATCTTACACACCTCACTATTAATCATTTGCTATTAATTAAGGAATGAACCCATTCCTTCAAATCCACACCACCACACCAAACATCCCCGAATTTGTGTTTGTGAGGTTTGGAAGAAGATTGTGAAAGTCTGTGCTTCTGTAAGTGAGCAAGTGTGTATGTTTGAATTTGTATGGAGTTAAGATTTTCTAATGTTTAAAATGAACATTACCCATTATGTTAAGGTTGTTATGAATGGATTTAATTTAATATAAAACAAAGGTCCTTATTCTCGGTTACAAATACGTAGTGTTTAATTTTGAAACGGACCCATCAAAGGGCTTGTGTCCCAATGATACCTTTTGTGTGTGAGAAGCTCCGTAATCAAATAGTTACAGGTTCAAGTCCTGCTTATAATGTCACGTGAGATAGTTTCTTGTTGTATATTATGAGATTTTTACTTGCCGTTAAAAATAATAATAATAATAATAATAATAATAAAAATTTGAAACGGAGACCCTACATATCTATATAGCTTCAAGACCCGCATGATGGGCGGGCTAGCTATATTATTTCATTTTAATTAATATTAGGTGACCAACATTTACATTTGTTTGTCTAAAAATATCTGTAACAAATATTTAATGAGTTACACTAATACATAAGAAGAAAAACCATGTTTAATTAATAATAAAAACTTTAGAACAATACCTAAAAAAATGTAAATAACAAATAAAAAGAAAAGTCATCGTTTAAATATTCCTTGTAGACAACATTAGTTGTTTCATTAGTGTAGTTACCATATACGTCAAAACATTAATAAATTTTTTGCATCGAAATTATACAATAACATACAAATACTTTGTCATTCAATATCATCAATCATATTAAAAAGTATCATAAATTGTATCAAATATGACATGAAACTGAATATCAAAAAAGGAACATATTATTTTTTAGATTCATGAATGTTTAAAAAGCACAAAATACATTGAACAATCTATAGATGACCTTTAGTAGATTAAATTTTCATAAGAGTTGCTTTCAAAAGAGTCATAATCACTATCATATTCAGTTAGATAATCATCAAGGCCTCCGTATTTTCTCATAGGAGCAACTTCGAATTCTTTGCAATGTTGTTTAGCACATTTTTTTCTTTTTTTTTTTTCTTCTCTTTGTATCTTTGCCCCTTTTCATATTCTAACATCCTAAGTTTTTGTTGCTCATCTTTTAGTTCATATTACCACTCATCAGGCTTAAATTCCTTATCAAATGACTTAACTTCTATTTCATCCATAAGTAATCATTCAGTTGTTTATATCAGTGATGATAACAATACAATGCCATTCTTATTAGTAGTATACAACTCATAAGACTTAACTTCTATTTCATCCGTAAGTAATCATTCAGTTGCTGAATACAATGACATGCCTGTTGCCATTAGGGATTACAGGAACTATACTGATTTTGATTGATTAAGTTTATCGGGAACTTTGATTCAGATTCAACAACTATTTGTCTTAGACTCTTAGTAGAGCTCAACTCTTGTTCGTCAAATCTACATTTAAAAACAATGTCATCGTTCCTAACTTTCAACATTCCAGCAAGTGGCAAGTGGCAGACATGAATAATTAGCCATTGATAAGGCTAAACCATTTCTCATGATAAATCAAAATCAAAATGGATATCATAATCATGAACTATTTGTTAACAAAATCGATCACCGTAATATTTATTGCCAGAACCCCAATAAAAGAAATACTATTTATAGTCATGTATACACCCATACCTAGTTTTTAACAGTCATCCCAAACAGCCCATAACAGTTTCAGTTAGCTTCTAATATCAATCTAAAGTTCCAAACAGCGTACAACAGTTTCAATGAGCATTTTAGTTATCAATCCAAATAGCCCACAACAGCTTTAATTAGCATTTAATCATCCAAACATCCCATAGTAGAGCTAATAAGCCATTATTTTCAGCTTATGAGCTTATTAACATGAGATTATGAATTCAAATATGCGATAAGCTCATAAGTCGAAGAACCAAGTAATTTTTGTCCAAAAACCCCATGAAATCGAACAAAAAAAATTCTAACCCATTCCTTTGAATTATTACACTACCCGCATAACCTACCCATTTTGCCACTTCTACATAAGACAAAATAACATACCTTTAGTTAACTAAAGGATATGCATACCAAATCTTCGGCTGCAAGTCTCACAAGAATGCTCCCATCTTTGAACAAAATTCGGTTCGTACAAGAAATTCTATAACATGGATCATAAAATAGTAAGGATTCACCTGCCATTAGATGAAGCTCCTTGAACTACCAGTTTGAGTACCTGCATTCCATCATCAAGAATTGCAACTCCAATTTAATCAGAAACAACTCTTTTTGGTATTAGGTTTTTTTTTTTTTTTTTTTTTTTTTTTTTTTTTTTTTTTTTTTTTTTTAAAGCGATATCGAGAGAATAAATTAAAGCATGTTTGTGAAGAAAAGTAGTAGCAGTTAGAAATACGATTAAACCAATTTAAATAAAATAAATTACAGATCAATCAATATAAAACAAAATCCTAATTCCATATTATACATAAAAAGTTAGAAATACGATTATGAATCTAAAGTTTAAAATAACTAACATTGCGTTATCACTTAAAATCCTTGATTCAGATTGAAAGATATAATTAACTATTAATGATATGATTTTCCAATATACGAAGCGTTAGTGGATTTCAACAGAAATAGAATGATGAATTTTCAAATTGGTGATGGAAATCAAATCATGATTTTTGGATTGGTTGATGATGGATGATTACTATGTTTGTGGTGCGTGCGTGATGTGTGTTGGTGAATTTTGAAAACAAAATAATCAATTATGCTTCTTAGTTTTAAGGAATTTTCTTTTAAATAACTAGCCTAAGGCCCGGCCGTTGGCCGGCTAGCTTAAAGTATTATTATTAAACTAAAAAAATTATTATAAACATGATGTTAAAATAAAAAATCTGAAAGGCATCTTCTTATCGGATGGGCCTATTATCATCTGAGGTATAGCGCAAAAGATACCCAATTTACCACTTAAATAATCTTGGCCTCAATGTTATTGATTCTCATTCTCCTCGCAACCACATTACCAGAGCACCAATCTTCAAAGCTAACTTATGCTACAATTAGTTATAGCAACTTTGTTTTTGAGAAGAGCTACTTGATTTTCTTTTTGATGAAATTGCATCATTTATACATTACTTGTAGCAAACTTACTATTAGCAGCAATTTGTTTTCCTACTTTTATTAATGATCAAAGCAACTATACTTTTAAAATTTCCGATCGAACCATCAACCTATACTTCCGCCGTTAAAAAAATTACGAACAACACTTCATTTTATTACTAATGAGAAAAACATAAGTTGCCTCTTTTATTGCTATGATATGAACTGATGTTATTGACAAAGAAAAGTATCTTAGTGTATACTGATAATCTTCACAGCATGTTACTATAATCGGTGAAATAACTATTAATGCTATTCTAATCAAGTAATTTAAAGGAACAAATGTAAAGATAAAAAGATGCCATTAGTTGGGAAGTGTCCTTCCAAGCTATGAATTCCTTTTATCCTATGCCTTTGAAGCCATCCGTGATTCCCGAGTATTGCTTCCAAGCTTCGTCTTCCAAATGAATTATTAATTAAGTTTTCGTAAATGAGAAACTGATGACCGAAGTAAGAAAACAAATTCAAAACTATATGTCCCATAAATAAAAAAGTATGACCAATCATGGATCTAAAAATCTTGAGAGAGCAGTTCATAATGGGAAAGTATTTTACTTCTTCTAAAATAAAATATATGAAAAAAGGAACCAAGGAATGAAGTCATGCATCAGTTGCCAAGCTCGTCAATGCTTTACAAAAGATGTTCGAGTTTGACCAACTTACAATGAGATGTGATTTTTTCAAAGTAAAGGTGCAAAATAACCAAAAAGTAGTAACATATAACACGTTAAATGCGGGATCATGTATAGCAGAATATATACTTGAAGCTTTATCGAAAGCACATGTTTCATAGGAGTTTCAACGTCCACTAAAACTCTGTCTTGTTTTGAATCAGGTTTCTTAATCTCAAACGTGGTTAAAAAGTACTATACAATGCAAACACAAATTTTTGGGAAAATAATAACGGTCACTACATTCATCCATATCAATTTGCTGAAAATGTCTAAGAATTCATACAATTCAACCACTTTATGGACACCTACATTCATCTGTATCTATAGGTTCTTTTGGTAGGGGCGCTTCAATTACCTGAAATTTTTATTAAAACACATATGAACCAATCATAGTGCTATTTATAACTAAAGTTAATAAACAATGGCTAGTTAATTACCTCTCCAAATTCCATATCTTTGTCCTCAATAAAGAACAAATCCTTATGCATGTCAATTGTTTTAAATTGTAAAGAATTCCTCGTTGCAACATGTATTGGTTGAGACCGTGACATGTAACTTACTGAAATAAGCTCAGCCAAACACACCCTTAGTTAAGGAATGTTGAATACATCCATTTCTCTAATGTCGAGGGCATTATCGACATCGTCTGAAGTCATAGAAGTTTACTTAGCATGATGCATATGTTTTATAGCTTAGTGTCATTCCACAAATTCAATCATCAACAACATACATGAATAAATCATGCTATAGTTAGAATCATATGCACCTTCATGCCTGGTGAACAACTTCTGGTTCCAAACCTTCATGCATATATGCCAACGTAATGCAAGTTAACTATGTTAGGATGGCAATAATAATGGCTTACCAAGCCTACTATGAACATACTCGTACATAAGCAACCTACATGATAATGTGATGCAATCAATCATTTGTTCTCCCTAACACAACTTGTTTAACTATTAATATTTGCATTCAAAAGTGATTGTGACAAAAACCTTAAAACACTATCTACTTTTGCATTCAAAAGTGATTGTGGCAAAAACCTTAAAACACTATCTACTTTTTGCACCAAAAGAGTAGATTATTACATGCCTCTTAACCCATCCGAGCAAAATATGAATAGAAGTCAATTCACCTATGATTGTAATATTCATACCTGCATGTATGATAAATTAGTCATCAGAATATTGGGTTCATTTTAATTCGGTAAGATGTGTGATGTGCTAAATACATTTTAAAATGTAACATTAATTTAAGCAATAATTGTCACAAATAAGCCCTTCGCAACAACTTCTCTTTTTGTAGTTATTGTATTTTAAAACGAAATAACCTTAATCCAAACTTAAACATATACTCGGAAGGGTGTTTGGTATTGCTATTTAAAATTGTTTATGAATATGCGAGTTACCTAAAAGTGCCACCAGATCTTTTAAGGATAAACCTCTCAGTGCGAAGTTTTGTTGTGGTTGAGATATATTGAAGATAGGAGCAGGGACTTGTGAGCTTTAACTAACCTTTGTTGTTCTTCCCGATTTTCTTTCTTTAGACACATCCCAGGAAAGTGAGTTGTAAACCCTGCAAAAGACACTTCCAGGGATAAAACCAACTAAAATTGTATAAGTGTGTGTGTGTGTGTGTGTGTGTGAATGAATGTGCGCTTTGAGTTTCACTCCCAAATGATTAAACACAAAAGCAAATTGGCCCTAATTTCTTGTAAACAACATTAATTATGTTTCATCTCTAATGGGTTATAGAGTAAAATAATACTTGTAACGTTTAGCTGAATGGGAAATAACCTATTTTTAAGTTTGTACATTCAAACACATATACCTTGTGAAATAAACACTCACATGTAGAGAAAAGCAAAAGTTTAAATTTATTAAAAAATGGGTGTAGCAATATTATTGTAAGATCATTTGGCAATATTACTGGCAAGAAAGTAGTCAAGTAGGCATGAGAAAAGGAACAATTAGAGTTTTATGGAATGCACTTAAATTGTTGAGAGGAAGTGTACCTTTCATCTCATAAACTAAACCTACGAAATCACACATAACGTAACCCACCTAGAAAAAAAAATCGCATTTGTGAATTAATATGGACTTTGAGGAATAGAAGTATTAATGGACCTATTAGTGCAGCAAACCAAAACGGAGTAGATTGCAATCTTTCAATTTCCTTATCTATTATTAATATTTGTATTATTTCAATTTCCTTCATATATAATACTAACTTCCCAATGCATTATAAAAATAAGCAAGTATCAATTATTACATTTCTACACATCTTAAGGTTTTCTTGTTCTAGATCAATGCATACAATACGTAAATCCTTTCATTTGTGTCTCTATATGAGTCTTTTAAATAAGAGAATATGATCTTTAAGCCGATGGTATAAACATCAACTTATTATGCACATGTTGTCTACAAATACTGTAGTGTATCCTTTAACTAAATAAATGTATGTGTAAGTTATCTTAATGGGCTTAATGTTATAAATTTGGTAACATAACAAACGCAAAGTGATGGGATATTATTTTTATAGAAATTAGTGCTTCAAATGATTTCGTAGGCCTAAAAATGCAAGCTAAATGAGTTAATTTGGGTCATGTTTTAACTCTAACACGTAAAATGGGTTAAGCTACAAATTCAACTTAATAAGAAACTGAGAATTTCTATTTAAATTAACCTTATATTCCATCAAACAATTATTAAAACATTTATAGCCATTACATACCATATATCGTAAAGATTGTAATATTCATACCTGCATATATGATAAATTAGTCATCAGAATATTGGGTTCATTTTAATTCAGTAAGATGTGTGATGTGCTAAATACATTTTAAAATGTAACATTATTTTAAACAATAATTGTCACAAATAAGCCCTTCGCAACAACTTCTCTTTTTGTAGTTATTGTGTTTTAAAACGAAATAACCTTAATCCAAACTTAAACATATACTCGGAAGGGTGTTTGGTATTGCTATTTAAAATTGTTTATGAATATGCGAGTTACCTAAAAGTGCCACCAGATCTTTTAAGGATAAACCTCTCAGTGCGAAGTTTTGTGTAGTTGATATATATTGAAGATAGGAGCAGGGACTTGTGAGCTTTAACTAACCTTTGTTGTTCTTCCCGATTTTCTTTCTTTAGACACATCCTTGGAAAGTGAGTTGTAAACCCTGCAAAAGACACTTCCAGGGATAAAACCAACTAAAATTGTATAAGTGTGTGTGTGTAAATGAATGTGCGCTTTGAGTTTCACTCCCAAATGATCAAACATATAAGCAATTTGGCCCTAATTTCTTGTAAACAACATTGATTATGTTTCATCTCTAATGGGTTATAGAGTAAAATAATACTTGTAACGTTTAGCTGAATGGGAAATAACCTATTTATAAGTTTGTACATTCAAACACATATACCTTGTGAAATAAACACTCACATGTAGAGAAAAGCAAAAGTTTAAATTTATTAAAAAATGGGTGTAGCAATATTATGGTAAGATCATTTGGCAATATTACTGGCAAGAAAGTAGTCAAGTAGGCATGAGAAAAGGAACAATTAGAGTTTTATGGAATGCACTTAAATTGTTGAGAGGAAGTGTACCTTTCATCTCATAAACTAAACCTACGAAATCACACATAACGTAACCCACCTAGAAAAAAAAAATCACATTTGTGAATTAATATGGACTTTGAGGAATAGAAGTATTAATGGACCTATTAGTGCAGCAAACCAAAATGGAGTAGATTGCAATCTTTCAATTTCCTTATCTATTATTAATATTTGTATTATTTCAATTTCCTTCATATATAATACTAACTTCCCAATGCATTATAAAAATAAGCAAGTATCAATTATTACATTTCTACACATCTTAAGGTTTTCTTGTTCTAGATCAATGCATACAATACGTAAATCCTTTCATTTGTGTCTCTATATGAGTCTTTTAAATAAGAGAATATGATCTTTAAGCCGATGGTATAAACATCAACTTATTATGCACATGTTGTCTACAAATACTGTAGTGTATCCTTTAACTAAATAAATGTATGTGTAAGTTATCTTAATGGGCTTAATGTTATAAATTTGGTAACATAACAAACGCAAAGTGATGGGATATTATTTTTATAGAAATTAGTGCTTCAAATGATTTCGTAGGCCTAAAAATGCAAGCTAAATGAGTTAATTTGGGTCATGTTTTAACTCTAACACGTAAAATGGGTTAAGCTACAAATTCAACTTAATAAGAAGCTGAGAATTTCTATTTAAATTAACCTTATATTCCATCAAACAATTATTAAAACATTTATAGCCATTACATACCATATATCGTAAAGATTGTAATATTCATACCTGCATATATGATAAATTAGTCATCAGAATATTGGGTTCATTTTAATTCAGTAAGATGTGTGATGTGCTAAATACATTTTAAAATGTAACATTATTTTAAACAATAATTGTCACAAATAAGCCCTTCGCAACAACTTCTCTTTTTGTAGTTATTGTGTTTTAAAACGAAATAACCTTAATCCAAACTTAAACATATACTCGGAAGGGTGTTTGGTATTGCTATTTAAAATTGTTTATGAATATGCGAGTTACCTAAAAGTGCCACCAGATCTTTTAAGGATAAACCTCTCAGTGCGAAGTTTTGTGTAGTTGATATATATTGAAGATAGGAGCAGGGACTTGTGAGCTTTAACTAACCTTTGTTGTTCTTCCCGATTTTCTTTCTTTAGACACATCCTTGGAAAGTGAGTTGTAAACCCTGCAAAAGACACTTCCAGGGATAAAACCAACTAAAATTGTATAAGTGTGTGTGTGTAAATGAATGTGCGCTTTGAGTTTCACTCCCAAATGATCAAACATATAAGCAATTTGGCCCTAATTTCTTGTAAACAACATTGATTATGTTTCATCTCTAATGGGTTATAGAGTAAAATAATACTTGTAACGTTTAGCTGAATGGGAAATAACCTATTTATAAGTTTGTACATTCAAACACATATACCTTGTGAAATAAACACTCACATGTAGAGAAAAGCAAAAGTTTAAATTTATTAAAAAATGGGTGTAGCAATATTATGGTAAGATCATTTGGCAATATTACTGGCAAGAAAGTAGTCAAGTAGGCATGAGAAAAGGAACAATTAGAGTTTTATGGAATGCACTTAAATTGTTGAGAGGAAGTGTACCTTTCATCTCATAAACTAAACCTACGAAATCACACATAACGTAACCCACCTAGAAAAAAAAAATCACATTTGTGAATTAATATGGACTTTGAGGAATAGAAGTATTAATGGACCTATTAGTGCAGCAAACCAAAACGG
The DNA here is from genome assembly GCA_030686995.1 of Artemisia argyi. Taxonomy (NCBI): domain Eukaryota; kingdom Viridiplantae; phylum Streptophyta; class Magnoliopsida; order Asterales; family Asteraceae; genus Artemisia; species Artemisia argyi. Next base: position 85,175,913 of record CM060690.1, read on the forward strand.
AGTAGATTGCAATCTTTCAATTTCCTTATCTATTATTAATATTTGTATTATTTCAATTTCCTTCATATATAATACTAACTTCCCAATGCATTATAAAAATAAGCAAGTATCAATTATTACATTTCTACACATCTTAAGGTTTTCTTGTTCTAGATCAATGCATACAATACGTAAATCCTTTCATTTGTGTCTCTATATGAGTCTTTTAAATAAGAGAATATGATCTTTAAGCCGATGGTATAAACATCAACTTATTATGCACATGTTGTCTACAAATACTGTAGTGTATCCTTTAACTAAATAAATGTATGTGTAAGTTATCTTAATGGGCTTAATGTTATAAATTTGGTAACATAACAAACGCAAAGTGATGGGATATTATTTTTATAGAAATTAGTGCTTCAAATGATTTCGTAGGCCTAAAAATGCAAGCTAAATGAGTTAATTTGGGTCATGTTTTAACTCTAACACGTAAAATGGGTTAAGCTACAAATTCAACTTAATAAGAAGCTGAGAATTTCTATTTAAATTAACCTTATATTCCATCAAACAATTATTAAAACATTTATAGCCATTACATACCATATATCGTAAAGATTGTAATATTCATACCTGCATATATGATAAATTAGTCATCAGAATATTGGGTTCATTTTAATTCAGTAAGATGTGTGATGTGCTAAATACATTTTAAAATGTAACATTATTTTAAACAATAATTGTCACAAATAAGCCCTTCGCAACAACTTCTCTTTTTGTAGTTATTGTGTTTTAAAACGAAATAACCTTAATCCAAACTTAAACATATACTCGGAAGGGTGTTTGGTATTGCTATTTAAAATTGTTTATGAATATGCGAGTTACCTAAAAGTGCCACCAGATCTTTTAAGGATAAACCTCTCAGTGCGAAGTTTTGTGTAGTTGATATATATTGAAGATAGGAGCAGGGACTTGTGAGCTTTAACTAACCTTTGTTGTTCTTCCCGATTTTCTTTCTTTAGACACATCCTTGGAAAGTGAGTTGTAAACCCTGCAAAAGACACTTCCAGGGATAAAACCAACTAAAATTGTATAAGTGTGTGTGTGTAAATGAATGTGCGCTTTGAGTTTCACTCCCAAATGATCAAACATATAAGCAATTTGGCCCTAATTTCTTGTAAACAACATTGATTATGTTTCATCTCTAATGGGTTATAGAGTAAAATAATACTTGTAACGTTTAGCTGAATGGGAAATAACCTATTTATAAGTTTGTACATTCAAACACATATACCTTGTGAAATAAACACTCACATGTAGAGAAAAGCAAAAGTTTAAATTTATTAAAAAATGGGTGTAGCAATATTATGGTAAGATCATTTGGCAATATTACTGGCAAGAAAGTAGTCAAGTAGGCATGAGAAAAGGAACAATTAGAGTTTTATGGAATGCACTTAAATTGTTGAGAGGAAGTGTACCTTTCATCTCATAAACTAAACCTACGAAATCACTCATGTGATAAAATCAAATCAAGTATATTATAGTATAGTATTACTCAAGAAATCCGCAAAGAAATACGGATAACCCGAGGCCGTAGTCCATGTGAAGGTTGAATGGAATTTCGAATTCCCGATTTGTGAAACGTGTCGTGAAAGTGATAAAAAGTGATTTGAATGAGATTTCACTAAGGATTATGAAACGTAAGCTAAAACGTAATTCAAGTAATCAAACCTAAAACGTAACGTAGAATTAAAAACGTAAGCTAAAACGTAAATAAAACGTAAACGCGCAAAATAAAACGTGAATTTTAAACTACACTACTCCTACGGACTTGAAAATAATTTTAAAAAGTTAAAAATGATAAAAGAAAATTTTGAGAAAAAGAAAAATATTTTTTTGACTTTTTATTTATTTTTTATGAATTAAAAACTAATTAACAAATTAAAAATTAAAAGAAAATGCAAATAAGGTGAGAAAAATGCAAATTAAATTTTGAAAATTATAAAATAACTAAAAAGAAATTTTAAAGCTTAAAACTAATATTTTTGGCTTTTTATGTAATTTTTGGGAATTAAAAACTATTAAATCTAATTAAAAACTAATAAAAATTCAAATAAAATTCAAAATAAATGGGAAAAATGCAAAATAAATTTCTAAAAATCTAAAACAACTAAAAATAAATTTATAAAATATTTTTGGATTTTTCTAGGCTTTTTCTGATTTTTTTGGATTTTTTAGTAATTAAAAAGTATTAAAATTTGAATAAAAACTAAGATTAATTAAGAAAAATAGCAAATCTACTCAGAAAATTTTGAAAAAATTACAGAAAATCTAAAATATTAAAATAAACTTAGGAAAAATATGAAAACTGAAAAATAAGTTGGAAAAGTGCTGATAAGCTAGAAACAGCTTATTTCGAGTGCTAATTCTGACCCAAATGGACTGAAACTTTGACCAACTACTCTTATGACCCAAGGAAGCTTAAATGAACAGAATTAAGATCAATAGGAACTCAGAAACACACATTTGACTCAAAACAGTTTGAATAAGCAATTTTGGAATAAGCACTAAGCAAAAACAGAATAAGCCAAAGCCAAAACTAACTGAGAACAACAACTTAAGGCACCAATGAACCTAAATGAACAATCAATCTCAGATTATGAACTAAAAAACAAAATTGCAGGCCTGATCTAGAAAACATAAACTATGTTTCAACAACACACTTGACAAGGCAATTAAGCTGATCCAATAAGCTGATAGGAGTGAGCTATTGGGGGCAAATGCTTGCCTACACTACTGAGTACTTAGAAAACCAAACAAAACCTAATTTAAAACCTAATTGGAGTCCTAAATTGTCCTGAGATCAGCAGTTTAAGAACCTAAAGGACTACAGGATTTTGACTTTTTATTTGCTAAGCAACTTTGACCAAAATGAGATTCCAGTGATCACTACTACTCCTAGATGTATAATAATGAAGTTTAAACACAAAATTCACCTAGGCAAACACAAAATGCATGTAAATCAAGCTATGGCAGGAACAAATTCTTAAATATGAAGGCCGGAATGAACAATGAAGATGAATTTGACTTTTAGTGTTTAAGGTGGAGGTTTTATGGCTAATCTAAGTTTATTATAACCTATGTGAACTAACAATGCACCAGAACAAGCAGGAAAACAACAATAATATGCAAAACTCAAAGTAACCAAACACCCCTGATATAGGCAGTTTATACTAACTATTAGAGCTTAAGGCTACCAATTCCAAAACTAGTGATCACAAACCATAACTAACTTATATTTAAAACTATTGGAATGATGAAAAACTACCACTAATCAACAGATAAACAGAAATGCATTAAAAGCTAAACTAAGGCAGTGGAGAATTGAAATTATACTAAGTGACTCAAAAGCAACAAGAAAGAATCAATACATATAGGATAAATCCAATAACTCAGACAACTAAATCCAATAACACAGAAATGCAGAATTCACTAATATGGTAGTATAGATGAATTTAAAGCAAAAACTCAACAAAAGCTCAAATATAAGATATAACAAGCAGGTAACAGCTATAAACTAAACTATCTAGACTAAAAATGCAGAAACTAGGCTAATAGAATGCAGAAGCTAAATTGAAAACTTACTTTCTAGTCCCAGCTGAACAAGGAACTCATTTGATCAATAGCCTATCTTTAGATAAGCTCCAACACCACCACAATACCATGAATCATCACCAAATTTACCTTGTTCTGTCCCCTTTTGACTTTGATTAACCAACAATTTTGAAGCAATTAAAAACAGTAACAACACATAAATTCCACCATAAAACTCTTGTTTAAACTAAAATGGATGTTTAAATTCAAGCTTAAAACAGAATTAAAAGTAACTAAGAGATGAAGATTAAATTGAAAGTAAATGGACTGAAAATTGAACTTATATTAAAACTGAATTGAGATTACAATTTAAAAAACAGAATTACATTAATAAGCTAAGCTAAATTACTCTACTCCTAACCTAATCTAACCCTAAAAATCTAACAGTCTCAATCCGTGATGTGAGGAGGACTTATATAGTTGATGAGAGAGAGTCCTTTGGGCTTAGGATGCTTCTGGATTGTGCTTTCTCTATCTAATATCATCCTTTGGATTAGGCTTCAATCCCACGCTTGATTATCAACCCTTGGATCAATTTTGGTGACATGCCCTATCCTCCGTGTGTCCTCTCATTGGCCCATGTGTCCTGACACTCCCTGACCTTTCTAGAATACCAATCATGAGGTAAATTATTAAGTACGAGGTTAATTGATGGTGTGGTGATTTTTAGGGTTCTAGGGGAACAGTAATTCTGGGAATTTTGGGGGTAAAAGGGGCGGGTTGTTTTTATTATTGATGTTTGACTGGGGTTTGACCGTTGACCGGGTAGTACTAGGGGTGAACGGGTAGCATTAGCCGGCTGGGGGTTGAATGGGCTTTTGTTTGTTGTGGGCTTTGGGGGTTTGTGGAATGAGGAAAGGTATTGGGTTGTATTTATTTGGATCAGGCCAATGGATCTATTATTATAATGGATCCGTGTAATTGTATTAGGGACTAGTAAAGTTAAATAAGGACCAATGATGTAAAATTCAGAAACTTAGGGACCAATCCTGTTAATTTTCCAAGGGCTTATTTTGTAATTCTTTGATTCATCAAGGACCACTTTTGACTTTTCTTCCAAGGGACCATTTTTGTAATTTCCAGAAAATGCAGGGACTGAAGTTGCCAATCTTCCAAACTTTCACCAGGGACCTTTTATGCAATTTTGTGAATCTCTATTGACATTTTAAGCTTTCTTTGATTATTTTTCTTCCCCGGCTCCGGCTTTTGACCTTTTTCCATTCTCGTGCTCGTTTTTGTCGGTTTTGGCTTTGTTTTTGTTCATTTTTCACATATCCGTATCTGCACATACACAAATACAAAAACACACATTCTCTTGGCATATTTGGTTAGTATTTGATGTATTTGGTCTGATTTAAGGCTAAAAAGGATGTGTGAAAAAGCACACATCAAAATCCCCCAGACTAAGGTATTGTCGTGTCCTCATGCAATGTCGTCACCTCACGCTTAAGAGATAAATAATTTCAAAACCTCTCTTTAATGACTTTGTAAAGTAGCAATGATGTTCAAAAGAGATATCAAAATCGTTTATTCTCTAAAACGCTCCGTTTTCCGATTTTCATGAATAACAACTACTACTACTCTTTTTTGTACTTATTCATTTATATATATATATGTGACGGTTTGCCTTGACTTTCATTATTAATTCTTATCTGTTGATAACTTTCAGGGTCAACGAGTAGAAACACTTCTCACAGAGAAGAGACCATACAGATAAAAATCGTCATCCTTGATTTTTCACAAGCTCCCAAACTAAGCGTAAAATCGGGATCATTGTTTATCCACAAGTTAGATGCTAACACCACCCACAAAAGTTACTTGTGTGTTTACCTCTTGTTCCCAGTTCCTAAGTTTGGTATCTCAAGATTTTAATTTGTGATAAATGAATTGCTTCATATTTTCTCGTTTTGATATTTGTTAGTCCGATAAGAGCACAAAATTTGAACGCTAAGTAGTTTCCAAACTTTCCCTCGAAAACCCCTTCATACAGAAATCGGGTCCACATGAAGGTCTCTGATTTAACACGATTTGTGGGGGACCCCTTTTTATTTACGACCGAGACATCCCATGTTTGAGACTCGAAACGGAAGCTTTTTATTAGGGAAACCCTCGGAGTCGAAGCTTGGCATTTTTGCATAATTATAAGCACTTTAATAATATTTGGTCCTTAGTACTTTATTTCTTTTACAACAACGGTTTAAGAGCCGCCAAGATGTAAGAGCTTTATTATGACATTGGATTTATATCCTCTGCTTTTTATAGCTTTGGATTCCTCTGCCTTTTTATTTGGCTTTGGATTATTATTATTGATATTCATAATCATATGCCAAACCCCGAGTCCTACGGCCTTTACTAAGATCACAACATCGGCTGCGAACCGGCAAGATGCAATAGTCTATTTCACCGTAACACTGGCAGTACCCCTATGTGTACCAAACCCCCATATGCAGAGATTTTGTTGGGAACGAGAAAAAACTAAGTATTGCCCAAACCCCATACACTTAATTAATCCTAGAGATCTATTATTATTGGTGTGCAATCTTGTGGGAACAAGGAGGCCACAAGTACCTTTCGTGGGCTCTAAAGAGATCCAACTACTCCATGTTTAACACGAAATTTCTAAATAAACTCTATCATTCCTCGATCTCCGCAAATTTAAAATCCCAAGTAATGAGATCCGCGGATGCTTAGCCATAATCTTTTGATTATATTGGTTAAGGGAGACGAGCTAGGGCTCAACACGCCCGGTCAAGTCAAAACATTTATTTCTACTCTCGCCGGTAGGAAAGTCAAAACAAGGTGTCAAATCTTATTATTCATATCATATATCATTCAATTTTTTATTTTATTTTTTTTATTTTTTTTATAAAGAGGTGACAAAAATTTAAATTTTGGTGGAAAAACGGAGTTGCGTAAGTTAACAGCTTAGACGAAGGTGCAAGGTCAAATCGAATCGAAGATTCATCCCCCCTAGACTAAAGTGAAACATTGTCCTCAATGTTTTAAGGGTACGGGTAGTCTACATAATATCTAAGGCCGTTTATTAAGTATGCCAAGAGATAAACGTTAGTCGATAAGATTTTGGATATGGTGAATTTCCGAAAGAGCAGCGAAGAATGAGTCTCGAGTGGATAGAACGACAAAACACGAGCACGAGAGTCCTCAAACTTCGGGGAAATTCCTGAACATTCACAAACAACCACGAAAACACGAGTTTGGAAAGGGTTGCCCCCCTCACGTCACGTTACTTAAGAAAATAGAAAATGAAAATGGATAAGCATGGGGTGCCTCCCACGAAGCGCTTGTTTTTGTTCACCGAGTCACATGAGCTTGACTCGATCCCCGAATTTAGTTCGTCCATGGGGAGAGCAGATGGAACGGACACCCGGCACGAAAAACGAAGATGCCAGGGTCAAAGACTGTATCCTTACTCCTGGTGGAGTGGAAAAGTGAAGAAATGATGGGATAAGCAAAGAATGGTTTAAACACCCGGATGATAAAAACAAAGTCAAGTTCAGAATCATGGGTAGGTTGGGTGGGTAAAATATCAAGCACAGGAACATCTTGATCATAAGTCTCGTCCACCACTCCAAAAATTTCTTCATTCATTTCTAATTCAAAATCTACATCGGGTGGTTTCGCAGGTGGACGAGAAGATGGTAAATCAACGAGAATCGAGTCGGTATTAGGAAGTAAATCATCATTACGTATTTCTTCAGTAAGCACATTTCTTTGAAAGTCATTCTCGTCGTTTTCAATATCCGGTGGAGAAATGGTATGAGTAAGTTCATCAGAGAACTTCTCGTGAGGAGAATCAATCATATTATGTGAATCCTGGACCTCGGGTTCCATTTCGGACTCATCACAAGGAATATCGAAGATTGGATTATCAAGAGTCAATTCCAAATTGAAATCAAATAACGGATTTATGAAAGTCATATTAAATGTTTCGGAAACCCTTGGAACAAGGTCATCAATATCTTTAGGTTGATCGAATTCAACTTCGTTTTCGACATTATTCTCTTCTTCTAAGCTGACGAGCTCAGAAGGTATTTCGTCCACATAGTCGATGTCTCCACAAGATAAAGTATCATCATTGTCAGAATTGGAGAACATCTCAACACGATCAGTCGAATTGTCAATCGGAGATACGTCACACTCTTCAACCATAACAAAATCATGTTTCACAAAATTGGGTAAAGAATCCTTGAGCTCGGGCTCCAAAGGATCTGACGGCGTAACAATCTCAGTCGAAATAGAATCATTGTTATCAAGAAAAGTATTGACTTTTTCCAAAACAGGATCACTTCCCTCATCCGATGTGAGAGAAGGCTGCAAAGAGTCGGGGATGATAAATTCAAGTCTCGAAAAACAGTTTGAAGAATCCGGAGGTGGGACAAATGGTGTGCTCTGAGAGTTAGGAATTTCCAACGCTTCCGTTATGGTCTCCTGTTCTTGTTCTTGAAGATTAGGCAAATCGTTTCTTCTAAACACCGTTTTAAGCTCAGCACGTTTGCTTGACGAACTCTTAACCGTAAATCGAGAAAGGTTTGGATCAAATTTGGACGGTTTAGGAGGAACAATTGATTCTTGGACAACCGTAGGTTGGACGTATTTAGCACTTCCATTGTTAGTGGAAAGTACCGAGTCCTTTGTCACATCGGTTTCTCGTTCCATTTCCCTCACCGTAGAGGGAGTAGGAACCGATGGTCCATCATAGTCAACACGACATTTCGAAATTTTTGACGAAGCGTAAAGATGTTCAATTTTGATTTTAAAAGCCCTATTTTCAAAGAAATCGTTGTCAAGAGATGCCATAGAACAATTTTCAACATTTAAAGGTTCACAAGACGGAGTGGGATTAATCGTAGAATTTTCTTCTTTTTAAGGCTCATTTTCATCACTCTTAATGGTGTTAACTTGTTCTTTTATACGAATTACTTCTTTAAAAAGATCTAATAGCTCGGTAAAGTCATTTTGAGCAGTCATCATTTTACTGATCATTTCATATTGTGGAGGTTGGTCGTGATAATCATTGTCACAAGGAAACGAGTTCCTTGTTTGACAATCGGTGCTAAAGTGTGGACCTCCACAATACTCACAACCGTTTTGTTGTGAAATCGATGCATTTTGAAACGATTCATCATTGAAGTACGGATCTTGCTCATATGAATTGAAATCGTTTTGAGGATAATTCGGATTAAAACCATAAGTATAAGAACTTTCACAAAACGAACAACTTCCATCAATTATATTTCTTCCACATCTCTCGCAATATCGTTGATTGAATGAATCGGGTTGAGGTGGGTAGTCGAAAAAAATTGGAAAGTTGTTGTACGTATTTGAATCGCAAAACAAACAACTTCCGTCTCGAATATCGTTACCACACCGTCCGCATGTACACCAAACACATGAACCTTCAAAGAATGGTTCTCCACATTTAAAACAAATCGGATCCATAAGAATTAAACGTATAAGTGAAAGAATTATCGGTTTAGAGGGTTAAAGAAGAAGAATCAAATGATAAGAGGAGAAGAAGTTTATTTTTTGTTTTTAATTATCGAAAAAGAAAATCAAGTAGAAAAGGAAAATCTTTTTGTATTTTTATTTTTAGAAAACAAAATTCAAAAACTTAAAACTTTATTCTCTTTTTTCAAACATTACGTTAATCGTAACTGTTTCCTTCAAAACTACTCGCGACGGAACGGGAGAGAAGAGTGTTTCTCTCTTCAGCTTGCAATTTAATGTCAAAACTTTCCGTATTTTCCGCTTATTCGGTTGTAAAATTAAAGTAATCCGATTAGCAACTAATTTCACGCGTTCTTATGTTGGTAAGCTTATTTGGTTTACAACGCCCCCCTTCCACGGGAGAGTCGAGGCTGTAACTTTCGTTTTGGTGTTTTAGAAAACACTTTAGGAAAAGTGTTTTTGATTTTTCAATTTTTTTGGTTTTTTTATAGAAAATATATACAAGGAAGGTTTTCAAAACACAATTTCGAAAAACGAAAACGAAAACGAAAATTTCACTTCAACCTTCCACCGCAGCGGCGCCAAAATTTTGATGTGATAAAATCAAATAAAGTATATTATAGTATAGTATTACTCAAGAAATCCGCAAAGAAATACGGATAACCCGAGGTCGTAGTCCGTGTTAAGGGTGAATGGAATTTCGAATTCCCGATTCGTGAAACGTGTCGTGAAACTGGTAAAAAGTGATTCGAATGAGATTTCACTAAGGAATATGAAAATAAAGCACAAATAATCACTTAAGCACGTAATTCAAGTAATCAAACCTAAAACGTACCGTAGAATTAAAAACGTAAGCTAAAACGTAAACGCACAAAATAAAACGTGAATTTTAAACTACACTACTCCTACGGACTTGAAAATAACTTTAGAAAGTTAAAAATGATAAAAGAAAATTTTGAGAAAAAGAAAAATATTTTTTTGACTTTTTATTTATTTTTTATGAATTAAAAACTAATTAACTAATTAAAAATTAAAAGAAAATGCAAATAAGGTGAGAAAAATGCAAATTAAATTTTGAAAATTATAAAATAACAAAAAAGAAATTTTAAAGCTTAAAACTAATTTTTTTTGGCTTTTTATGTAATTTTTGGGAATTAAAAACTATTAAATCTAATTAAAAAGTAATAAAAATTCAAATAAAATTCAAAATAAATGGGAAAAATGAAAAATAAATTTCTAAAAATCTAAAATAACTGAAAATAAATTTCTAAAATATTTTTGGATTTTTCTATGCTTTTTCTGATTTTTTTTGTAATTAAAAAGTATTAAAATTTGAATAAAAACTAAGATTAATTAAGAAAAATAGCAAATCTACTCAGAAAAATTTGAAAAAATTACAGAAAAACTAAAATATTAAAATAATCTTAGGAAAAATATGAAAACTGAAAAATAAGTTGGAAAAGTGCTGATAAGCTAGAAACAACTTATTTGGAGTGCTTATTTATAAGCACTCTTGACCCAAATGGACTGAAACTTTGACCAACTACTCTTATGACCCAAGGAAGCTTAAATGAACAGAATTAAGATCAATAGGAACTCAGAAACACACATTTGACTCAAAACAGTTTGAATAAGCACTAAGCCAAAACAGAATAAGCCAAAGCCAAAACTAACTGAGAACAACAACTTAAGGCACCAATGAACCTAAATGAACAACCAATCTCAGATTATGAACTAAAAAACAAAATTGCAGGCCTGATCTAGAAAACATAAACTATGTTTCAACAACACACTTGACAAGGCAATTAAGCTGATCCAATAAGCTGATAGGAGTGAGCTATTGGGGGCAAATGCTTGCCTACACTACTGAGTACTTAGAAAACCAAACAAAACCTAATTTAAAACCTAATTGGAGTCCTAAATTGTCCTGAGATCAGCAGCTTAAGAACCTAAAGGACTACAGGATTTTGACTTTTTATTTACTAAGCAACTTTGACCAAAATGAGATTCCAGTGATCACTACTACTCCTAGATGTATAATAATGAAGTTTAAACACAAAATTCACCTAGGCAAACACAAAATGCATGTAAATCAAGCTATGGCAGGAAAAAATTCTTAAATATGAAGGCAGGAATGAACAATGAAGATGAATTTGACTTTTAGTGTTTAAGGTGCAGGTTTTATGGCTAATCTAAGTTTATTATAACCTATGTAAACTAACAATGCACCAGAACAAGCAGGAAAACAACAATAATATGCAAAACTCAAAGTAACCAAACACCCCTGATATAGGCAGATTATACTAAATGTTAAAGCTTAAGGCTACCAATTCCAAAACTAGTGATTACAAACCATAACTAACTTATATTTAAAACAATTGGAATGCTGAAATACTACCACTAATCAACAGATAAACAGAAACGCATTAAAAGCTAAACCAAGGCAGTGGAGAATTGAAATTATACTAAGTGACTCAAAAGCAACAGGAAAGAATCAATACATATAGAATAAATCCAATAACTCAGAAAACTAAATCCAATAAAACAGAAATGCATAATTCACTAATATGGTAGTATTGATGAATTTAAAGCAAAACCTCAACACAAGCTCAAATATAAGATATAACAAGCATGTAACAGCTATAAACTAAACTATCTAGACTAAAAATGCAGAAACTAAGCTAATAGAATGTAGAAGCTAAATTGAAAACTTACTTTCTAGTCCCAGCTGAACAGGGAACTCATTTGATCAATAACCTATCTTTAGATAAGCTCCAACACCACCACAATACCATGAATCATCACCAAATTTACCTTGTTCTGTCCCCTTTTGACTTTGATTAACCAACAGTTTTGAAGCAATTAAAAACAGTAACAACACATAAATTCCACTACAAAACTCTTGTTTAAACTAAAATGAATGTTTAAATTCAAGCTTAAAACAGAATTAAAAGTAACTAAGAGATGAAGATTAAATTGAAAGGAAATGGACTGAAAATTGAACTTATATTAAAACTGAATTGAGATTACAATTTAAAAAAACAGAATTACATTAATAAGCTATGCTAAATTACTCTACTCCTAACCTAATCTAACCCTAAAAATCTAACAGTCTCAATCCGTGATGTGAGGAGGACTTATATAGTTGATGAGAGAGAGTCCTTGGGGCTTAGGATGCTTCTGGATTATGCTTTCTCTATCTAATATCATCCTTTGGATTAGGCTTCAATCCCACACTTGATTATCAACCCTTGGATCAATTTTGGTGACATGACCTATCCTCCGTGTGTCCTCTCATCGGCCCACGTGTCCTGACACTCCCTGACCTTTCTAGAATACCAATCATGAGGTAAATTATTAAGTACGAGGTTAATTGATGGTGTGGTGATTTTTAGGGTTCTAGGGGAACAATAATTCAGGGAATTTTGGGGGTAAAAGGGGCGGGTTGTTTTTATTATTGATGTTTGACTGGGGTTTGACCGTTGACCGGGTAGTAATAGGGGTGAACGGGTAGTATTAGCAGGCTGGGGATTGAATGGGCTTTTGTTTGTTGTGGGCTTTGGGGGTTTGTGGAATGAGGAACGGTATTGGGTTGTATTTATTTGGATCAGGCCAATGGATCTATTATTATAATGGATCCGTGTAATTGTATTAGGGACTAGTAGAGTTAAATAAGGACCAATGATGTAAAATTCAGAAACTTAGGGACCAATCCTGTTAATTTTCCAAGGGCTTATTTTGTAATTCTTTGATTCGTCAAGGACCACTTTTGACTCTTCTTCCAAGGGACCATTTTTGTAATTTTCAGAAAATGCAGGGACTGAAGTTGCCAATCTTCCAAACTTTCACCAGGGACCTTTTATGCAATTTTGTGAATCTCTATTGACATTTTAAGCTTTCTTTGATTATTTTGCTTCCAGGCTCCGGCTTTTGACTTTTTTCCATTCTCGTGCTCGTTTTTGTCGGTTTTGGCTTTGTTTTTGTTCATTTTTCACATATCCATACCTGCACATACACAAATACAAAAACACACATTCTCTTGGCATATTTGGTTTGTTTTTGATGTATTTGGTCTAATTTAAGGCTAAAAAGGATGTGTGAAAAAGCACACATCAATCACACATAACGTAACCCACCTGAAAAAAAAATCACATTTGTGATATTAATATGGACTTTGAGGAATAGAAGTATTAATGGACCTATTAGTGCAGCAAACCAAAACGGAGTAGATTGCAATCTTTCAATTTCCTTATCTATTAATAATATTTGTATTATTTCAATTTCCTTCGTATATGTTACTAACTTCCCAATGCATTATAAAAATAAGCAAGTATCAATTATCACATTTCTACACATCTTAAGGTTTTCTTGTTCTAGATCAATGCATACAATACGTAAATCCTTTCATTTGTGTCTCTATATGAGTTTTTAAATAAGAGAATATGATCTTTAAGCCGATGGTATAAACATCAACTTATTATGCACATGTTGTCTACAAATACTGTAGTGTATCCTTTAACTAAATAAATGTATGTGTAAGTTATCTTAATGGGCTTAATGTTATAAACTGAGTAACATTACAAACGCAAAGTGATGGGATATTATTTTTATAGAAATTAGTGCTTCAAATGATTTCGTAGGTCTAAAAATGCAAGCTAAATGAGTTGATTTGGGTCATGTTTTAACTCTAACAGGTAAAATGGGTTAAGCTACAAATTCAACTTAATAAGAAGCTGAGAATTTCTATTTAAATTAACCTTATATTCCATCAAACAATTATTAAAACATTTATAGCCATTACATACCATATATCGTAATGATTGTAATATTCATACCTGCATATATGATAAATTAGTCATCAGAATATTGGGTTCATTTTAATTCGGTAAGATGTGTGATGTGCTAAATACATTTTAAAATGTAACATTAATTTAAGCAATAATTGTCACAAATAAGCCCTTCGCAACAACTTCTCTTTTTGTAGTTATTGTGTTTAAAACGAAATAACCTTAATCCAAACTTAAACATATACTCGGAAGGGTGTTTGGTATTGCTATTTAAAATTGTTTATGAATATGCGAGTTACCTAAAAGTGCCACCAGATCTTTTAAGGATAAACCTCTCAGTGCGAAGTTTTGTTGTAGTTGAGATATATTGAAGATAGGAGCAGGGACTTGTGAGCTTTAACTAACCTTTGTTGTTCTTCCCGATTTTCTTTCTTTAGACACATCCCAGGAAAGTGAGTTGTAAACCCTGTAAAAGACACTTCCAGGGATAAAACCAACTAAAATTGTATAAGTGTGTGTGTGTGAATGAATGTGCGCTTTGAGTTTCACTCCCAAATGATCAAACACAAAAGCAATTTGGCCCTAATTTCTTGTAAACAACATTGATTATGTTTCATCTCTAATGGGTTATAGAGTAAAATAATACTTGTAACGTTTAGCTGAATGGGAAATAACATATTTTTAAGTTTGTACATTCAAACACATATACCTTGTGAAATAAACACTCACATGTAGAGAAAAGCAAAAGTTTAAATTTATTAAAAAATGGGTGTAGCAATATTATGGTAAGATCATTTGGCAATATTACTGGCAAGAAAGTAGTCAAGTAGGCATGAGAAAAGGAACAATTAGAGTTTTATGGAATGCACTTAAATTGTTGAGAGGAAGTGTACCTTTCATCTCATTAACTAAACCTACGAAATCATATATAACGTAACCCACCTGAAAAAATAATCACATTTGTGATATTAATATGGACTTTGAGGAATAAAAGTATTAATGGACCTATTAGTGCAACAAACCAAAATGGAGTAGATTGCAATCTTTCAATTTCCTTATCTATTATTAATATTTGTATTATTTCAATTTCCTTCGTATATGTTACTAACTTCCCAATGCATTATAAAAATAAGCAAGTATCAATTATCACATTTCTACACATCTTAAGGTTTTCTTGTTCTAGATCAATGCATACAATACGTAAATCCTTTCATTTGTGTCTCTATATGAGTCTTTTAAATAAGAGTATATGATCTTTAAACTGATGGTATAAACATCAACTTATTATGCACATGTTGTCTACAAATTCTGTAGTGTATCCTTTAACTAAATAAATGTATGTGTAAGTTATCTTAATGGGCTTAATGTCATAAACTGAGTAACATTACAAACGCAAAGTGATGGGATATTATTTTTATAGAAATGAGTGCTTTAAATGATTTCTTAGGCCTAAAAATGCAAGCTAAATGAGTCAATTTGGGTCATGTTTTAACTCTAACAGGTAAAATGGGTTAAGCTACAAATTCAACTTAATAAGAAGCTGAGAATTTCTATTTAAGTTAACCTTATATTCCATCAAACAATTATTAAAACATTTATAGCCATTACATACCATATATCATGATCCATATTAGTGGCACCAATTAAAAGCATATACATTATCTTGACCACATATTATGTTAAGTCTATCCTTAATGTACCTTGCTTTGCTAAATTTTCTACTTCTGAATAAGCTCCATGTAAGCCTATTGTTTTATTTCCTTTCTATGCCAAAGCAAATCTCGTTGATAATTTGTTAATCCTAAATTCCCAACTCATAAGAATTCGATGTGCCCTGAAACCAAATAGAAGAAAGTAACATGAGCTAATGTGAGATACTTCAAAATGTTAATCTTGCAATATATTCTCTAACTCATGTATCTTTATCACAAATATGTAACATATTTATGCGTTAATACAAACCATGGTTGAGCAGCAAGTGCAGGTTTCTTTGTCGGTGCTCCATAATCACCATCAAGGTTATGAAATACAAACACAATTACTAAAATGAAGAATTCAAATATAAATTAATAAAAAGGAACGTCGATTCAATATACCTCCATCAGAATCACTTTCATATTAACTCACATTAGAAGAATTGTCTACTTTATTTGCTATAGTACCACCGCTCTTAGCACCAAGTGCCAGCTTCTTTGCTTCCACCTTTGTGTATTTAGATAAATCAATACACAAATAAATTACACAAACTTCAAATTTTGCATAATGAAAATGATAAACAAAACTAAAAAAGAGCAAATACCTCATAAGAACTATCATCTGGTATTTAAGTGAAATAACACTTACCTAATCATGGCATCCATTGTTGATCATTATGAAACATGGCATCATTATCCTGAACATGTAAGAACCTGTGTACATGTATAATTGTATGAATGAGTTGCTTATTATATAGTGATCACACGTATCTTTTAATTAGAGCTTTTTACAAAGAAAACAGTTTTACCATTCATGTGTGACGTGGCTCTTCATCACTATCACATATTAATGACAAACATAGCTTTATTGACATTTCATCAAACTATTAGTGTGCAGATACAAATGGGTAACAAATTCCACATAAATTAAAAAATCATAATAATTATTTTGTTGATACAAAAGTTGGGCGTTCCTTATTTGGGTTCCTGTTCTCGTACCAATTAGATCTTAATGCTTGAGACCTGCGCACTAAGAAAGCAAACAACACCGTTAGGCTTATCGTGGGATTGTCTCCCACGATTATCCTCCAGCGTAAGAGTAAGTAATCGGTTTTAGGGTTGTATTGAAGAGTTAGGGTTTAGGTCGTACCTCAATGAAAGTCATGATATTCTTTATATAGGCGCAAAATATAGTTGGTTTCGCGCTCCTTACTCTTCGGCGTATCACGCTTATCCAGTCATTGATCTTTATCCCATAAATAAAAGATCATTATCTAGACCATAAACAATATATTTGGGTTTGGGCTTTCGTGAGCCCAAACCGTTAGCATGGTAGCCCAAATCATTATTATGATAGCCCACTCGTGATGGGCTTGGGTGTTAGTAATGTCCATTAATCGGGTTCGTGACCCGAGTATGGACTATACGTCATCATGTCCCCCCAGTCTAGTATGCGCGGGACGTAGCTGCGTATGCTAGACTAATAACTATAGCGGTAAGCGTGGCGGGGAAGCTTCTAGTATTTCCCGCCAAAAAGAATATACGGTGTATCTAGGCTTAAAAAGTCCCACGTATCCCTTGAAAACGTGAAAAAGTGCTATACCTGTTGGTATTCTAGCCACACGATGAAGTTAGTGGATCCACATGGCATCCATCCAAGGCTAGGGGTAACCCTATATAAAGGGTTCCCCATTTTCACTGTGATTATCACAGTAAAACGCCATTTCCTCCATTTTTAGAATCATCTAATACCAATCAAGAAACCTAGTATCCGTTAAGGTAATAACGCGTGCGCTTCTTGATCAAAGCATATTTGAAAAATGGTTCGCCAATTAAACGATTTTGTCTCCGAGATGGACGAGGATGAACTCCGTGAGTTCACCTCCTACTATTTCATTCCCCTCGCGTTGCATCCGGTAGTACCGAAGGCGGACACATCTATTGCAGACTTCCCTGAGGGGAAGGTAGGGGTATACACGCGCTTTTTTGAGTTTGCGAATCAGCGTGTGCCCATATCCCTATTCTTGAGCGACGTGCTCAATTACTATCGTCTGCACATATCTCAGCTGCACTATATAGGTGCGGCGAAGATAACCAATTTTGAAGTAAACTATCGTTTACTTGCCATAAACCCAACCATCAATCTCTTCCGCGCGTTTTACCACACAACGTGGTCAAACGGGTGGGTGTCTTTTTCGAAGCGCACAGGGCGCCTTCAATGTTATACGGAGAAGGTAGACGCCCTTAGGAACTGGAGGGAGAGATTCTTCTGGGTGGATAGTAGAGTGTTCCCCTGGCTCTTTGAGTTCTATACTCAGGGGACGCTACCAAGGGATGAGCGCCCCGACCCCGGGACGTACAATATGGATGATGCGAAGACCATCAACGCTAATCGCATCCCCATCAACTCCTACCCCGAGGAGTTTTTGGTACACATAGGGATTAGCCGCAACTTCTTTCAAGGCGCGGACGAGGTGCCAACATTTCTGGATGAGAGCGGCCGGGGTGGGTGCTTGTCCTTCCTTTCCTTCGCATCTGTAGTGTAAGCATTCTTTTATATTGCAACTTTAATAACTCTATTTTGTTTGTTGTTTGTTACTTGTTGCGCAGAGATGGACTTGTTCAGTGTGGTGAAGCTGTCGAAGCCTGTTCAGGTGGCTGTGGGAGTGCGTCCTTTGAGGGAGGGTGAGGCACCCATTCTGGAAGCCACAACCGGGCTCACATATGCGCAAGGGGAACCGGCTAACGTCGCCCAACCCCTGTTGGTGACGACTCCTGTGCAGAATGTTCCTTCTCAAGAAGTGCCAAACCCTGAGCCTGCGCGCACTGAGTCTTCTGAAGGTGTTGGGATCTTCAAGGTCGACACTGATTCCGAAGAGGCGTATTAGGGAGTGAAGCGCAAGGTGTCTGGTGATAGTGGCGTGGGCACATCCAAGCGCAGACGCCACGTCATTACTGTGGATGAGTCCACAGATGAGGATGCGTCGCTATCTGTGACGGCGCGGGATACTGCTGAGACCTCCTCTCCAAAGTAAGTAATAATGTCAATTTTCCTTTTCTCTCTCTCTCTCTTTATTATTTTTTATTTTTTTTATATATAATATCTTGACTTTTGTCTCTTTGTATATAGTGACGAAGCTGCAGGGGGTGATGCAGCGCATGTTGAGCAGTTGCCACCTAAGGTGAGTCACCCTCAGGTGGAAGTGCCTTCCAAGGCAAGTGAGGAGATGTCTGTGGAGGGGTTGATAGAGGAGTTGAGCATGGCTGCTGCGCGCTAGGCCACTTTGGTTGATCAACTCAAGGCGCAATACGCTGGTGAGGGTAGCAGCAGCGCGCAGAAGGATGAGGAGATTGCGTTGTTGAGGACGTAGTTGGCGAGTGCTCAAGCTGCCTTGGAGTCAACAACGGCGTACTCCAAGAGGCTTGCGGATGAAAGGTTGTCTCTACTGGCTGACTTGAGCCATGAGCATGCTGCCTTTAACCAGTACAAGGCTACCTGCGTGTGGGGGTTGAAGTACTTGCAGGAGAATAAGAGCAAGCATTTTGCTCAGTTGGATGACTTCCACAAGGCTGTAGAGGACGCCTTGGAGAGACATGAGGGGAAGCTGCGCAAGCTTAGCATCGAGTATGATGAGGAGCTGTACCCTCACTTAGTGTCTGCTGTTGCTGAGCGCAGGTACTTAATTCTTTTTCAGCTTTCCATATTTAACTTTCTTGAAATGATTGTCTTGTAATATGTGTGTTGTTTTATTCGTAGGTGGCTGATCAGTCATGGTCTTCGCTTGGCTGCTATGGGCACGCTAGAGTCCCCAGAAGTTCTTGAAGCTTTTGGGAACGTCGTGTAGTGTGCCTTGGCGCATGGCAAGGTTGAAGCCATGGAAGAGCTGCACAAGGGGAAGATGCTGTCGGTGCCCCTCGCAGAAGTGCCAGGCTATGCTGGAGATGGTTATGCGGAGCTTGTTGCGGCCATGGAGAAGATGAAGATCTTCGAGTTCCCCCGCATCGCTCAACTGGAGCGTGACCAGGACTACCTTATTAGTGTAATCATGGAGGGGTTAACTCTGGTGAGGCACATAGCGGAGGACCCTGAGGTGCAGCCTGACTTCTTTTTGAAGCCGGATGAGTCTCAGCTACAAGTACCCGTTTTTGCGCGCCCACGTGATGTGTTGAACCCTTTCGCTTTGGAGAAAGAAGTATCCTTGAAGAAGTCCTTGGAAGCCCATGCTACTAGGCTTGCGAGGAATAAAGGCGTGAAAGGGAAGGCGATCTTGTGCGGTGTAGGTGCAGCGCATCTTCCTAGGTCTGATGGGATTCCCATCAGTGTGCCGACAGTGTCGCAGGAAGATAGTAGCCTATTGAGAAGGCTTGAGGAGGCTGGGCATGTAGCGTCCACTGCTAGTAGTTCAGGGCATAGACGCACTCGCAGTATGTAGAATACTATAGATTCACCTTTTTTGTTGTATATGTTGAATCTATAACTTGTATAAACTCGTAGTTGATGAATAATAATATTGGTTTCTGTACGCATGTTTGTATCATCTTGTTTGTACTTAGATTATTTGTCTTTTCGTGAAAGACTTTCCAAGAGTCAAATTGTGACCAAAACGTACTTAGAAAAAATTGTATTAAGTCCATAACTTAATAAATATATATGAATAAAAAATTCATAAGTATATGGATTAACTTGCAGCGTGCTGCAAATACCATATCAAGGAACCAATAGTCTTGGCTCTTAAATGCTAAACGTGCACAGTGTGCGTTGTTGCGTATCCTTCGTGGGATGCGCATTAAACTTACTTCAACGTCTTGAGAGTAAGATGTTTAGCAAGGATGCGTGATCCAATGTTGATGGGTTTGCAACCCTCTTACTCAACGAGTTATTTATTAGGTTTACTCATCCTTTCTGCCATCGTGGGTCTTAATAAATGCATGCACGCCATGTAGGCAAAAGTATAAATTAACAATATTGGGACATAAATAAAATGTAAGCAATAAAGTTAAATGTGTCGCGGAGTTAGCTAGAAACCACGATGTTTGATTAATTCTTGCAAGTTGTTGAAAAGAAAAGACAATTCCCTAAACAAAACAAAATGTAAATACACGGACATTTACTGAGCACTTACTAAAGTGCGGAGGTGTCTGTGCGTGGGCCGTAGCCTTTCCTAAATATAGCATCTCTTGAGATTGCAAATATTCCATGTGCGTGGTAGCTCATGGCCATCCATATCACGCAGCTTGTATGCGCCACTGCATAGTGCTTCTGTGACCTCATAGGGTCCTTCCCACTTTGGTCCAAGCTTTCATGTATCTTCTGCATGGCTTGCATCATTGGCACGGTATACAAAGTCTCCTGGCCTGAATGAAGTGTTTCTGACTTTGGCATCATAGTACCCCTTCATCTTTGACTTAGCTCTTGCCTCACATATAGCTGCACGCTCGCGCCTTTCTTCCAATAGATCCAAATCTATACGTCGCTCATCGTCATTGGTTGTAACATTGACTTCCGCCGTACGAATAGTTGGCATCCCAATTTCGGCTGGTATGACAGCTTCTGTCCCATAGACAAGAGAGAATGGTGTATCTCTAGTGCTGACTCTGATTGTCGTGCGGTGCCCCCATAAAACATGCGACAATTCATCCACCCATCTTCCTTTGTGTTTGTTAAGACGCGCTTTTATTCCTTCTCCCAGGCTACGATTCACGCGTTCAACCAGACCATTGGTTTGTAGGTGTTTAACTGACGCGAAGTGTTGTGTGATATTTAGCTGCGCGCACCAGTCTTTGAACGGGTTATCGCAGAATTGTTTTTCGTTGTTAGAAATAATTTCTCCAGGTAGTCCAAAGCGACATACGATGTTGTCCCAAACGAAGCGTTTAACCTGGTTGCCTGTGATAGTTGCTACTGCTTTTGCCTCAATCCACTTAGTGAAGTAATCTATGACCACTATGAGGAATTTTAGTCCCCCTGCTGCAACAAGAAAATGGCCTGCAATATCAATGCCCCATTTATAGAATGGCCATGGTGAAGTGATAGGCGTCAGCTCTTGTTGTGGTCGGCGCGGGATGGGTCTGTGGACTTGGCAGTCGCTGCATCTCTTTATCATGTCCCGCGCATCGCGATGCATAGTAGGCCAATAGTATCCTGACCACAAGGCTCGTCCCACAACGGACCGTGGTCCTAAGTGCATATTGCATGAACCAGCGTGGATCTCTCGGAGTACGTAATCTGCCTGAAGAGGTCCAACGCACCGAAGCCATGGTTGTAGGAATGAACGTCGATATAGGATACCATCTCGAAGTTCGAACCTCTTCGCTGTGCGCCGTATCCGTCGAGCGTCCTTCTATACCTGGGGTGATATCCCCTTGCTTATGAATTCGATGATAGGTGTCATCCAAGTAGGATCCTGCTCTTCTATCACCATGGATATCTCCATCTCTGAGATGGATTTGTTCTTCAAGGTCTCCACCAATACATGTTTTGATAGGTGCGCAAAGCTTGTAGATGAGATTTTGCTTAGTGCATCAACTTTCCTGTTTTCTCCTCTAGGAACTTGTTTAATGGTGAACCTGTCAAAGCCTTGGATTAGGGACTTGGTCTTGTCAAGGTATTGGACCATGTTATCCTCTTTAGCCACAGAGTCGCCCAACACATGATTGGCGACTAATCGGGAATCGACATTTGCTTCTAGGTTGCGTACACCCGTTTGAGTTGAAATGCGTAATCCAGCAAGTAGGTCATATTCTGCCTCATTGTTTGTGGCTATGAATTCAAAACGCAGTGCGTAAGTGAATTTCATTCCTTCTGGGCTGGCGAGGATAACGCATGCGCCTCACCCATCCACGCACGAGGATCCATCCGTGAATAGAACCCATGGTTCTTGTAGTTCTACCTCGCTTTTTGAAGGTGGAGTATCAGTATCTGGTTTCTCAATAATGAAGTCGGCTAATATCTGCCCCTTAATCGCAGTGTGTGGTCTATAAGAGATGTTATGCTCGATCAATAACACACTCCATTTTTGTAGCCGCCCCGATGCGTCGGGTTTAGAGATAACTTGTTTGATAGGTTGGTCCGTAATCACTGCTACTGGGTGTGCCTGAAAGTATCTGTGCAGTCTTTTAGCTGCGAATACTAAAGCTAGGAACAACTTTTCCATAGCGGTATAGTTAGTCTCTGTATTCTTGAGTGCTTTGCTTACAAAGTATACTGGTGTTTGAACGGAGTTCCTATCTGTCAATAGTATCGCGCTGACTGCTCCATGAGTTGCAGACAAGTACATGATCAATTCTTCCCCTGGTCGGGGTGCGACAAGTGTGGGGAGTGCTGCTATATGTTGCTTAAGCTGTTGAAAAGCTTCTTATGCTTCCGCAGTCCAACGAACATCTCTCTTTTTTGTACACTTCGTGAGTGTTTTAAAGAGAGGGAGTGACTTATCCGCTGATTTGGACAAGAATCGATTTAGCCCAGCTAATTTTCAATTTAATGACTGGACCTCTTTCAATGTGCGTGGTGAAGGGAGTTGGATGACAACTTTTGTTTTTTCTGGGCAGGGCTTAATGCCATCAGGCTCTATCAAATATCCGAGAAACATGCCTTCTATAGCGCCAAAAGTGCATTTCTTGGGATTTAACTTCATGTTGATCCTTCCCAGTGTTTTGAATGTTTCCTCAATGTCACGCACCAATTCTTCTTCGGTGTGACTCTTTATGACAAGGTCATCAACATAAACCTCCAGGTTGCGACCCACTTGCTTCTCAAACGCGTTGTCCACCAACTGCTGGTATGTTGCTCCCGCGTTCTTTAGGCCAAAGGGCATTTTTGTGTAACAGTAGACCCCTTGACTTGTGTGGAAGGCTGTTTTCTCTTCGTCTTCCTCAGCCATCTGAATTTGGTGGTACCCTGGTATCCGCATAAAGATTCTACCTTCCAGTCTATCTCTGGTAGCGGGTAACAGTCTTGTGGACATGCTTTGTTAAGATCAGTGAAGTCCACGCACATTCTCCAACTGCCATCGCTTTTTTTTTTTACCATCATTGGATTGCAAAGCTAGTCATGGTAATAGACCTCCCGCATGATGCATGCGTCTACAAGCTTGTGTACTTCCTCTAGGATGGCTTTTGCGCGATCTGGAGCCTGGCCGCGCTTTTTCTGCCGTATTGGAGGATATCATTGTCAGATTTTTAGCTTGTGCTCTGTAATAGATCGTGGCACTCCAGTCATGTGCTTTGGTTCCCACGCAAAGATATCTAGGTTCCTTTGCAAGAGTGCGCACACAGCCGCTCTGCCTTTGTCAGACAGCGACCCTCCAATTGATACCTCTTGATGTGGGTAGTCAGGGTGAATTGTGACCTTTAGGTTTGACACTTTGGCTGCGCGCTGTTCTGGAATACTCTCCGTTTCACTCGTCACCGTGTTGCATTCTTTAGGTGACACATCGGTATTGTAGAGGGTGACAATACCTCCGTCTACTGGGAATTTGAGCATCCCATGTGCCGTAGACGGTACCGCGCGCATGGCTGATATTCCTGGTCTTCCAATGATGCCATTGTATGGTGAAGGAGATCTGATTACCATAAAGTTCATCCAAGCTGCGGTAGAGTGTTGCTTATCACCAACGACCACAAGTAAGCGCAATTGCCCCATGGGCCATATCTTCTTTCCTGTGAAGCCAGTCAGCGACGTCGTGGCCGGAATTAACTGACTTCATATCTCAGGTCGCAGCCTCTTGAAACAATGTTCATACAGAATGTCTGCGGATGCTCCTCCATCAACATACATGCGGTGGATATCGTGACCCCCCGTATGTATCTCAATGGTGAGCGGCTCCACTACTGCGTTGTCCGCAGCCAGAGTGGGGAAAGAGATTTCGTTCCCAAAGGAAAACTTTTGGCTGACTTTTTGTCTCGTCTTTCGCTGCCATGATTGTATCATGTAGATGGTGTCAGCCTTGTCTTTGGGTGTCTCTTTCTTGCCCCCATTCTTTTGTTTATCCTTCCCCTCCTTGATGTTTTTAACGAGGTGATCAATTTTACCTTATTTCACTAATTTGTCAATTAGTTGGCGCAGTTGGACACACTCGTTGGTGGTGTGGCCCTTTTGTTCATGGTATTCGCAGTATCCATTCCCTACGCGCCGATCCTCTGGGGTGCGTGTTGGGAATAAAATGCACAAAGTAAAGAGTCTGCCAGAAGAGCCTGCTAGTGATAGTTAAGCCTGCCTCTTCAGTTTTGCTGATGTTGAAGATATACTAACAGTACCTTCTGGGTAAGAAGGTACTGCTAGTTAAATAAGGTCCTGCCAGTTTTCACGACAAGTTGCTATATTTTAATTAGAGATATTTACTTGTATTATTAGTCTTTGTACAAAGTTATACGTTAAGTAGAAGTAGTACAGAAGTCTCAGTAGATATAATGGAGTGTTTTACCTTGAAAGGTGTAATATTAGGATAAGATAAACCTCTAGTATATTATATTAAGCAACTTGACCACTTGTAATAAGGGCTCCTTATACTATAAAAGGAACCCTTAAGACACCTTCTTAGACAGAACTTACACAACTTTCCCAGCTCTTACACTCATCTTTCCCATGCATAACTTCCACATTTAAACCCTTTCACGTATCAAAGATTCAAGGTTACACTTGTAATCCTGGTGATAGTTTAGATCACCCGTATTATTTCATCAATAATATTGAATCATTTTGTGTTATTCATGTTGTGTTCATTCTCATTTACTTATTCATCACCTTTGTTCCTTTAGTGTGTTTTAGTAAATTCCGCGTGCTAACTCACATTCATTCATAAATATCCTAAACACATTACTGAGATTAACATCCCAAGTGTTTGCACAAATCTATATATATAGAGAGAGAATCCTTTCCACAAGTGGTATCAGAGCAAGGCTGATATTTACGACATAAAAGAACAAAGCAAAAATGGATGTTGAGCACATTCAAACCAATGTGGCTGCAAAACTTCCATTACTCAAACAGAATGAGTTTGAAATGTGGAGACTGAGGGTTGAACAATACTTCCAAGTGCAAGACTATGCACTTTGGGAGATCATTGAAGAAGGAAACTCATTTAAACCAGTAACCACCACCTCCACAGTAAATGATGCACTTGTCACAACTGTGCAAGTAAATCCAATAACTGCTGAAGAAAGAATTCAAAAGAGAAATGATCTTAAAGCCAGGAGTATGCTTCTCATGTCTATTCCAAATGACCAGCTTCTAGTCCTTAACAAATACAAGTGTGCTAAAACTCTTTTTCAAGCTATTGTGGCTAGATTTGGTGGTAATGATGCCACCAAGAAAACCCAGAAAACACTTTTAAAACAACAGTTTGAAAACTTTTCAGCCACACCAAATGAGTCTTTGGACAGCATGTTCAATAGACTACAAAAGCTTTCTAGTCAGTTAGCCATTCATGAAGTGATAATATCTCAAGAAGACTTAAACTCCAAATTCCTTAGAAGTCTACCCTCTGAATGGGCCATGCATGTCATTGTCTGGAAAAACAAACCAGATATTGATTCCATGAGTCTCAATGATCTTTACAACAACTTCAAAATAGTAGAGCATGAACTAAAGAAGTCTACTAGCTCAAGCTCAGGAAATATGGCATTTATGTCATCTCATGGTACTTCCAAGAAAGTTGATAAAGAAAAAGATGGTGAAGAAGAAGGTACTGCCAACACAAATTTTGGTACTGCCAGTACTTCCAGCAGTACCAAAACCATTTTAGATGAAACAATTGGTTGTGCTTTCCTAACATCACAACACAATGGTTCCACATTGACCTTTGAAGATCTTCAAGAGATCAGTGATGATGATCTTGAAGTGATGACGCGAAAAATGATCCGTTTTTAGGGGGTCATTTAAGCCCGAATCTGACTTTATTTGATCAAATATTGCCCTAAATCGTTCCTTTTGTGATTTTAGGTGTTTGGAGAGTGAATTCTGGAAAAGAGGCTATTTTGGACGTTTTTGGAGCATAAAGTGAAGAAAACGGCAAAGTACCAAAAATCCAAGCTGAAAATACAAGGTGACGGCGTCAAGACCAAAAGCTTGACGGCGTCAGACATGAAGAATTAAATATCGAAGGTGGTGACGGCGTCAGACATACTGGTGACGGCGTCAAAGTGGCCAAGAATAATTTACCGTGGGTGGTGACGGCGTCACATAGGCCGTCATAAGTGGATCAAGGCCGTCCGAGGAAGTTTATGGCGGCGAGGTGACGGCGTCAGAATTAACTCTTAACGCCGTCAGACTGTTTTTCCTATATATAGTTTTCTAGTTTTTTCATTAAAAAAGAGAGAAGTTTTGGTGAAACCCTAAAGACGATTTTGGTGCCTCTTTTACAGGTTTTTCAAGGGTTCCAAACCCTTGAGACCTTGCATTGTAATTGAGATAAGTGTACTTTCAATTCAATCAATATGTCTATCTGTTGGTTGTTTATCTCTTGTTCTTGTCTCAATTCTACTATGCTAGGCTAGATCTCTCTTGTGTTTGCTTAGATCTAATGAAACCTAGATGTTGATTATGTGTTGATTACTTGTCTATTCTTGTTTTGAATGAATGATTTATATGTTAGGCTTAAGAAAACTGGCAGATCTCCAAATGGTAACATGCTTGAACGTCTTAAGAAACATGAACCGAGGCGTACTAGGTCTTTATTGGTTGTATTTAATGCATGAGCCACTGTTTACAATCCCTATAGTTGTGCTGGGTCATGGTGTAGGAGGAGATAAGAGCTCATAGAGTTGGGGAGTTATGTATGCCACCCCACGAATGGTATTAAGGAATACAATCCGTCATTCATACAAGTGTAACAAGTAATTAACATGTAAAAGATATCTAGGGAGTAGTGAAGTCTAAGTAAACACAATTTCTCCAAATACTGCTCACAACCTTAGTTTAATTTAGTTTAATTTCATTTTTATTATTTTATTTTGATTGCATCTTAGCTTTGGGTTAGTTGAATAGCAACTAATTCCGCCCACTCTTCCAAAACCCGAGATTTTAATTGCTTTCATAAAATATAAAAATACAAAAATAATCATCCCTCACCTTTAGAACTATTAATTAGGTTTTCTAATCCTAGCAACACTATTCCTAAGCTGAACGATCAATCCCCCGGTACTTGTCACTATACTATACTACAACGATCAGGTACACTGCCTGGTGGGGGTTGTAAGCCTCGCGAGATCCCTCGAGAGGTAAAGCAAGGTGCGATTCCCACGCATCATGAAGAAATGGACATAAAATGGCAGCTTTCACTTCTTAGCATGAGGGCTAAGAAATATTTGATGAGGACTGGAAAGAAGATTGTCATCAATAGTAATGAACCTGCTGGGTATGACAAGTCTAAAGTGGAGTGCTACAACTGCCACATGAAGGGTCACTACTCAAGAGAATGTAGAAGACCAAAGAAGCAGGGTGATAAGGGAAGAGGTTTTGAGAACAAGAACAGGGGAAACAATGAGAACAAAAGCAAGGAAGTAGACATCACTGAAACAAAAGCTATGGTAGCTATTGATGGGCTGGGTTTTGATTGGAGCTTTATGGGTGAAGAAGAGTCATCCTCAAATGAATTAGCTTTAATGGCTCTCTCCAATCCTGAGGTACAAATTACTAAATGTTCTGCTACTTGTGAAGTTTTTAAAGAACTAGAAATCTTAAGAAAACTTTATGATGAACTGAAAGTAGAACAAAGAAAAACTCATCAAGACCTAGTTAATCATAAGTGTAGTATGTCCAAACTTGAGAAACAGATAATTCACTTTAGAGAAAATGAACTCACCTTTTCTGACACAAAAGCTATTCTTAATAGAGACATATTTCTTAAAGATGCTGAAATAAACCTGTTAAGAACTGAGTTTGCTAAAGTGAAACAAGCAAAAGATAATATTCAACTAACTGTTACAACATTAGAAAATGCTTCTGCTTGTACTAAAAGTATAGTTGAGAACCAAATGAACAAGAAAATCAAATCTGGGATTGGATACAACACATGTACACCTCCTTACAGAGGAATTCCTTGTCCCCCAGGTTTAGATCTTGCTGAATCAGGTTTACATGAACTCACACATAAACCTCTAGAAAAGGTAAAACCTGTAGAAAATAGTGAACTTTTTGAGAGTACAAGTAATACTTCTCTCTCCAAAGAAAAGGTACTCACTGATAAGAGCTCAGATGTTACAACTATTGAAGGTTGTACATCTGATGAGAATGGAAAAAAGAGTGTTTCTAAGAAAGGAAACAAAGTAGAACCAATCAGTCCTAAGTGTGTAGAGAGTATAACAAAGACTAAAGTTGTTCTAAAAACAGTTGAATGTTGTGCTAAATGTAATAGCAAACCTAGAGGTAGTCAGAGAAATTGGAACAATCTTAAATCACATCAACTTGGTGATAACTTTGTTTTGTACAATAAAGCATGCTATTACTGTGGTAGTTTTAATCATACTCATGCTTATTGTAACAATTGGGTCTCTGGGAGTACATCAAGGACTAAAACAAGTAAAACAAACCCCAGAAAAGGTTCTGTGAAATCTAACACACCAAAAGTCAATTGTACTGTTAGAACAAATGAGTCTGTTTACCCAAAATTCACTACTAAGGGTGCAAGTAATACTTTCAAATATACACCAAAAGTTGTGAAAAGTCATATTGAAAGGAATTTTGTGGATAAAACACAAGACTGGAAACCAAAACCAAAAGGTTCTGCTAGACCAAATGGTACTGCCAAATTTGGTACTGTCAGACCAAAAACCACAAAATGTGTCAAAAATGAAAATGCTGTTAAGTCCTCAGCATGTTGGATTTGGAGACCACTCCAACCAAATGGTGCATCAACAGTCCTAAAAAGGTTTGATTACATTGATGCACGAGGCAAACCCAAGTCAGTCATGGCTTGGGTACCCCAAGGAAACTAATATGTGTATACATGTGCAGGAACATTCAAATGATATTGCAGATCAAGGATACGTAGATAGTGGATGTTCAAGGCACATGACAGGCAACATGTCTTACCTCACAGACTTCAAATCATTTGATGGAGGATATGTTACCTTTGGGGGAGGTATCAAATGAAAGATTACTGGTAAAGGTACAATTAAAACCAGTAAATTAGATTTTGAAAATGTGTACTTTGTGAAAGAACTACAGTTTAATCTCTTAAGTGTCTCACAAATGTGTGACACAAAGAACAAAGTTCTTTTTACTGACACTGAATGCATTGTACTTTCTCCTGATTTTAAAATCCCTGATGAAAGTCAGATTCTTCTTAAAATCCCTAGAAAGAACAATATGTACATTGTTGATTTAAAGAACATTGTTCCTAAAGAGAGTTTAACCTCTCTAGTAGCAAAATCCTCATTGGATGAATCTATGCTTTGGCATAGAAGACTTGGTCATGTAAACTTTAAAACAATCAATACAATTGCAAAATATGATTTAGTTAGTGGTTTACCCAAAAAGATTTTTCAAAATGACCAAACCTGTGTTGATTGTCTAAAAGGCAAACAACATAGAGCTTCTTGTAAGCCCAAGACCCATAACTCAATTTCTCAAGCTTTATACATGCTTCATATGGACCTCTTTGGTCCTACTTCTGTGAATAGCTTGAATGGTAAAAGATATTGTCTTGTAGTTACTGATGATTACAGCAGATTCTCTTGGGTTTTCTTTTTAAAAACTAAGGATGAAACAAGTGAGATCCTTAAGTCCTACATTACAGGGATAGAAAACCAAATTGATAAGAAAGTAAAAGTAATTAGATGTGACAATGGGACAGAATTCAAGAATAGAGTTATGGATGAATTTTGCAAAGAAAAAGGAATAAAAAGAGAATATAGTGTAGCTAGAACCCCACAGCAAAATGGAGTAGCAGAAAGGAAAAATAGAACACTTATAGAGGCTGCTAGAACAATGCTAGTAGATTCTAAGTTGCCTGTTTCATTTTGGGCTGAAGCAGTAGGTACTGCTTGTTATGTACAGAATAGGGTTCTTGTGATTAAACCTCATAGAAAGACTCCTTATGAACTTTTGTTTGGTAGAACACCATCTCTAAGTTTTATGAGACCTTTTGGATGTCATGTCACTATTCTCAATACCAAAGATCATCTAGGAAAGTTTGAAGGAAAAGCTGATGAAGGCTACATGATAGGGTATTCTTTGCAAAGTAAGGCCTATAGGGTGTATAATAAATGCACTAGGCTAGTGGAAGAAAACATGCACATAGAGTTCCAAGAGAAACTACTAAATGTTGCAGGCACTGGACCAGATTGGTGTTTTGACATTGATAAACTTTCAGAATCTATGAATTATGTGCCTGTCACAGGTACAAATACTAATGATAATGCAGGTTTTGAAGACAATGATGAAACAACTGAGGATCAAGATTACATCTTGATGCCAATTTGGACAGGATTGGTTTCATCTTCAAGTCTTGGAGAGCCTTCAAATACTACAAATGAAGGTGTTGAAGATGATCATGGAACTCAAGATCAAAGGAATCAACAAAATTCTGAAAATGAAAATGGTACTGCCAATTCACAAGATGGTACTGCCAGTTCAACTGATGGTACTGCCAGTTCACAAATTGGTCCTGCTGAACCATTAAATGTTCTATCAGATGATTCCTTACCAGAAGATATAGGGATTGGAAACCTTCCAATTTCCTATGATGTTCCTACAACACACAACACAAGAATTCTCAAAGATCACTCCATTGAAAATGTGATTGGCAGCATTGATTCTGGTGTTAAAACAAGAACTCAAGTCTTATCTTCAGACAAAGATAGGTTTGTCCTAGCTGTGTATGAAGAAAAGAACCATGAAGTTGCCCACATATGCCTGTTTTCATGCTTTCTCTCTCAAGTAGAACCCAAAAACATTACAAAAGCCTTAGATGATTCAAGCTGGGAGCAATGCAAGAAGAGCTACTTCAATTCAAACTCCAGAAGGTTTGGGTACTGGTTGATTTGCCCAAAGGTTACAGGGCAATTGGAAC
Source organism: Artemisia argyi (assembly GCA_030686995.1). NCBI lineage: Eukaryota > Viridiplantae > Streptophyta > Magnoliopsida > Asterales > Asteraceae > Artemisia > Artemisia argyi. The sequence goes on from CM060690.1 coordinate 85,207,506, forward strand.
CAAATGGGTCTTCAGAAATAAGAAAGATGAAAGGGGTATAGTGATAAAAAACAAAGCCAGATTGGTGGCCCAAGGGTATACTCAAGAAGAAGGAGTGGATTATGAAGAAGTTTTTGCTCCAGTTGCAAGAATTGAAGCAATTAGGCTATTTTTGGCCTATGCTTCTTTCATAGGCTTCACTGTCTACCAAATGGATGTCAAAAGTACCTTTTTATATGGTACTATTGAAGAAGAGGTGTATGTTTCTCAACCTCCAGGCTTCATTGATGCAGAATATCCAGAAAAAGTGTATAAGGTCACCAAAGCTCTTTATGGTATACACCAAGCTCCCAGGGCATGGTATGAAACACTGGCTTTCTATTTATTGGAAAATGGATTTCAAAGAGGCAAGATTGATCCAAATTTGTTCATCAAAAGAACCAAGAAAGACATCTTGCTGGTGCAGATTTATGTTGATGACATTATCTTTGGATCCACAAATCAGGAGTTGTGTGTAGAGTTTGAAAAACTTATGCATAGTAAGTTTGAAATGAGTTCCATGGGGGAACTTACTTTCTTTCTGGGTCTCCAAGTGAAACAATCAAATGAAGGCATATTTATCAGCCAAGATAAGTATGTAGCTGAGATCCTAAGGAAATTTGGGTTTGCAGATTCAAAGGTTGCAAGTACACCAATGGATCCAGAAAAGGGGTTACACAAAGATGCTGAGGGTGAAGATGTTGATGTGCACAACTACAGATCAATGATTGGGTCTCTAATGTACCTTACATCATCAAGACCAGATATCATGTTCTCAGTATGTGTATGTGCAAGGTTTCAAGTGAATCCAAAAGTTTCTCATCTCACAGCAGTCAAAAGGATCTTCAGATACCTAAAGGGCCAGCCTAAGTTGGGTCTATGGTATCCAAGGGAATCATCTTTTGATCTGGTAGCTTACTCAGATAGTGACTATGCTGGTGCAACCCTAGACAGAAAATCCACAACTGGTGGATGTCAATTTCTTAGTTGCAGACTCATATCATGGCAATGCAAGAAGCAAACAATGGTGGCCAACTCTACAACTGAAGCAGAATATGTTGCAAGTGCAAGTTGTTGTGGCCAAGTTCTTTGGATCCAGAATCAATTGCTTGACTATGGGTACAATTTTCTTAACACCATTATTTACATTGACAACAGCAGTACTATTTGTATCATTAAAAATCCAGTTCAACATTCAAAAACAAAACACATTGAAATCAGACACCATTTCATAAGAGATTGCAATGAGAAAAGGTTAATTCAAGTTGTCAAAATTGATTCTGAAAATAATTTTACAGACCTTCTCACCAAAGCTTTTGATTTAGGTAGGTTTAAATACCTGGTAGCAGGTATTGGTATGATAAATCTTTGAAAAACATGTGCTTTGTATATAAATAAACAAGTTCTGGCCTCTAATCATGGTACTGCTAGTTAGTCATAAGGTACTGTCAGTACAAAATTGGTACTGTTAGTTCAAAATTTGCTCTGTTTTTGCTCATCTTGATGTTTAAAAGTTAACAATGCTATAAAACAAGTGCTTTGCACTCTGTTCTTTTGGTTTACAACTAACCATTTCAGGTTACTCAAGATTGCTAACAAAATCAGGATGTGGAAATGGTAATCAGTTCACCAAGTTTTTCAAACTTTAAGAACTGACTAGTCCAAAGCAAACGGCTCTTGGTAAAGACTTCTCAAATCCGTTGATAGCTGATAGTTTGCTAAAAACTATAAGGTAATCAGTTCACCCAGTTTCAAAAACTTAAACGAACTGACTAGTCCAAAGCAAACAGCTCTTGGTAAAGACTTATCAAATCCGTTGATAGCTGATAGTTTGCTAAAAACTATAAGGGATATTTTCTAAAATTTCAAAGAGACTGCCAAGTTTTATTTCAAAACAAGGTACTAGTAGTTCAAATTTTAGTACTGGTAGAGTAAAATGGTACTGCTACATAGCCGTTGAGTCTGTCAGGTTAAAAGATAGCCGTTGTTTTTAAAGGGTATTTTTGTGAATTATTCATATTTTCCTCGAATTAAGGATATAGTTATTATAATAAAAGATCTTTTTGACCGCCTCTTCAATTACTAATCCATAACTTTTATAGTCGGTCAAAAGTCATTTTTCTCATAATCAATCCTTATCATAATTCACACTCACCTTTCATCTTCTACCAGTACAACAATAAAATCCCACCAACAAAATCAAAATTTTCATCAAACCTTTCACCATGGCTCGTCTAAGTTTTGTCAAACGTCACAACCAATTAGCATTTTTGGAAAAGTCTGATGACAATGAAACTTTTCATCAAGCAGTGGATTTTCTAAATAATTCTTATGTCAGGTTTGCTTTACTCGTGAATTCCACTATTTTTGAATCTCAAATTTCACAATTTTGGCAAACTGCTAAAGTTAACACTCTTAGGGATGGGATTCAAGAGTTAATGGTCACAGTGGATGGTAGAACCTTGACTTTTACCGAATCATCCATTAGAAGACATCTTCGTTTGGATGATTCAGATGGCATTAGTCAACTACCTGATACTAAAATTTTTGAAAATTTGACAAAAATGGGGTATAATGTAAATTCTACAAAGCTTACATTTCTTAAAAAGCATTTTACCCCTCAATGGAGATTTTTGATTCATACCATCCTTCATTGTTTAAGCCAAAAGAAAACCTCATGGGAGCAATTTAGTGGTAACATGGCTGCAGCTCTCATTTGCCTGGCAACAAACAAGAAATTCAACTTTTCAAAATATATTTTTGAGGGATTGGTTAAAAATGTGGACAGTGAAACAAAGTTTTTGATGTACCCAAGGTTCATTCAGTGCCTCATCAACAAATCCAAACATTTGTTACTTCCCCCAAACAAACCTTTTAAAACTCCCAAACTTACACACAAGGTGTTTTCAAACATGAAAATCGGTTTTCAAGGAGAAGAAGTACCACTTTTTGAGGAAATATTACCACAACATTCTGAAGAACCTGATCATTCATCACCACATCCATCACCACATCCATCACTCACACCAACAGCACCATCAGCCACACCACCATCACCAGTACCAATACCATCTCATCAACAAACACAAACACCATCTGCAACATCACCATCATTATCACATCATAACTCACCACCACAATCTCCTCCACAACAAAGTGTAGATGCTCAGACTATCAAGGAATTAAAGGAGCAAGTGCAGCACTTGCAAACTTCTCTTGAAAGTCAAAACAAACATTTCACAGAGATCAACACCAAGTTAGTAAATAGGGTTGAGAAATTAGAATTGAAGGTGAAATTGTTGAAGGGTAAAGGCACATCTCAGTTGGTTGTTTCTAGTTCCTCAAGTTCAGATGCAGAGGGTTTGGGTCTCTCTTCCAAAAAGGGGAGGATGGGTAGTTCTAAAAATGAAGAAGAGATTCAATTTCAGTTTCATGAAGGAACTCCAGTGTTTGATGAAGAGCCTGCTACTCAAGAAAAAGAGCCTGTTAGCTTGAAAGATACTGCTGAAGCAAAGCAAGTTGCTGCTGAAGCAGAGCAAGAGCCTGCTGGGATTCAGAGGCTATTAGCTATGAATTTAAAAGGTTCTGATCAAGTGTCTTACAAAAGAAAGAGGGGATCACAGCCTCAGGGGAGGTTTATTGTCTCTGATGAACAATCTGCTGCTCCAAGTCCAGTATCATCACCAAAAGACAAGGGCAAGAAAATTGTAGTTGAAGATGAACCAAAGCCTAAAAAGATGAAGCAGAAAGAGCAAGCACAATTGATTGTAGATGAAAAATTGTCCAAACAGCTTCATGAAGAAGAAGTTATGAGGGCTAAAGAAGAATCAAGAATGTTGCAAGAAAAGTTTGATGCTCAGCTGCAATACATCATTTCCATTGATCCAATTGTAAGAGGTGAAGCTTACACTCTGGTGTGTGATGAGTCTCTCAGCTCAGATGAAATGACAATCAAGCTCAATGATTTCATCGCCAAGAAATACAATCAAGAGGCATTGGATGATGTCTATCAGCAAATCCAGAAGAATCAGAAGAAAGGATTCAAAATGCCACATTCTGAAGCAGATCAGAAGAAATTCTTCATGATATATCTGAAAAGAGAAGTGAACATGAAGGATCATCAACTCAAAGGTAAATCTTTTAATGAATTGAAGCTTCTATACTTAGAGGCTTACAGAAGAAACAAAACCAGTTTTGTCATGCATACACAAGAAAGACCTTCCAAAGGAAGAAAAGATGATCAGAAGGAACAAGCAGAGAAAGCAGAATTGCCTTCTGTTCAGGCAAGAGAAATGGTTGTCCATGTTCCACAAATTATTTTTGCTGAACCTTTACATGTAAGGAATCCAGTCATAGATTGGGAAATCTACAATGATAAGTTTGGCAAAGCATGGAAGATAACAAGAGTTGGAAACAAGGTTGAGATTTTCAAGAACTTTGAAAATCTTCTTAGAGCATGTAACAGAATGGATTTAGATGAATTATGGGTATTAGTTCAAGAGAAGCTGAAAACCAAGTATAAGCCAGATGCAAAGGAGCAAGAGCTATGGGTTGAGTTCAGCAAATTATATGATCCAAATCCTTCTGATACTCATTGGAAATTTCCTTACTATGATTTATCTGTTACATGGGAATACTTCAGCATGAGTCATGTTCATCATCTTTCCACTCAGAGTGGAATAGAGCTCTTTATGCTAGGTGAGAAGGAGTATCCTTTAAGCTATGAAGTATTATCAGTCTTGATCTCCAATAAGCTTTTGTGTGAAGAAGAGACTGATGCAGTCAAAAGATTGAAAGAGAGCATACTTGATCAGTATGAAAGCCTAAGAAGAAAAAGATAAGGTTTTTGGAAGAGTTCCCTCAAATCCTCAAGGTATGAATTTTATTCACAAAGAAACTTGGTTATTTTATATGGGAATAACAAGTTTAGGGGAGGATTGTTGGGAATAAAATGCACAAAGTAAAGAGTCTGCCAGAAGAGCCTGCTAGTGATAGTTAAGCCTGCCTCTTCAGTTTTGCTGATGTTGAAGATATACTAACAGTACCTTCTGGGTAAGAAGGTACTGCTAGTTAAAGAAGGTCCTGCTAGTTTTCACGACAAGTTGCTATATTTTAATTAGAGATATTTACTTGTATTATTAGTCTTTGTACAAAGTTATACGTTAAGTAGAAGTAGTACAGAAGTCTCAGTAGATATAATGGAGTGTTTTACCTTGAAAGGTGTAATATTAGGATAAGATAAACCTCTAGTATATTATATTAAGCAACTTGACCACTTGTAATAAGGGCTCCTTATACTATAAAAGGAACCCTTAAGACACCTTCTTAGACAGAACTTACACAACTTTCCCAGCTCTTACACTCATCTTTCCCATGCATAACTTCCACATTTAAACCCTTTCACGTATCAAAGATTCAAGGTTACACTTGTAATCCTGGTGATAGTTTAGATCACCCGTATTATTTCATCAATAATATTGAATCATTTTGTGTTATTCATGTTGTGTTCATTCTCATTTACTTATTCATCACCTTTGTTCCTTTAGTGTGTTTTAGTAAATTCCGCGTGCTAACTCACATTCATTCATAAATATCCTAAACACATTACTGAGATTAACATTCCAAGTGTTTGCACAAATCTATATATATATATAGAGAATCCTTTCCACAGTGCGCATTGGTGGAGGTTTCGGGAAGTTTGCACCTTCTGTCACAAATATCTCCCTTGGGGTCTTCGTGAGTGGAGTGTATTTGTCGTTATCTCGTCCGCTTCCCTGACTGCGGTAGTTCTTGCTGCGGTTGCTACTCTGGTCATTGGATTGTCTCCTAGGCTGTTCTTGTGACCTATAATTTGAGTAACCTTTTTTGCTATCCGCAGCAGCTGATTCCCCTTGGATAAAAGACATGGTACGCTTCATCATTTCATCAAAGGTTTGGGGAACCTTATCATTTAGTCTTCTGATAAGTTCTGGGTTATTGATCCCATTTATGAACCCTGAGATCTTTAGCACTTCGGGGCACGCCTTGACGTGTATGCATTCATCCTTATAGCGCTCCACGTAAGCGCTTGTGGATTCCCCTTGGCGCTGTTTTACTCTGGCAAGTTCAACAGGGTTCTTGGCGCACTTCTTTCTTTGAGTAAAGTTCAAACAGAATACTTTTCGCATCTCTTCAAACCCATTTATGCATCTTCGTAGAAGCTTGCTAAACCAGGTTCGCGCATTCCCTACCAACGTGGAGTTAAACATGTGGCACCACACTGGTTGTGGCCAATTTTTGATAGTAGCAGCTGATTCGAAAATTTTTAGGTGGTCATCAGGATCACCTGTCCCATCATATGTTTTAACATTGGCGGGCATGCGCCTTCTCTTATCATCTAAATAATCGCTGATGCGCCGCATGAATGCGTCGACCTTTTGGCGGCCCCAAGGAAGAGATATATCTTCGTCCTCCACATCGCGATGTCTTCTCCTGGACTTCCAGTGTCCTGTTTCCTTGTCCTCGTTGTCCGAGGAGTCACTTGAGGAGGAGTCGGCCCTTTTGCGGCGTTTACGCCGTTTTTCCTCGGAGTCCGAGCTTGAGGGGCTTTCACTTGAGGAGGGCTGTCTCCCAAGCCTATCATGAACTCTGCTGCTACTAGACCTTGAAGGGCTCTCGCTCGGTGAGCGTTGCCGTCCAAGTCTATCCTGGATCCTGCGGCTACCAAGTCTAGCATGGACATTGGTACGCCTTCCATTATCTTCATGCTCCTCCGAGTACTGCGAATCAGATGCTTCATCATCTACAACCTTCCTTCCAACTCTAACGAATACTGGAAGTCGGCGGGTATCCTTTTCGCGCCCCTCCTTCTGATAGCGCGATGGGGAGGCTTCGTACTCAGGGCCGAAGTTGAGCCGGGCTTGCAGGCTCAGACTTGACCTTCTTCTTTCTTCCTCTTGCATGAGGGCAGTTAAGGTTTCGTAATTTTGGGATACAAAATTACTTAGCGTGAACTCAGGCGCATCCCCCTCTAGCGCGAGGGTATTTGTTTCTACATTAGGTCCCCTGTCTCGATTAGGCGCACATGGTGGCACAGTAGTGTCCACGATGGGTGCCGTTTGATGGGGAGTGGTGAATAGAGTGCGCTGAAGATCTTCCGTGCTAGGGGCCACTAGTCCCTGTCGGCAATTCTACCGTTGGGAGGATCAGACTTGGGCCTGATTCTTGGTGACTGGGCGCACTGGTTGTTCCAGAGGCCTGCTTAGAGGTCGAATCTTGATGTTTCCTCCTCTAGGGGTCACCATGTGTATTTTCCAACTGCGGAGTCCGCTGGCTTGAGTTTTTATGCTTCGTCATTCTAGTTCTTAGTGTCGGGTCCCACGGATGGCGCCACTTGTTGATACAAAAGTTGGGCGTTCCTTATTTGGGTTCCTGTTCTCGTACCAATTAGATCTTAATGCTTGAGACCTGCGCACTAAGAAAGCAAACAACACCGTTAGGCTTATCGTGAGATTGTCTCCCACGATTATCCTCCGGCGTGAGAGTAAGTAATCGGTTTTAGGGTTGTATTGAAGAGTTAGGGTTTAGGTCGTACCTCAATGAGAGTCGTGATATTCTTTATATAGGCACGAAATATAGTTGGTTTCGTGCTCTTTACTCTTCGGCGTATCACGCTTATCCGATCATTGATATTATCCCATAAATAAAAGATCATTATCTAGACCATAAATAATATATTTGGGTTTGGGCTTTCGTGAGCCCAAACCGTTAGCATGGTAGCCCAAATCATTATTATGATAGCCCACTCGTGATGAGCTTGAGTGTTAGTAATATCCATTAATCGGGTTCGTGACCCGAGTATGGACTATACGTCATCATATTTATTTGTACCTTAAAAACAATTATTCTCCTTCAATACTTTAATCGATGTTCTTGCAAAATCATAATCTGGAAAAATAAAAAAGAACATAAATTCCTGAATGTGCTGACTAACACAATCAATATATTAAATAATCAAACATAAGAATTAAACTATTAAGGTATTACTAAGAAACAACTCACCAATATTGATGTTGATGAATACAGATGAAGAAGTATATAGAAACATGATAATGAATATGAAATTTGATGATTAAGGAACCATGTTTGTTTAAAACATGATAATGATTAATGAATATGAAAACTGATTTTCCCCAAATTAATTTCGGTTAAATTTTTTGTTGAATCAAGCTTTTGATTAACGATCTTAATGAATTGGGGATTAATTATTGTTAGTAATTAATTATGTGGAATTTTGATATTATGCAAGATTTGAATGAATGGATGATTAATTTGGGAGAAGTTTTTGTTTACCGAATATTGATGGGAGGGTGAATGAATGAATGAATGGATGATTATTTAGGGTTAATTGTTTCAGTTATCAATTGTTTTTGCTTTAATTGATTTGGGGGAAAAGTCAGTTTTGGGGTGAATTAGGAAGGAAGCGGAAATGTTGGAGCTAAAATGATTGCGGACCGCTAGATCGAATTAAATGGCACGTGTCGAGTTTTAAAGATTTTTGAGGGTTTGACTTGCCAAAACCTAGCCTTATTTTATATAGGTGGGAGATTGATCCAGAGAGATTTGATTTTTTTTTTAAAAAACTTACTAATAGTAGTGGGGTTTAGCTGCTCTTCTCCGGCGGTCGGCTATGGCCGGCCGTCCGGACCTTTCCCTTTTGCTCTTTCCTTTCTTTAATAAATGCTTGCCTACAGATCTGTCATTTCCTCCGATGCCGCTGTTGGTCGCTGCTGCCACTACTGCTTCTGCTCAGATCCGATGGCTTCCGGCCTCTTCTGCTCAGATCTGTTGTGGTCCGTCATTGTCGGCTTGCTGCTGCGTAGGGATTTGGTTTAGATCTGTTAGGATTCTGTAAGGCTCCTTTATGGATGCCTTGTTTTGCATCTTTGTATGTATATTGTACCTAGTGTACTTTTGTCAAGCTACACCTTTATATGGTTGTTTTCAGTCAAAGCTCACTCGGGTGATTCCCCCCACCATTTGAAAGGTGTTGTTATAGGCTGTTACAGCTATATGGTGTATGTCTTGTGATGTAACTTGTTATGTTGTTATCTTCCTCCGTTTGTGAGGTTATGTTTCGATGTAATTTGTTATGTCGTATCTTCCTCCTTTTGTGAGGTTTGAAATGAAATTAATCTTCGTTCAAAAAAAAAAAAAAAAAAAAAGTAGTGGGGTTTTCACGTGTAGGTGATTTATTTGTTTTATGTGTTTTATGTTTTATATATAGGGTAGGACTCCCAACAGTTCCAACACGTTTAGTGCATCAAATGAACACCACCATCCATGGCGACATAGCCAAATTTCACACATTCTCACACCAAACCATCAACAAATTCAAATTTCAACCCACCAAAACCAAATTCAAATTCAAAACAATCACCACAATCTGCCACAGTCACACTTCCAAACACACCCCATCACAAAACACATACACATTTGCTGATTATATACCAGGACACAATTGGTGGAACTTAGATAATGATAATGACAATGAGTTAAAAGTAGGAAATGAGGTTACTGTTTGGCATGTTATTGGCAGGATATGGGGATTGGTTTCTCATGATAAGTTGGTTGTGTATGTTGGTTTTTGTTCCTTAAGTTTAGCTGCGGTATGTTTTGTTTCTTTTATGGCTGGTTTGGTGTGTTTTTAGTTTAAGCTTATTTGTCGGCTTACGAGCTTATTTAATTTCAGCTTACATTTCATAAGCTCGAATTTTCCGGCTTATTTTCAGACTTATGGGAATAAGTTTATTATGTCATAATAAGCTTATATAAAGCTGTAAGTCTCAAAATAAGCTGGAAAATTTGGGCTTATGATATATAAGCCGAAATTGAATAAGCTCGTAAGCCTACAAATAAGCTTAGACAAACATCCACTAAGTGTTTTTGGTTTGTGAGTTTTTAAATGTGTAGGTTTCGGAGATATGGATGCCGAGTTTACTGGCGTCGTCTATATTTGCTGCGCAGAATGGGGAGATTTTTGTGTTTTATACGAATGTGAAGGTGTTGGTGTTTCTGTGTTTTGTTTCGGGGATATGCACGTAAGAAACTGATATAAGAAATTAATCTTGTGTAGTCGCCATATAGTGTTTTGTTCTACATTATGTTTTTGTTGGTTTATCATGTGAATTAGCTCGAATTACCATAATCGCATAATGTAACTCTTGAAGGAATAATAGCCTCGATGACAAATTACCTATGCTAATTCTATTATGATAATACACATAATCTTAAAGTCACCACGCACTATCACAAAATAATATCAAATCAAAACTGCGTCTATGTGAATACTGGATCTTATGTGACTATAGAAGGAAATCGATTTTGATTGCATAGGCTTATAAATGTCATGCCTAGGCTTACTAAAATTGTAAGTAGTCCTTTTGGAAATGATAATTAAGGGAGACCCTTAGTTGCAGGCACGTTTATGGCTTAGCCTCGTTCTGGATATAAAATTTAGATTCTGCAAAGATTTTACATTTGATGAGAACTCTTCATAGAATATTTGTAATTTTAAATCGATAGTTGCGTGCTCGTGGACATGTAAGATATCTTGATTGATCCCCATCACAATTGAGGTCGCACGTCATCCGCCACTGGGGGGATAATAAGTGTTTTGAGCTCTTTATATTTGTGTTTGCATTTGAAGTTGTATCTATTAGCTGAGGTTGCCTATTGTGGATTTCAGCGGATTACGAAGTGCTTGTTTTGGAATCGCAAATATGGTCATGGTGAGTGATTGTATCTTCTTTGAAAGTCGGAAACTTCAAGGCTAATGTGCTCTGTTCTTAACTCAACTATTCAAAGCAGGCAGCTTATAAAAAGTATTCTTCTTATGATTTCACAGCTCAAACGTCTAAGGGAAACTTTATACAAGAATTTATTACTTCAGGTGCTTTCTGCTTCTTAGTCTGTTACGTATTTCACACATTTACTTATGTTATTTAATAAGCACTTACCTCCAGGATATATCCTTCTATGATAGAGAACCTGTTGGAAATTTGACCAGCAGGCTTGGGGCAGACTGTCAACGGTTGTCACATATCGTTTCAAACAATATACATCTGATAGTGCGTAACTCCATTCAGGTTGTTACCTTGGTCAAGATCTATCTTAGCCCACTTTCTTAAAACATCGTTTATTCTTATCCACAGTTTAATTTGAAGCAATTTTTTCAGGGGATGGGAGCACTGATTAATCTTCTGACATTAAGCTGGCCTCTTGCGTTGTCAGCTTGCTTTATATGCACTCTATTATGTATGATCTTTCTGGTTTATGGGCGGTGAGTATCCGAAATTTTAAATTTTGATAAGTCTGTTTACTTATAGGGGAATTAATATCTAAAGTTTACTTTGTTTGCTTTGACTTATGTATCCTCCTTTTTATGGATATATTTTTAATTTGAAGGTACCAGAAGAAAGCAGCAAAGCTTATTCAAGAGTCAACTGCTCATGCCAATGAAGTATATACTAATTTTTTTTACACTCTTCTCTGATCATTTTAAAGTAATTGTATTCTACCGCTGACTTACTATCCATAATTATATCCCCCCTTCTCCTCCTCCGGTAATTCAGGTTTCTCAAGAAACCCTTTCTTTGGTGAGAACGGTACGCGTTAATGGAACAGAAAGACAAGAACATGAAAGGTAAATATGTTTTTTTTCCAACATAGTTTCTATCTTTTTGAATCTCTAATCGTTAAATTGGGATAAAGAATACACAACCAAGTTAATGTCATAGAATGTGTATGAATATTAATCACCTAGTACATACTTTATGCTTCTAGGTATAAGCAATGGCTGGACAAATTGGGTTTACTAAGCGTGCGAGAAAGTGCTGCCTATGGATTATGGAATTTTAGTTTCAACACTCTCTATCGTTTAACACAGGTTTAGTGAATCCTTGGTGAAGTTTTTTTTTTTTTTTTTTTTTTCTTCTTCTTCTTCTTAAAATAGATTTAATTGATTTCAATGTAATTGCTGAGTAATATACAATATTTGTTTGTCCAACTAAAACTTGCAGGTTTCTGCTATTGTATTGGGAGGAATGTCCATTCTTACTGGTCAAGCATCTGCTGAGCAACTTACCAAATATGTATTGTACTGTGAATGGTTAATACATGCAGCTTGGAGGTTGGCAGACAATTTTTCTTCATTACTTCAGTGTGTTGGAGCAAGTGAAAAGGTCTTTCAGCTAATTGATGTCTTGCCTAGCGACCAATTTTCAGAAAAAGGCATGGAAATCGTGTTTTATTTTCTAGAAAGCTCATTTGTTCATCCTGGTTAAAATGGACACGGGTTGAAACATGTTTGGGTAAAAACGTGCAACAGTTTTTTTTTTTTTTTTTTGTACGTTTTTGTTAATTCAGAGATAACTAATATCATACTTAATCACAAAACATATCAACATAATGGTTCAATTTTTATATAAAACCTAGCAGGCTTCGAGCACTTGAGTATACTTTGGGAGACTTATAAAACCATTTGACTCGTTATCAAAAAAATATACTCCACATTATAAATAGGCTGAATATACTTTTTTTTTTTTTTTTAAAACTATAAGTAAAAGGTAAGGCCTTTAAGTGGACAGTTATATGTGTTTAAGATCTACTGTAATACATAAATTCTTTCTTTCAGTTCTGATTGGCATTTTTGTTGTGTACAGGAGTGAAGTTACAGAAGCTAAGGCCACAAATAGAGTTCGTAAATGTCTCCTTTCACTATTCTTCACGGACAACTGTAATTCCACTTACTTTCTACATGCAGATTATATGGGTGGCAAAATGGGCTGGTCGGGTGAGTTGAGTTATGTTTCAAACGAGTAAACTAGGTCAGACTGAGTTTGTTGCCAATATTTTTTTTCTGTTTTTGCATCTATATTTTTCTATCACACAAACCATTATTAACATGATGATCCGCGTTTTTTTCAAATAAAGCAATTTAGGCAGCTGTTTTTGGACACTTTTGAACTGTTTCAATTGTATATATACTTACTCAGCTTTCTAATTTCACCATTTGGAATAATCTATAACCTGAATCAACCTATTGTTACATAGCTTAAGTTCCCACTCCACTAAGTTGGCCTTTTTATCTTACACTGACAATTCAAAGCCCACCACATGGTGATGTTTTAAGTTTTTGAGATGTATAATATGTACATTTACTATATATCTCCCTGTTATCTTAATAGGTCTCATATGACCTTTTATTTAAGCTAAATGTCCTTTCCTGCAGATATCCACTCTGAAAGAAGTTAACATCTCTATACACCCAAATGAAGTGATGGCAATTGTGAGAAATTTGATTCTTATGCATTTTCCCTTTCAAATGATGTCGATAGTGACCTATTTCTTCTTTTCTTCAGGTTGGTCTTAGTGGTAGTGGGAAAAGCACGTTAATCCATCTCTTACTTGGTCTCTACGAGCCAACACAGGGGCAGGTACTCCTGCAACATGTGCCCTTCTAAATTACCTAGTTGGTTTTGTATTTGTTATCAGTTTCAGTCCTTTTGTAAAAACGGGTCAATATGGGCTATATGCTATATAGCCAATGAGTTCATGTGTAACAGTCAAAAGTTTAGGTATTTTTTTTGGTTGAAACAGTGTAAAAGCCATTGAAACATATTGTTTATTACCTCCTAAATTTCTGTAATACAATCTAAATATAATTTAACATATTCATATCTTTAAAGTTCAATAAAATACAAAAAGCCTGTTAACGGTTGCCCACTTACTATTCAACTCACCTGACCTGCCCATTTTGCTAACCATAGTACCATACTGCCATGCCAATTAATTAAAAGCTTTGTATTTACTTCTTTATACCCTAAAGCATGCATACAAGTATAAAATATTTCATTACATGCACAAATAGAAGAGCCCCCCCCCCCCCCCCCCCCCCCCCCCCCCCCCCCAAGGTGGCTTAGATGGTCAGTGGCCCTTTTCTTTTACTCACATATAGGCCATTTTTAAACCAACCCATGATAATTTGCTATTTCACGTGGCAGAAAATTTTGTTTATACTTTCTATTCGGTGATCCCATCACCTGTTGAAATCCTTAAACCGGATTCAAAAGGTAGAATCGCCACTCCAAACACCTGGATGAGCACGGTACCGATCCCGTACCGAATTAGTGGTACCGATTTTTTCCCGAGCATAAATGGGTACCGTACCGAACGGGATTCGGATACCGGTACCGGTACCGGGAAATCGGGTTTTTCCCGTTTTTATTCGGGAATTTCCCGATTTGGTACCGGTCCCGTACCGACTTAGTGGTCCCGATTTGTTTTTCACCTTATTTCGTAGTCCCGGTACAGTACCGTATATCAGGAACGGTACCATTTTGGTACGGTTCCGGTTCGGTTCCGGGATTTGGGTCGAAATGCTCATCCCTAGATCAAAGAATTTCACATATTATTAAGTGCCACTCCCTAGCTATTTCTCGTTTGTCTTTCTGTGACCTATTTAAAAAATGCTTGGATCTTAAATGAAACTTCATTTTGTTACAGATACTAATTGATGGCCACCCACTTAAAGACTTGGATTTCCGGTGGCTGAGAAAGAATATTGGCTATGTTGGACAGGTTTGGAAAGTCTCTTTTTATGGTAAATCCATTTTCTTGAGGTGCATGGTCGAGCTTGAAGTAACTATCCTATATTGTTCTGATTTTGCTGTTCTAAATAATGGGATAGGCTACACTCTGATAGCTTTATATTGCAGGAACCACATTTATTCCGGATGGATATAAAGTCGAACATAAGCTATGGATGTTCAAGGAATATCAAGCAAGAAGACATAGAATGGGCTGCAAAACAGGCTTATGCTCATGAATTCATTTGCTCCCTTCCTAATGGCTATGAAACAATAGTCGATGATGAGCTTCTAAGTGGTGGCCAGAAGCAACGAATTGCAATTGCTAGGGCCATAGTTAGGGATCCTGTTATTCTAATCCTTGATGAACCCACCAGTGCCCTCGATGCAGAAAGTGAATACTACATTCAGGTTAGTGGGTTAAAATCTATAGGTATTGAGCTCTCAAGGGGGTTTGAATTTCTTTTCGAGATTCCGAATAATTTATTGGTGATAAGTTTGATAATATTTTTCTTCTCAATAATCAGTTTTCTTATAACAACTTTAATTAATTTCATGATATGACATGAATAAATTCAAGTGCTTCCAAATGTTTGATTTAACTTGTAATCCAATATTTGTACAAATGTTGTATTATGTCATTCACTGCAATTATCAGCAGTTAACTTACATCTTTTTTCGTACACAGGAATTAATGGTTGGATTTAAAACCGACATGAAGACGAAAAGATCAATCCTTTTCATAGCACACAGGTGGGTTTTGCCCATTTTATTTATTTATTTGTAGACTAGAGATGTGTATTTTGATTTTGAAACCATTTGCAGGCTATCAACAGCAAGAGCTGCAGACAGAATTCTGGTGATGGATAACGGACAAGTTGCTGAGGTATAATTTTAAACTTTTTGCTCATATGTGGTGTTGAAAGTGAGAGATGTCTGGCCACTTCTACACATGTTATATTTTGACAAAATCACAAAAGCAAACCTGTTTTTTAGACCGTGGTAGCACATCCACATTTTTATGGGTCACCAATCCATGAGATTTATGCTAAGTGGCCTCTACACTAAAAAAAAAGTAAATCATATATATTTTGACGAGACTATTATATAATAAGCTGAAACTAGGGCTGTTCAAAAGGACTGTGAAACCGAAATAAATCCGAAGGAAAAATAGGTTCATCGTCAAATGTGCTCTATATAGGCTCTTTACAACTTAAGTTCAACATCGTTTTTATTGCTTTATTCCCATTATTTTTACAACTTAAGTACAACTTAAGTTCAAATATGCTCTATGTGAACTTGTATGCATTCAACGTGAATGATTGTTAGAATATGGCAGATTGCTACTAATAAAATAAACGAAATTGAGGACGTGATAATCACTGTCCTTAAAGAATATTAGCCCCCACTATCACCGCTGGTGGGATACGAGACTAATTTTTTCCCAGGATTCGACCTCAAAGAATACATAAAGTTCACATGAACATCGTAGGTTTGCATATTGTATGTATTGAAAGTTTTTCAGATTTTGTTATGTTTAATCTGGAACCAAACACACCCTTTTATAGTTAAGTTTTGGCAGTTACAAGCCAACCAACATGACTGTTGGTTCCCTCCAAAATTAACAGACACAACCCTTCATCATACTTGTTCGAAATTAACTGCCAAATAAAATAGAAATAACTGTTTTATTCATGCAGTAAAAAGGTATAACGAATTTATATTAATTCCAAAAAGTAGCAGCAAAGAGATGTACAAAAATCAATTCCGTAATTAAAGATATCACTGATATTTGCGTTTTGTTCTACCTATAGAGAAAGGCCTAAAGCCCAAAACAATCTCAAACACCCTCAAAATAAATTTCTTAACAATATAGACAAGAAAATAAATAAAATCAAACATTATGTTATGAATAAGCTCCCTGCAATACTTCCGTATGCAAACACCCCGCCGCGAAGCGTGGGTGTTAAAATCTCGTTTATAAACAAAAATCAGATGCTTGTTATATATATTAAAAAAAAAAAAAAAAAAAAAAAAAACTAGTCATATGGACTACCATGACCATGAAGTACAAGTAGGCCCAACTAGGCTCAAGGAACCACCCTGATGTGTTGGAGTTGGAAGGCCTTGGAGCATACTTAAATCTCTTCCTTGCTGTATATCTTCATCACAAATTAGTCTTACGCCACACTCCTTCACCTCAATCTCCTTCACATCATAAACTTCATCACTATCTTCGAAACAAAATGTAACAAAATTATTTGCTTCCTTCCATATCCTCGTATCCCATGTATAATGAAACCATATATGATATGACTCGTGGATTCCTACCACCTCATCCTTCATAAACTTATTCAAGACGTATGGATAGTGACTTACTGTGATCAAAGAAGCTCCATCAAAGTTCTTTACAGAGTATCCTATAAAATTGCCAGGCTTTTTGCACTTAAAAACAACACAAGTTCCATATCCCCTAAACTTATCATAACACCAATCTGATGGTAATTCAACCTTTACGCGATTTTCCGAACTTCTATTTGTAAACCACTCTGGAATGCTATTACCATGATATACTATATTTAAAGAGCTAGAGGTACATCCTCCTCGCGAACGGAAGAATTCAAATTGGTTAGTCTGGAAACCCAAATACCCAAGGAAAGTAGAAAGCTGGTGAGTAAAGCCTTGGGAAGTTATAGATGAGTCAAGACACTCAGTCTTTGATATAGACCCCTGGTTACCAATGGTAACATTCTTAAACAGCTTTGGACAATGTCTGAAAATACTGTTCCTAGGCCTGAATGGGTGTTTAGATGATTCCGACACTTCTCTTAAGGAGGTGCAATTAGATGCACGAATACTCAATACGCTAGGTGGAAGTTCGGGCAACACTTCCAGCTTCTTGCAATCATCAACGTAAAGACGTTGAAGATGAGAAAGTTGACTGAAACTTCCAGGCAAGCTAGTAAAATTGTTCCCTGACAAGTATAGTTCATCTAGATATGATAAGCCTCCAATGCTCTCATGAACTTGTACTAAATTGCAGTAGCTGAAATTCAGATACTTTAACATATGTAAACCTGCCAATGATGACCATACTGATCTTTGGGGATGTTGTTGTTTACTTAGTAAACCAAAAGGGCCGGTGATTGAAGTCCACCATCTAGGTTGAATCCTCCTTTGGCCACCGAATGACAACGATTCAAGGTTTCTTATAGAGGATACAAAAGAAGGAAGTTCTGTAATGGCAGTTTTGTCAACATGAAGCTCCGTTAAGCTTTTGATCCGACCCAATGCTTCAGGGAGTTGGTCAAGTTTTAGGCACCCCGTTAGATTCAAAACTTGAAGAGCATCCATTTCCACTCTACTTGGAAAATTCTGAAGCTGTTTGCAGTCTCTCAGATTTAACACAATAAGCCTCTTGAGCATTCCAATTGAGGGATGAACTCTAACCAAATTCACACATCCTTCAAGACTTAGCTCTTCGAGATTTGTAATCTCTGAGAAGTTAGGGGTGGTTGTTAGGTTACAACAATACCTTAGCTTCATTACTTTCAACCTTCTAAAGCACTAACATCGATAGAAAAAGATAAAAAAAAGATTAAAAAAAAAAAAAAAGATAAATTCTCGGATCATTAGGTGTCAAATAGGAAAACACGTGTGTACAAGGAAATACCTTAGGTGTTGTCCAAAAATGTTTTATGTTGCTGTAAGACAAGTCAATAGCCACAATGTTTTCTGGATAGAAATCTGAAGGTAAGTACTTGAAAGGGCATCCATGCCAATAAAGCAAGCTTAGCTCATTGGACAAATAATACAAATTTCCTGAAAAGATCACATGGTGGCCCTCCAATTCAAGTTTCTGCTGCTCAAATACTTTTTCCTCTTGATAGATTTTCAGGATCCGCAACTTTTTCATATGTGCAAAATCATTAGCATCTATGTGAACCTTTTGACTAAATTTCTCTAACGAAAGGACTAGAACTTCAACTGCTTCAGTTCTTGCCACCTCGAAAAACAAAAACATGCAACTTAATTAAAAACAGTGACATATGCAATTGCTTATACTTTTATATTAATATAAAGGAAAAGAATCATATGCCACTTTTTACCTTAATTTGACCTGATATATCGTAAACGTTAGATGAAATCAGCAATCTTCTCTTCTTCCTAGGCAAGATAGATTCTTCACGAACAATCGCCCTTGCCATTGCTTGAATCAAGTCATGCATTTGAAGTGACATATTGCTAGAGATCGTGATTAATGACTTTATCAACTAGAACTCTCATGTTTGTATCTGCAAAAAAGTTACAGCCATCTAGTATGCTTGTTACAAAATCACTGTTTTCTCCAATGAATACACATGCGATATCAAGTAAGATATCTTGTTGATGGAGGTTTAGTGCATCGTAACTTAAACGAAGCACACTTTGTATCTTCTCATTCGGATGTAATTTAAGCCTGTCTAGTTCACTAACCCACTGACCCACAGTTTTGCCATATAAAAAACGACCCAAAACTTTGAGGGCCAGAGGGTGACCTTGCACATATTTCACAACTTTCTCAGAAACATTTTTGAATCCTCCTGTAGAAGGATTTTTTTCCTCAAAGGCGAAGGAATAGAAAAGCTCAAGAGATTTATCCCTATCTAGAAATTCCATGTCATGGACTTCATCCACTCTATGAGATCTTAGCAGCTGTTTATCTTTACCGGTGAAAATAATCAAACTTCCTGGGCAAAACCATGTAGGTGAACCTGCTAGTGCTTCTAACTGCTCATGATCATCCACATCATCCAAAACAAGCAGGACCGGCTTACATGATATCCTTTGCTTTATTACCATAGCTCCTTCAGCAATACTTGATATTTTAAAATTTTCTGTTTTCATGATCTTTCCAATCATTTGCATTTGGACTTCAGTTAGGTCTTGCTGTTTTCTGACGTCGGCACAATAGCAACTTCCCTCAAAGTGGGCATACATCAAGTTATAAATAGCTTTGGCAAGGGTCGTCTTTCCTATTCCGCTTATACCACATATTCCGATCATGTTAACCTTATTAGACCCAATGAAGCGTGACAGGTATAATTTGTCGAAGTGGATATCTATGCCAACAAGGTATTCACCAACATGCAAGGGTCCGTCACATAATTTTTTGAGGATTTCTTTCGAGATGCAATCGATGAACTTGGACTCATACCTATTAACCATAAAAGGGAAAAAAGAAATAAATAAATAAATAAATAAATCACACGCTACAGGACTAATTTGTTTGTGAGAAAAAAACTACACAAAACAAGAAATTCACCCATTTGTCATGTCCTCGAGTTCCCATCCAGATAAGTTAGCCGCCATGGATAAAGCTTCTTTCCATTTACCCACCTCTGCACTGTTTGAAACTTCGTGGTTACGGAACGGTTCTGCATAACTCCCATTTTGTTTCCTCACCACATCAGGCTTGACGTCATAAAAGATAATCCGAACCTCATATATGGGATTTTCAATCTGCTTGCACTTAAGTATTTTGACAAGTTCCCTCAGACACCAAGATGAAGAAGCATAATCTTTGGAGAAGATAACTAACAAAAACCTCGATTCTTCAATGGCTTTGTAGAGATGAGGAGATATCTCTTCTCCTTTAGGCAATTCGTTGTCATCTCTAAAAGCATGAATTCCTTTTTGCTTGAAATCGTTGAAAAGATGATCCATGAAACTTTTACGGATATCTTCACCTCTAAAACTTACAAATACATCATATTTCCATCGATGAGCAGCCATGATCAATGATGTGTAAGCAGCTGGTTTCCCATGTTAAAGATTAGTCAAACATAACATTTAGACTTAAAACGAATCATTTAATGATTCACTTTGTTACTAGCTCAATTAAAATAGACTTGAACTATGCATATAGTCATTGAATAGATGAACTAATATCCCACTTATTCTACATATAAAGAGTCATGAGTTATGTCATATATGATAAAGTATCCATAACTATTATCAAGTGTTTCAAACTTTGATTCTTGTAAGAATAATTTTTATCGAATTTTGATTTAAACCATAACTAAACAATATAAATGATAAACATGTCATTACTTCTTAGATGAAAGAATGATTGAAGAAAAACAAGGAAGTGACTTACTGATTTTCCGATGGATTAAGAAGCAGAAATGCAATCAATAATGGAAGTTTAAGTTACAATTTTCCTATGCGTTGACCTTAATTCAATTTTATATCAATTAGTTACACTTCCAATCCTCAAGGTATTAAACTATTAATATATGCAAGTTCAGCTCTTAAATGTTTTTGAAGAGCAAAGTTTAAGCACAACTTCAACTCTTATAAATTACTTCGTGGTGTTTGGTTTAAAATAAATGATAAAACGATCGGTTTAAATAAATTTAACAGCTTTATATAACTTTAGTGTTGCAATGGGCCAAGAGTTGTGGCTTTTTTTCCTTATTGACAAAGTTAAAGACCAACATTTTGATTTGTGAGAACTAAGAAGTATATGTGAAATTTTGGACATAACACAAGGACTAAACCTGCACAGTACCATGATTCTTTATGAGTCTTGCAAAAACAATTAAATAATTTAAGTAAATTACACGGATGGTCCTTGTGGTTTGCGTTGACTTTCACTCTTGGTCATTTGACTTTTATTTTTGCACATATAGTCACTAACTCTGAAACCCTTAACACTCATGGTCACTTGACCAAACGGCGTTAGGTTTGACTGTTAAATACCCCTCATGTGACTTGCACATGAGGGTATTATTGTGCTTTTGCCCCTTGTCACTTGCCATTTATACCACCACTCACAATTTGTTTTACTTTTATATTGGTTAAATAGTACCAATTCTTTCAGATGACTGAGGTTGGCTTAAAGTTTGACTTTTTGACAGTACCACATATGCGATTAAGTTGGATTTAGAGCTTAACTGATACAAATACCCCTAGTAAAGATGGATTCAAGTCCTTATTAGTGACAATAATGGATTCCGGTTCTTACTGAGGAATACACAGCTTGGGGAGTCGAACCAGTTAGGTGATGAGATAAAGTCATAAAATAGGTTATGGTCAAATAGTCATGTCCTCATACAGGACATGGTTAATAGTTGTAGTTGTAGTTGTAGTTGTAGCAGTTAGCTGTGAGTTTAGCTGTAACTTATAAACGTCCGAATAGAAGTGTTATCTAAAAGTAATTACATATAGCCGGAAAGTGTGAACACTCACAAAAAAAATAATAATAATAATAATAAAAAATAAAAAGAAGACATAAATGAGATATTAACCTCTTTGCCACCTTTTGAAATTTCCGACTTCTTTAATTTTTGATGTAATTCTTTAAAAATAAAATGTAAACAGAGTTTATATTTGTAGTTTGTAATTGTCCCTCTAGTACTCTTGATACATCTGATCTCTAAATATGGGTGATTTGAGTATGTAGGTGGGTGATCACAAGAAGCTTTTGGAGCAAAATGGGTTGTATGCACGATTACATCAATTTCAAACGGATGGTTTGTAGATCCACCCTGTTTTTCTTCTCCAGTTCCCTTTGAGGATCTTCATCTGATCGATTGTGTTTGATGGCGATGTATGCTATGGTGTTTAAGAATGCTTTCATGAGCAACATGCTATTTTGCTATAAGTTGCCTGGAAAAGTCTTTTGGTACATGTCATCTAATCATGTTAACTACCCATGTGCGTTGTCTATTACCCTTGATGTTTATGAATATGACGCTGCTTCTATGGAGAGGGTTTTAGCGAGACTAGATTCAAATGAAATGAAGTCGTCATGGGCAGAACTTGTTTTGTTAGTGTTGCCACTTGACATGTCAGTGTGTTGTAGCTCTGGAGGACTGTAGATGGAGCTAAATTTGTTGTATGTACATTCATATATATTCTAGTTAAAACATTCTAGAAGTGTACATTGTATTTGAAATCCAATAAACTTATTACCAAATACCAAATCAATCTGCTTGGTGGCTGGGGTTACCTTACACAACTTTATATATTTTTAAAACTGTCTACACGTTGTGGTCGCAAGGTCTAAACCAACATTATAGACCAGACATATGTTTTGTCTGATAATTATACAAACATACATATGCAGTGCAAATGGATTTGTATGTTTTTTGCTAGTTTGCTACATATATTTCAACGTCTACACGATTTTGGGGTTTTAGAGCCATAATAACTTCCTACTTCTGAAGTTTGATTGGTTCACATATTAGTATATCTACAAATGACTACCTGTTATGTTTATGTTCAAATATAACTCTCTTTTTTGTAATCTTCATACAGGGATGTAATTAATGTTGAATATATAATGTATGTCAAACCATATGAACCAAACTGGATTGGGTCAGATTAAAAGAGTATTTCAAGTAGTTTGGGTTTGGTGAGAGGTGAGATGCTTAACTGTGGTATTAGTTTTAAATAGTTTTCAATTGTAATCTCATTTACTTTTTAATAAAAATTAGTTTACCTCTTTAAATTCAGTTTTATTGTTTACTTGTTACTCCGTATTACTTAGCTTATCTTCACTTAATATCAGTTGATTTTAATCTCATTTACATTTTATACATCTTCCACTTTCAATTCAGTTTAAAATTTCATCAAAAGCTTTAATAAAAATCAGAAAATATAAATACAAAAATAGTTTTTAAAATTCAGCTTACAGTCTAGCTTGTTTGTAGTTTATACTTTATACATCTCATTCTAGCTTTGTAGCTTTTGTGAGATTGTTTGAAGTTAAGATTAGATCAATTCACTCAAAGGAACAAAACAGTCAACAAAAGTCAAACGTATGATGATTTGATGATTCTGGGTTTAATTTGATAAGCCAAACAGTGAATTGGAAGTGTTTGAGCCTATCTAAAGATAGGCTAGCTTAGTGAGACTCTCTGTTCACCTGAGAGTTTGATTTTGTAAGACCTCATTTTACATTCTCAATTTTAATTTTGCATTTCTGCTATTAGCTAGTGTAGATCTGAATTTGTGATTTAATTGAGCTTATGTTAGTGAATAATATCTTTGTTTATGCTTATGATTGAATATTAGATGCTAGATCACAGATTTGTTATTGAACTGTTTGATTTCATTGGATTTGCAAGTCTGAGTTTGAGTTGCTATATGATGTTGTTTACTGATCATGTTGCTTCCATATCAGTTAAGTATTGAATTTGGAACATCAGAGTGGTTAAGTTCAACATAGAAATCATTGTTGTAGTGTAATTTGTGGTTAAAGGAGTGTTTGGATTAGAGTAGTTTACTGAGATTTAGTAGTATCTAGGTAGTAAAAGTAGTTAAGGTAGTTTACTCTAAGTAATAATAGGCTAGTTTACTCATAAAAACAGTAGGTTATAGTAGTAAAAGTCAAAAACAGATTTAAACTTGGTTAACTGTTAGCTTAATCAACTTTAGTTAGCATAAGTGAATTAATTGTTGCAAATTAGTATAATATAGCTTAATTCAGTTTAATAATAGCTTATTATAACAATTAGGAGTAGATTTTAGTAGTAGAATTTGGATTTGGTCAAATAGTAAGTATAATCAATAAGTCAACTGTTACAGGGTAAAGTACTCTACAGGCTGCTGAACTTGGTTTAAATTGAAGGTGCAATTGATAGTTAGTGATAGGGCTTTTTAGATTTTTAGTAACTCAGTAGTTCAGTCAAGCTTTTGCCCCCATAATATTTCACATTAGAGCTTTTTAGGACTGCTTATTAGCTTCTGCAAATTAGTAGATTTAAGACAGATTGCTGATTTGGATTGAGGTATGCATAAGTGCTTAGTGACTTATAACTTGAGCTTTAGTGGTTAACATAAGTTCATTCAAGGTTACTTTAGAGCTTTTTACTGTATTTGATTATCTGGCTTATCTTATTCAGCTTCTGCTCATTCTTTGTGCTAATTAGAAACTGCTTATTGCTCATTCTTGTGTATCTGTGATTCTCATGTTCTGATCTGAGTTTGTCGAGTCTTATTTGAGTAGCACAAGGAGAATATAAAAACCTAAAAAATTGAACTATATAGCTAACCATAATAGGCAACAAAAATCAAAGCATTGAGTTGACAAGAAAGTTTGAAAATATCTTGCAAGTAGAAACATCATTGATGATGGTCATTCAATTAGTCAAGGTAGACTTCCACGCTCAACCTCTTCATCATCTTCTCAGTGTCATCCTCGGATAGATTGTCACTCTCAATAATGATTTTACTTTTTTTAGTGCCGGTGGATTCCACCTCAGTTGAGACACTGAGGATTCCATCCGCATCCATGTTACAGCAAACACTCACCTTCTGTTGATGTCCGGGGGCTAGTGAAACGCCTTGAAGATGAAATTTGTGAAGGAAGATGTTTTTGCTGCTCTGATCACTGATATCAATCCCACGAGACACTTGGTTGTTGACAGTAGTTGAAAACACACTTTGATCAATGGTGGGTATGGTTGTGTTCCTTGGAGTCATTACACCTGCATCAATTTTTTCAGTCTCAATTCCAAGAGAAAGAGGGGTCACGTCTAATGGGATCAAGTTCTCAGCAACTTCATAGCCATGATAACTTAGGTTTGCAGCCACCATTCCAGCCACCATTGCAGCACCATGTGCAACAGCTTCATCAGCGTTAATGCTTTTGGGAAGTGGTTCATGATCAAAGATATCAATTAACATTTGCTGTAACTTAGGAATATGTGTCAACCCACCAACAATAACCACCTCTTCAACATCGTCCGCGCGCATGTTCCCAGCTTTCAGACAATTCTTGACATGCTCAATGCATTTGTTAAAGAGCCCATGATTTAGCTGCTCAAATTTGGCTCTGGTGAATTTCATAGAAAAATCAATTCCCTCATACAACGAATCAATTTCAATTGTTGTTTCAGTTGTTGATGACAATTCTCTCTTTGCTTTCTCACACGCAACTTTCAACCTCATCATTGCTCTAGGATTTCCACTTACATCCTTCTTTTGTCTCTTCTTAAATTCTTGCACACAATGATCAATCATTGCTTTATCAAAATCTTCACTACACAAACGAGTACCACTCACCGCTTTAACTATGCATGAAATGATACCAGCAGCCATGCTCATCGTCAGAAGAGAGATGTCAAATGTTCCTCCACCCATAGAAAAAACAACATGTTTCCCTATTGGATTGTTGTCAAGGTTCTTATCTAAACCGTAAGCAATTGCTGCTGCCGTTGGCTCACTAACCAGACGCATGACATTAAGACCAGCCAGTATACCAGCATCCTCAGTAGCCTGACGTTGCTTGTCAGTAAAATACGCAGGAACAGTTATCACTGCATCTGTAACTTTTGTTCCAATATATGCTTCAGCAGCCTCTTTCAAATTTTTTAGGATCATGGAAGATATTTCTTCGGGTGAAAATATCTTATCTGCAGGTTCGTGTTCGAAAACAAGCAGTGGCTTATCTGCATACCCTTCAACTACTTTAAAAGGCCACGAACGGATGTCCTCCTGCACAGTACTATCGCTGAATCTACTTCCCATCAAACGCTTAACATCTACATACAAAATTGCAAAACTGAAAGTTAAATATAAATGCTGGGATTTAATGTTGGTCTGTAAAGTAAAAAAAGTAAAAAAGTTACCAAAAACAGTGTTTTTGGAGTTACTGTTGATCTGATTTTTTGCAGCTTCGCCTACCAACAGTGTATTGTCACTCCAAGCAACACATGACGGAGTAATCTTTATACCTTGTTCATTAGGAATAATCTCAACACGATTGTGCCTACAGGACCAGAAAGCAACACATGAGTGCGTTATTCCGAGATCAATACCAATTGCAGCTCTATCAATTCTCTTGGACATCTTGAAACAAGTAAAGGATAGTAAATAAGTATAGCAAATTATAAGATGAATGAATGGATTATAGGTTATATATAACTTACAATAATGATCAAAAGTTTCTTAGGAAACCAAATAAACTCAAGGGACACCAAAATCTGTGTGTTTAAGGAAGCCTGCAATAAATGTTTTTTAACACAATTCTTAAGGACTTCTGGTCTAAACAAACCTTCCGTATTCTATGTAGATTCGATACTCTTTTTTTTTTTTGAAAAGTAGATTCGATACTCTTTTTTTTTGAAAAGTAGATTCGATACTCTTATAATTTAGATGTAAACCAATGCATATATATCACATTTAGAGGCTGTAAAACAAATAAAATTATAGTGGTTTAAGTTTTTAATTGTTACTTTATATTTATATCACTTTAGACATTATAATTTTGTTTGTTAGGAAGATTTGCTTTTGCTTTATGCTGTGTGACTTGATATTGTTGAGTGTTGACCATATTTACGTGTAACAACTAATTATAGGTTGTGAAACAATGCATATTGCATATCTTTGATTCTATGAATAACAAGGTTGTAACAAGAGGTTGTTTATTAAGATAGCCACACGCTACAACATATACAAATCATACACACGTAATAAGTAATCAACCTAAGTTCAAAAAAAATAATAATAATAATAATAATAATAATAATAATAATAATAAATAAATAAAAAAAAAAAAAAAAAAAAAAAAAAAAAGTAATCAACCAAAACGATAAAGTTTATGCTATTACACATTGTTATACAGGATGTTTCTCTTACATTTAGCTATTAGCAAATTTTATAACATAAAGTAGTTATTAAATATCTAACCTCAAATTAGAAAACTTTACAAAGAAATAAAACAAAAGTTTAAGTGAATGCATGACAAAGAGATTTAAACTCCAATTTTAACACTTTATCTTCATAGAGTTTACTACTAAACCAAAACCAACATTGTCTTCTAGACTTTAGACTTAAAAGTATATATGTCAAGTTAGACAAAAGTTACTAAATGACATTCATAAGAGCTCCATAAATGTATATATTTGTAATGTAACAACCATAATTGATAACGTATAAGGTAGAAGCAAACAAAACAACGCCTCGTCTCAGAATGCAAGTCTCAATGGGACGGGGCGTTTGAAGAGACAAAACCGGAAAAGAGTAAAGCTGAAACCGGAAGGTAAGACCGACGGCCGGGACTTCTTGAAAAAAAAAAAGAATATATTGTGAGAAAGGAGTGCATGCCAAATCTTTCCATATATGGATAAAAGGATTAGGCCCCGTGGCGGCACGACTCCTAAAGGCGGCTGAAAATCACACGTGCAAACAAGATAACTCAGATATCAAGGGTTAAGGTACCAAGCTCGAGGCAGTCACTCTATTGTCCAACCTATTATCCGCATGTAAAAAGTTTGGTCGTTGCATCATATTTTTATTCATGACGGAAAATATTGTGTTTTGACATAACATCATTGGCGGAGCTACATGCTGACCAAGAGGGGGCATAGCCTTCTCACAATTTTGTCACATACGAAATGTTTGGCAAAAATAGATGTTGTTGCTAAAAAGATTAAACTATAGTAGGTTTTTTTTTTTTTTTTTTTTTTTTTTTTTTTTTTTTTTTTTTTAGTAGTGCTAGTGCTGTTGCTGAAAAAAAATAAAATCGGTTAATTTATAAAAAATAATCTTTTAAATGTTGGTTTTGAAAACTTATTTTTTGAGAACTTATTTTTCTAAAATAATTTACAATCTTAGTTTGCAAAACAAAAATTATTTTTTGCCAAAGATTATTTTTCAAAAAAATAACCTTAAGCTTTCATAATCTTTT
Source organism: Artemisia argyi (assembly GCA_030686995.1). NCBI lineage: Eukaryota > Viridiplantae > Streptophyta > Magnoliopsida > Asterales > Asteraceae > Artemisia > Artemisia argyi. Next base: position 85,235,832 of record CM060690.1, read on the forward strand.
CATAATCTCTCACGCCAAACATGCTCATAGTGCATTTCTAATTACTTTTTATGTAGTAAATTTTCCTTTTCACATTTTGGTCATTATATTTTATGCAATTTTGTTTCTCTAGCCCTCCCACAATAAAGCATAATATAAACTAAAAAAAGGTCTCATATAAAATAAGTAAATCAAAAAATAGGCTGTCAATTATTATGGAAAAAGGGGATTTGCACATTTTATAATTTGACTGAGACACTTACATTTTATAATTTGATTGGGAAACTCACTATACAAATATACATAGCACAATGTAAATACTAAATACAATAAACAATACGGGACAAGATTTGAATAAGTCAAAAGTGTAATACAATTCCACATTTCTCTTTCGGTGAGTTTTTCAGTGAAAAACGCATTCTCTTCTGTATACGCATGTCGAAAAGATATAGAAAAATATCATAATTACATCAACATATGGAAAAAGAATAAGCCGAGCTAGCCTTTCGAAAAAAAAAAAAAAAAAAAGAATAAGCCGAGCTAGAATGATTTGGTATATATATAATTGTTATGAAACCTGGTTGGCGAGTCACGAGAAGCTTTTGGAGCAAAATGAATATTTTGTATACACGAATATTAGGAATTGAGCTCAAACTGATTGGGTTCGTAAAACTAGCTAGAGCTCGAGATCAAATTAGCTCAAACTTATTCTAAATGCTACTTGATATATGAGGTTAGCTTATGACTTAAGAATTGAAGTTAGCTTTACGAAAAATAATCTCCAACTATTTATGTCAAACAAACTAGACAAAACTTATATCTACGCGACAAGTTACTTTAGAGAAAAACAAGTTAAGCTCTTATAAACTCAAAAAAACTTGAGCGCAAAACACACATAACACAAAAAACTTAAAGTTGCTCAAGAGCTTGTGTTGGAAAATCATCAGGCTGAGGAACTTGTTGGTGCGGTAGAGGTCGAGGCCTAGACTGATCTTTCTTCCCTTCATTTTCGTGTTTCGCAACCTTCGTCGTCTGATTCTGGTTGGTCTGAGCATCATCTTCACTTGTAGTAGTATTATTGATGCCTTTGTTTTTTAAAATGGTTTCGTCAACATCGGTTTTAGCTTTTAATTCTTGCCATGGAAGGTCTTTTGGATAGGAACGACTGTTTTTATCTTCCATTACCACGTACTTCACTCTCGTCAATCTATTTTCCTTTTTTTCTTTTCTTTCTAAGCTCCTTTACTTTGTTTCTCTTGTGAGGGTTTTAGTCAAGATGAGATGAAGTTGTCACGAATTGGATATGAACTTATTCTTGCTGCATGGAACGTGTCATGTTTACGGAAGACGTGTGTTTGTATTAGAGCATGCCCACGCGTAACGTGGGTTAAAACTTAACGCAGTGCCACGTCAGCGCCACATCAGCTTTTACACTTTAACTTTAACTCAGAAAAAAACACCCACAACAATAACTCAGCCTTAACTCAGCTTTAACTCAAATATTTTCAAATTCTACCCTCAACTAAAACTATTCTTTCATTTAATAACTAATAAAAACAACTTATATTCAAATTTATACAATATCATAAATCCCGCCCATACATTTCAAAATTTGAATTTTAAACATTTAAAAATAATCCCGCTTTTGAATATTCAAATTTAAACACATTTAAAATTGAATTTTGAAATTTGAATATCCCGCTCAGATTTTGAAATTCAAATTTTAAACGTTTAACCTTTCCTATATATAGTATACATTATCATATAATTATACACACACTTCAATTTCTACACAATGGCAAATCGTTGGGATATTGAAGAAGAAACCTTGCTAGTCGATATGTGGCAAGTGGTTCATGAATTCCATGCCGGCGAAGGACCTTTTTGGCAAGTCGTTACAGAAAGGTTCAATGAACAAGCAGTCGGTCCTCATCGAAGCAAATCCCAGATAACGAGCAAGTGGGCACGGATGAACTCTGAATGCCAACAATTTCATGCAATTCATGACAATTTGCAGCCTACACGTGACCCCTGGGTTCGTGTTGAAGATGCAATGAATGTTTTCAAAGAACGCAATGATGGGAAAGCATTCAAATATTTTCACGTTGGTCGATTTTGAGGTTCAACCACACTTGGTGCAGGTTTATGGGTTAATGGCTTTTGTATTCCATGAAGATGTGATGTATCGTTTGTGTTTTCTGTTTCGTTTGTGATGTATCTTGTGTTTGTTTAACTTTTAATTTGAATAAAACGCTTAACGGCTACTTTTCCAACGGCTATTTGTTTAACGGCTACTTTTCCCCTATAAAAAGTAGCTTAACAGAACTATATTTTCTCACACAAATATCAATACTATTAACACACACAAAAAATGGCAAACAACCTAGCTGAGGTGCAAAAATCTATTCTTTCCCGTTTACGCAGCGAACAAGAGAAGGAACTCAGGTTGGTTAACAGTTTGCTTGGTGAGATAACTCGTTGTATAAGGCAGATGCATACTCGTGCTCCTGAGGTCGAAAGGTTACGTGATATGCCTCAAGACCATCCAATCATCAGCGTCGGGTTAGAAACTCTATTAAGAAATGATGAAACAGATTTGCAACTTCAGGTCGCCTTGAAAATGGTTAGGGAACAAGTATTGCAAGTGTGGGAGGAGAAGTCAAATCTAATCGACAATTACAAAGCTATATAAATCGTATCTGTTGTATTTGTTTCTCGTATCGTTTGTAATTTTATTTCCGTATCGTGTGTCTTTGAATAAATTAGTATCGTTTAAGAATTACAAGGGCCAAAATTGTCAAAACACAAACATAAATACAGGGACCAGAAGTGTAATTTTTTTTTTACGCAAATGTGGCTTAACGCCACGTTAGTGGCTTAACTTGCCACGTTAACGTGGCCTTAACGCGCTCCTCCACATCAATAACGCACCTTAACGTGCGTTAAAACGGCCTTAATGCAGGCCTGTGCGTTACGTGTGTTCATGCTCTTAGATGGAGCCACTTGACGTTATTTTATTCAAAGCTAAATAGCAAAAAATAAAAGATACGCAAAACTGGAGAACTTGGTACGCGCGGATAGACTAATAGCTTCTATACGTTACTGAAATTGTAAATCTACGCGCATCTTATCGAAAAACATTACATTACATATAAATTTTTTGAAGTCAAGACTCATCGCATAAGCAAAGTTAGCCCGACATGCAGTTGTTTGGTAATGTACTTCTAAGTACCTAGACAACTTAAACCGATGTGATATTTAATCATTTATACGAGAAAAATTCTTTTGGAAACCAGTTTTTTGCTACAAACTGAGGAACAAATCACCACAGTCCATCTAGTTTGATCTAATGAGGGGATTAACCTAGATTTAAAAATGAAACCTAAGTCGGTGTTTTTTTTTTGTCCTTTTATCTTTCTTATTTATTTATTGTATTTTCTTATTTCCTTTTTTTTCTCTCTCTATCTACGTTTCCTCTTTTTCTCCTTTTTTGTCTTCCTTTACTTTTTTTTCAAGCTTTTATTTTATTTTATTTTATAATTATTTTTTTTATTTTCTATTCGCACTAGTTTTGTTTTTTTATTCATTTTTCTTTTACTTTTAAAAAAAATCACTTTTTTTTTATTCATGTGTATTTTTTTTGAATTCATATTTTTTTAAATTTCTTACGTTTTCATCATTTTCATTTATTTTCGTCCGTTTATACATGTTTTCGTCCGCTTTCATACTTTTCATTCATTTTTATACGTCTTCGTCTATTTTTTTTAAGTTATCGTTAATTTTTAGACGTTTTTTCGTCCGATTTTATACGCTTTCGTCCGTTTTCATACGTTTTCGTCCATTTTTATAAGTTTTCGTCCGTTTTCAAATGTTTTTGTCCGTTTTCATACGTTTTCGTCCGTTTTATACATTCTTGTCCCTTTTCAAACGTTTTTGTCCATTTTCGGCAATTTTTATACGTTTTCAGACATTTTGTCCGTTTTCGTATCTTTTCAGACGCTTTCGTCTGCTTCCATATGTTTTCTTACGTTTCTGTCCGTTTTGGTGCGTTTTCATACGTTTTGTCCGTTTTGGTGTGTTTTCATACGTTTTCGTCCGTTTTCATACGTTTCGGACGTTTTTGTTCGCTTTCATACTTCTTCATCTGTTTTTATACATATTCATCCATTTTTTTTACGTTTTCGTCTGTTTTCAGACGTTTATGTCTGTTTTCGTCAGTTTTATATACGTTTTCATCTGTTTTTATACGTTTTCGTGTGTTTTCATACGTTAATATACGTTTTTGTCCGTTTTCTTTCATTTTTATACATTCTTTTCTGTTTTTAGACGTTTTCATCTGTTTTCATACATTTTTGGCAGTTTTTACACGTTTTCATACGTTTCGTTCGTTTTCATACGTTTTCCTCCATTTTCGTGTGTTTTTTTCGTTTTCGTCCATTTTCTATACGTTTTTATCCGTTTTCAAACGTGTTTTTATGCTTTCGTACGTATTCATTTGTTTTCGTATGTTTCCATGCGTTTCTAAATATCACAATTGACATTCATAATATCACAAGTGATATTTAGAATATGACATAATATCACTTGTGATATTAAGAATATCAATTGTGGTATTCAGAAACGTATGAAAACGGACAAAAATGTATGAATACAGACAAAAACGTTAGAAAGTGAAAAAACGTGAATTAAAAAAAATGTGAAATCACTTGTGATATTTTTAATATCACTTGTGATATTCAGAATATCACTTGCGATTTTCATGTTACAAAACATTTGTTGAAAATCACTTGTGATATTCAGAATATCACTTGCGATTTTCATGTTACAAAATATTTGTTGAAAATCACTTGTGATATTCAAACACACAATGGTATTTTAGTATCACTTGTTCAGAATAGTTTTAGTATTGTGGTTTGTTTAGTTTGGGTTAGTTAGTGGCCTGATTTGTTGTTTAGGTGTTTGTTAAGATGTGATAACGTCATGAAATGTAATGAGATTGTTAACTTTAATTGATGTGGGATTATTTGTATGGTGAAATAACTTTAAAACCGGGGGAGAGTTGATTTACCTCATGACTTTTATAGTTTTACATTTCATCCAAGTAGCAGTTTTCTTTTATATAAGATCAATAATACATTTTATCGCCGCTACATTACACGACGCTATCACATCTTAACAAACACCTAAACATCAAATCAGGCCACTAACTAACGCAAACTAAACAAATCACTTGTGATATTCAGAATATCACTTGCGATATAATATCACAAGTGATATTTTGAATATCACAAGTGATATTCTGAATATCACAGAATATCATTTGATATTTGGACTAGTGCAACATGAGAGTTATATCTTTGTAAGTACTTGATATTTGGACTAGTGCAATATTTGGACTACTATTTTCTTGTGATATTCAGAATATCACTTGTGATATTTAGAATATCACTTGTGATATTTAGAATATCACAAGTGATATACTGAATATCACAGAATATCACTTGTGATATTCAGAAACGTATGAAAACGTCTGAAAACAGTCGAAAACATTTAAAAATGAATGAAAACGAATGAAAACGGACGAAAATGAATGAAAATGGATGAAAACGGACGAAAACATATAAAAAATGGACGAAAACATATGAAAACTGACGAAAACATATGAAAACGGACGAAAACGTATAAAAATGGACGAAAACGTATGAAAATGGACGAATATGTATGAAAACGGGCGAAAACGTATGAAAACGGACAAAAACATATGAAAACGGACGAAAATAGATGAAAACGTAAGAAAACGGACAAAAACGAACGAAAATGTATAAAAACGAAGGAAGGCGTATGAAAACGGGCGAAAACATAAGAAAACAGTCGAAAATGTATGAAAACGGGCGAAAACGTAAGAAAACGGACGAAAACAAACAAAAACGTATGAAAACGGACGAAAACGTATGAAAACAGACGAAAGTAGATGAAAACATAAGAAAACGGACAGAAATGTATAAAAACGGACGAAAACGTATAAAAATGGAGGAAAACGTATGACAACGGGCGAAAACGTAAGAAAACAGACGAAAACGTATGAAAACGGGCGAAAACGTAAGAAAACAAACAAAAACGAATGAAAACGTAAAAAATGACAAAAACGAATGAAAACGTAAAAAAACCGACGAATATATATGAAAAACGTATAAAAACGAGAAAAAAAAACCTGAATTAAAAAAGAGCGAAAAAAACATGAATTAAAGAAAAAAAACGTGAATTAAAAAAAAATATATACAAAAAAGAAAAGGAAAAAAAAGGTGAATAAATAAGAAAAACAAAAAGACAAGAAAAAAAAACATGGTCATTAAGTGGTACTAATCGTGACCAAATCCAACTTGTTTACTCGTAATCTGAACCTCATCTTTTAATATACATTTTGATCGATTTCATATTTTGAGATGGCATATTTAGTTTTCTTTTTTAAAATCATCATGGCTTAGTGGTAAAATCATCTGTTTCCTAGTAAAAAGTAAATGGTTCAAACCTTACTCGGTGTGTATATTTGAAGTTAGTCAGGAACAGTTGAAAATGGTTTCAGGAGTAACTCGGTGAGCTCACGTAAAAAGAGTTGCCCTCATTAGATAACCTAAGTAGGAAAAAACTTCAACCCGCTATATTTAGTATTTTGCTAATTATTACAACCACTATACTAAGATACAAATCTTGACAATTTGCTTCCACGTACGTATAAAACAGAAGTCACAAGTTCAAATCTCATCTTCATAATTATTAGGTTAAGATAGATATATTGTTGCCATCAGATTTCGTAATGTTCCAAGCATAACCAAAAAAGCAACAATCCATGCAAGGTCCACGTAACACCCCAATTAGCCAGCCCAGTCCATGACTTTACAAAAACCCACAGTCCACACTCTATCCACGTAACCCCAAACCCCATCACAAACCATTAGTCAAACCGACCCGGTTCACCCACCCGGTCACAAATTAAACCCATCGATCATTTTTGTCGCCGTTGGATGCAAACAGATTGGGAGTCAGCCAAGTTCATTTCTCCCTAAAACTTTTAATTGATTCATTTTGTGGTTTATGGTATGAATTTCTATTATTATTCATTTCTGTATTCTTAAATAATTAGGTTTTACTTATTTGAATCTCATGTTGAACTGATCTAGTTCATTAAATTTATTTATAGATTTGTTGAAACCCTGCAATTTGGGGATAATATTAGCTTTTGTTTTGAACTTCTCTAGTTTTATGATCATGCGCTATAAAAGAGTGCTTTTTAGGATCTTGTTTTCGTATTAGTTTTTTGGTTTGGGGACAATTTGAATTACTGTTATGGATTCGATTAAGTGCGTGGCGGATTTTGTCATTTAGGATTGAGTTTGGTTGAAATGAACGAGTGCGGAAGGTGTAAGTGAAATGAGTTCTATAGTATCTGAAAATGTCATGGTTTTTCATGAATTTGATCTGAGTTAGGGGTTCAAGTGATCTGGTATCTTGTTTGGTGATGCTAATTAGTGGCTATCACACTTTCACCAGAGTTAGAATAACATGTTTTTAGGTGATATGTTAACTATTTGGTAGTCACTTTTGAGGTTAAGAAATATGTCGTTTTATGTGTTATTTGGTTACTGGTTAGCAGTGATTCTTAATCATTACATTAACTTTGCTGTGTACATAAACTTGAGTCTGTTATAACAGTAAATCTACATACCATGAAGAACATAAACTTGAGTCTGTTTGATAAGGTTTTGCTCTATTCCTTGCTTGCCGTAGTTATTATGAAGGATTAACTTACAGTTATAGGTCACTGAATGAATTTTTATAACATTTCCTGCAACTTTGTTTCAGGCACCCATGAAGGGCATTCTTTCTCTGCAGCGGGCTGCTTTGTTGAGGCGTCAAAATGGGAGTTGGGGTCTAGCTACTAGATCGTTTAGCACTCAGTCTGCAACAACCGCTAACACCGCACAGCCTCCACCACCTCCTCCTCCTCCAGAGAGAACTCACTTTGGTGGCTTGAAAGACGAAGACCGTATTTTCACCAACCTTTATGGTATTCACGACCCATTTCTCAAAGGTGCCATGAAACGTGGTGATTGGCACAGAACCAAAGATTTAGTGATTAAGGGCGCTGATTGGATAGTTAACGAAATGAAAAAGTCTGGCCTACGTGGACGTGGTGGTGCTGGTTTTCCATCTGGTCTCAAGTGGTCGTTTATGCCTAAGGTGTCTGATGGTCGTCCATCTTATCTTGTTGTTAATGCTGATGAAAGTGAACCCGGAACCTGCAAGGATAGAGAAATCATGCGTAACGACCCACACAAACTATTAGAAGGATGTTTGATTGCCGGAGTCGGTATGAGGGCAACTGCTGCTTATATCTACATTAGAGGTGAATATGTGAATGAGCGTCTTAACCTTGAGAAGGCCAGGAAAGAAGCTTATGCCGCTGGATTACTAGGGAAAAATGCTTGCGGTTCGGGATATGATTTTGATGTGCATATCCATTTTGGTGCTGGTGCTTACATTTGTGGTGAAGAAACTGCACTTTTGGAGAGTCTCGAGGGTAAGCAAGGAAAGCCTAGATTGAAGCCCCCTTTCCCAGCTAATGCCGGTCTATATGGATGCCCAACAACTGTTACAAATGTAGAAACAGTAGCTGTGTCTCCTACCATTCTAAGGCGGGGCCCTGAGTGGTTTTCTAGTTTTGGGCGAAAGAACAATTCCGGAACAAAACTATTTTGCATTTCTGGTCATGTGAACAAGCCGTGCACAGTCGAAGAGGAGATGAGTATTTCATTAAAGGAGCTTCTAGAAAGGCACTGTGGTGGTGTTAGAGGGGGATGGGATAACCTACTTGCGGTAATTCCCGGCGGTTCATCTGTTCCATTGCTTCCGAAAGACATATGTGAGGATGTGCTGATGGATTTTGATGCACTCAAGGCTGTCCAGTCTGGATTAGGGACTGCTGCTGTTATTGTGATGGATAAATCAACCGATGTTGTTGATGCCATTGCAAGGCTTTCCTACTTCTACAAGCACGAGAGTTGTGGTCAGTGCACGCCTTGCAGAGAGGGTACCGGATGGCTTTGGATGATCATGGAAAGGATGAAGGTCGGGAATGCAAAGTTGGAGGAGATTGATATGCTCCAAGAGGTAACAAAGCAGATCGAAGGACACACAATTTGTGCATTGGGTGATGCCGCTGCTTGGCCTGTGCAAGGTCTTATCAGGCATTTTAGGCCGGAGCTCGAGAGGAGGATCAAGGAGCGTGCTGATAGAGAGCTGCTTCAGGCAGCTGCTTAAATCAGGTTGGTGTTTGCAACTTGCTGTTTGTTTGCCTCAAGCATGCTTAAGTGTCTATAACCTCCTAAATTATTTCGCCAAAAAAACTTGGTTGACTTGGATCATATTAGTAATATCTGTCATAATTTCCAATATATTTATTGTTGTTATTCAACCAAACGTGGACTAGAAAATGATGCTCTAGGGCCACGCAGCGTGCTTTTAGCCCGTCCTAGTATATATCATTTTGATAAGCTACCCACCTGCCTGGCCACCTAATATAACAGATGCATACACTTTTGTCCTGTGAACTCTGTAAAATATCACCACCACCTGCCTTCACCACTTCTGTCTCTCATACACTAGAGCTGGACATCACTTTGCAGTTCCATAATCATAATCTGATATTAATAGTATCATAGACAATAGATTAAATGCATAGTATCTTTATATAATCAGCTTGTAACCCTGACGAGATTCTGATCCAATGAAAATGATTTGAAGCTAAGAAGTTCCAGAGGATACTCAGATTGAAATTGAATTAGCTGATATACTAATAACCTAATATATATAACTATATAAGTATTAAATATAGTGGCTCATTAGATTCAAGTGCAGGCTGGTGTGTAGCATAAGATTTGTGGAGAAATCAAGAACAGTCTGCTATAATGCCACTAGGTTGGTTTGTTTTGTTTTTGAAATGGCAAATGGTCTAGCTCTCATAGGATATGACAATTGTATATTACGTCGTTCACTCGTTCTTATAACATATCAATATCAAATGTACAGATTAGCTAGAAGCAAATGGTTTCCTTGTTCCAAGCTTTAACTTGCCATTAATCTCATCAACAAACCAAGGAAGAGCTTCAGCTAGAAATTTGATTAGCGATTACTACTAGAGTTTTTGATGATGTATGCTGTAGTTGTACAATGATAGGAATCATAACCTTTTATCTGAAAATGGTCAATCAGATAGAATCGGAAAAGTCTGTTATCAGACAAAGCTTTAAGATCACAAACAACTAATGGTGGGTAATATTTTGGTGCGGGTTGACATGGGTCAAATCAGGCTTAACTGATTTATTTTGCTTAAACTTTGAATTTCTTTTTGTTATAATTAGTGTGTTAAATTTCATCATAAAGCTATATTATCTCATACTAGTATGTTAATAAAATGGGTGACTTTTTACCGTGATCATAGTCCATTTTAGCTTAATTTTGTAGTTTTTAGGCAAAGACATGTACCCAGTGTATGCGTTTGTGTGTTAATGGGTCAAAACTCAAAAATGTTACCTCCTATAAAAACATATATTTAAGAGATAGGCTAAGTCCTAATGTAAGTAATGTGACCATAAACAAAATCATCAGTTGATATATCTTTTCTCACCACGTTAAAAAGGATCAATACATTGATCATTAGTAATAATATAGTCAAAAATTTTCAGCTAGTTTAACTGTCTTAAGTAAAAACATGTCCTTCTGGTTACTGATAATGCGCCAAATGTGTATTCTTAGAATGAACTAAGCCACATGGCTTTACAAGTTAAATTTTACCCTTTTCACGTGGTATCAGTAATGTACGAGCCAAGTTGACCTACATAAATTGGGTGAAGTTGTCTCCCATATTCATTACTAATGATGTGCACTGATCCATTTATGGGTGAAGATACTGAATGTGTTGTTAAAATTACTTCTACATGAAGAAAGGATCTTACGGAGAGTTTTTTCAGCTTCCAGACCTTTATTCTTCCTTATTTTGTTTCTAATAAGTTTATTATTATTTTTCTGTAGACTGAAGATTCTAGTGCCCTGTAGTATGTGCAATAAGTACGCAGAAATACTCCGGATACCAGGAGGAAAACAATGAATCCCCTTACAAGCTTCTTGATTTAATTTTAAGGCTTGTATTGAGTTACGATGTTGTTGAAAATACTACCCTCTCTTTAGATTGGGGGTAACTTTTGTTGTTTCAGTGTGTAAGGATGAAATCCTATCTTTGTTATTGATCTTCATTTAACAGTGTTTTTGGACATGTTTTTTGTGTTAATAAAGCCAAACGCAATGTTGTAATGCCACAATCTTAAGCTTTTGGAAGCTCAAAATTATCTTCCTGTTACAAGCATATGAAGTATGAACTATGAGTAGCTTAGGCAGAGATTTTCCTTGGCCTTTTTCGTTGCTTCTACTTGTTAATCTAGGTGGGAGTAGGGGATTCAAATTCTCTTTTAAATTGAACGACAAATGCGATTACTTATTGTCAATCTCATTTCTGAAAATGAGTGCCTTTTACAACCCACCAAAGTAGTCAGGTTCTCTCTTTTTTCTTTTGCTGAAAGATAGCTGCAAACCTCATATCTAAGCCAAACACTGCTCAATCATACAGTTCTTTTAATCATGTTTTGTATGATTTTTTCTGATTAAGCCTGAACAGTGAGTATATGATTAGCAATGGGGGTGTTACAAACTTTTGAGATAATCACTTCATCATGGGCATGAACTATATACTAGCTGTCGAATGGAATCTATCAATTGAGAACATTGTATCCATAAGCTTATTAGTTACGGCTTTGGATCGTACCCAAATACCTTTCGACCAAACAAATTTTCATTACTTGAACTAAAAGAGGATAATCATGTTATGACTTATCAGTATGCTTGACAAACAACTTTTAAAGTTTTTAAAATTTTGTTTTAACTTTAAGGTGCTGTTTGGTTTTCACCAAACAAATTTTTTATTATCAATAGTCAACACTTAACGCCCTAAGACTAGAGGTAATGGTTGTGACCACTCACATCAAAACCCATTCTCAATAGTGACGCCACTACCTCACTTGTGTCACGTACTCATGTGTGATCAAACTAAAAAATGAGACGAACGTGACTGTGGGGTAATTTTATTATAAATTATTTGATTTGTGAGCTTGTGTGGGTTATTTTATATAAAATATTTATTTTAATAAAATGTGAGGGAAGTGGTGATCATTACATGTGAATAGTGAGAGAGAGTGAGGAGGAGTGAATAGAAATAGAAAACTCAAATGATGTGACAGTAAGATGGCTCGTGAAATATTGTAACCATTTAATTAGTCCAAGCCTCTTTCCTAAAAGCCAAGACCACATAACTAATGAAAATTCCATAAGATGTTTTTTGAGTTTTATTAGGTATGTTTGCAATTATCCGTATGTTTTATTGATCAATATAAAAATCTTAAACCAACAAGTGGGCCACTTTGAAATGGCCCCTTAAAAAAAACAAAAACAAAAATATTCGTTAGATTTTGCATATAATAATTGTGGCTTTCATAGTCCTACCGTCGCCCACTTCTCCTACTTCTGGCTGAGAATCCACAGGCAAGGAGTGTGAGCGACTCTGGATCTTTCTCATCATCTTGGTTGGTGATGGCAATAACCTCCCACTTTACCACATTCCACAAGGTAACTAATTAACCTTATCTTCTTACCTTTTTCATTTCAATCTCTTACAATAATTTTTGTGTTAATTTTTATACTCATGTTTTACAAAACAGCCACGGATGGTTCATCAGATGATCGAGTGCCGAAAGAAGGAAAAAGGACGTGACCAAAACAATAACAACTATCCCTACAAAGTCATTGAAGTTACTCCTCCCCCTCGCAACCTTGGCGTTCGTTGTTTCCCCACTGTATCTTCCTTTTTCCCTTCTTTTTTCACATACTTCATTACTACTGCATTACTATCTAATTAGCTTAGAGGGTGTTTGGGATTGCTTCGTCTTTAATAACAACAAGGTCAGAAATAGTGTTTGGATTTAAAAAAATAAAAATAAAAATGCGATTAGACACAACAACAAAAAATATTAAAATAAAAAGATTTATTGTTAGAAAGTTTCAGCCTGATCCATTTTTAATCCAAGCGTTTTAGGTTAGATACGAGGGTAGTAAAGTAAAGTTAATAAGCTTATCCCAATTTGCTTACTGTAAACTGTTTAATTATAGAGTTATTAGTTAATGTATGCAGAACATTTCCGACATTATCCAACCAATATTTTTAATCCCTCTATTTATAGAGTTAGTTATATATACAACAACAATACCCAATCCCCTGGAGCGGGGTATGCGGGATGCAGAATTTAGACATTCATACCCCTACCAAAGGTTAGAGAGGTTGCTTCCTGCAAGAGTATGTGTAGGCCTTTTTTTTTTTTTTTTTTTTTTTTTTTTTTTTTTTTTTTTTTTTTCCTGAAAGTGAAAGTTTATAGATATAGAAATGTACTAAGCTATTAATCACTACCACAGACATGTCCTGTGTAGTGCATTAAAGCCCATGAGTAAATTTATCAAGCTATGCTAAACACTAATAGAGTAATAGCATTCTAAGTACATACAGATGTTGAATTCATACATGTTATTCAATCAGTTTTGTCACTACCAGATTCATCACTTCTATATTCTCTTCATCCTTACATCCCAAACCATCTCCACATTTCTCACTGCCATTGTACGTCTCTTTGACACATAAACTCAGTAACTTCATTTTCACAATTTCAATTATCTCTTGATACAATTTAACTCCATCCCCTTTTGACTGCCCAAACAACCTACCATTCCTTTCTTGCCAAACAAAATATACAGCAGCACCACTTACTAGTCTTCTCACAACATTCCATATACTGTTACCCTTATGAAGTTGAGAGAATTCCATGACAATATTGTTCCAACTCTGAGAATTTCTTGTTCATCATTAATTGCAATTTCTTCCAAACATCAGCAGAGTAATTACACTGGAAGAAGAGATGTTCATGTGAGTCATTGACTCAGTTCCATTCCTACATAAAGTACACTGCAATACAGCATTAGTCTTCCATTTCTTTAGGCATATTGAGTTAGTTATAAGAAAATGCCAAAACTATAGGAAGATATAGCTTGGAACAAGAGTACGTGTAGATCACATTCATGGGAAGTTATATATTGGAACAAGTGAACTATTCCTTTCTATTTTGTCTATATATATATGAGGTTTTCTTGCATCGTGAAATCGTGAATAGCTGGACATGTTAAACCATTGTCAAGTCCTATGAATCAGGACCATTTTCCATTCAGAAAAAAGTGTGTTGGGGGGGGGGGGGGGGGGGGGGGGAGGATTTACTGGAGTTCGAAATAATGGTATCATAAATTCCATATGAAGATTCCGTATTGTCTGTGGTTTCATTTTCTGGTGGAACTCAATTTTGTCAGAATTATGAATTCCATTGGAGAAGGCAAATTGGCATTCCATTGCTATTGCCTACGGAATGATCAACCTATGCAACAATATACATTTTGAATTAAAATAAGTTATTTATTTGGAGAAAAATACTGTGAATAAATGTTTCTTTAAGAAAATCACCAAAAATTATCTATTTGGACAAAACTACCATTTCTTTTTTTCATTTCTACCAAACTGGTTGTGACATATGTCGTGGAATACCTTTGTTTTCGGAAAATGTGCTTTGCTGATTTCAGTGGTATTTCTATATACCACCCATGAAATCACAAATGAATTGAGTTGCAATTCCATTGTATGCCTTTTCTGTGTCTATTCCCTTATCTGGTGAATAAACCTATCTTATGTGCTACCCGCAGCACAAATGTTTTTCCCATATAATAATATCAGCACAATTATGTATCGTGGCAGAACTTGCAATGTGGAGATGGTGTAACAATTGAAGGCCAGAATTACACAATCTCAGCTGTGACACACAGGTACCAGCTCCGGAAAGGTAAATATGAACCTAGCGAGAAGAGGCTTGATGTCCTTTCCACTGGAAGATACATATTGAACTTATATTTAGAAAATTTGTTAGAACAATCTTAAACACTATCCTTTAAGCTCTATTATTACTGTAATTTGAGTAGTTCCAAATTTCAAGTGCTCGTCTACAAAATTATGTAAATTTGAAGTTGATGTAATGTGAAAGAAATGGTTATCTTTCTGTTGGACCAGAGTAATGTACAAGTTTCACTTCTCTGTATATGAGTTGTTACCGTATTGACAGTTTGTTACCATTTTCATCGCGTTTTGCACTTGGCTATTGGTTTAGCGAAGTGAAAGTTGATGAAATGTAACTTGTTTTCTTGACATGAATTTCATAAACAAATGGAAGTCTGCTGTCCTAATATCATTTACTCTAAATACGACTTGTGCAAAACATGATGTTTGATTATTGAATCTTCACATAATGTCGAAAATGTTCTGCATAAATCATTATGTATCACTTGTCTACTTGCTCCCTAGTTACACTAGCTTTTAGGCAGCTAACACTAATCAACCCATTTGAAGAAGTGCATACGAGTCTGAGATTTCATTATTAATATAATTTTTTTACTTTGCTTATGCCAAAAACTTTTACATTGACAAGTAGTGTACACTTTCTATAGTTGACTGATTAGCTTTTACAGCATTTTTTTTTTTTTTTTCATAATCAGTATAACATTGTTCTTAAGTTACAGGTAAAGTATGTGCAAACGAGTTAAAAGTTGCTCGAAGCATGTGCAAATGCTTACCTTTTTAGTAAAATGATTAGTTTAGGGTTTGCATAAAAGACATCGAATATGATACTTATTTCCAACTTGACTCAATTTTGTGTCATATTGTTAAAAATATGACACTAAATCACGTTTTGTCGTTTTTACCCTTTTGCACCCACTGCACACATATTTATCATTTTATTTAATAACCTACTACTCCTCTAACTTCCAATAATCGGTCATATCTTCTCTCACGCACCTCCATTTTTCCTGAAAATTACACCGTGTTCACCTTCGTCTCATTCCGATCATGATGCATGTCTCGTCCATTTTCATGCACAATGGATTTCGACCAGATCAAAATTGAAGATGCTACAATCCATATGCCAAGTGAAGGTCACTTGACAAACAAACGGGACACCGTTCATACCCAACGAATTCTAGTTTGCGACATCTTGCGAAGCGATTACGTTTTTCTCAATAGAATAGCGTGGACTCCACGACATTTGATAAGGCTGGACTTACTTTCCCCATAATAAAATTTAACTAAAAATTTTGAATTCATGCTTTTGTTCCTTATAAATACTTGTCTATTTGGTGAAAAACCAAATAATCATCTTCATTTACATAGCAGTTTATTTCACTTTGAATTTGCTCACGTTACTTCATCATTTTTTCAAAAGCATTCATAAACGCTACTCAATACTGACAAACCTAAAATTTTCAAAGGTGAACATCAAAGTTCAAAGGAACCACAAAGCTTAACGACAATGTTAATCTCTGCCCTTGAGTTTCTTGATGGTTACCGGGACGGTAATTCTAGGTCATCAAGTTAGACGGCAATCTGAACGCTTAGCATGTTTTCATTTCATAATGATTTTTATAAAATGATATCTCATGACATTCTAGTTTTTGAATCTTGGTGATATAAATAAGGAACGATCCTTACTGCCCTCGAATCATTCACGATGATCATGATATATTCCGTTGGAGGCCTTCCTCTTGGTTTGACTTTCAAGTTGATCATGTTTCAACACTACATGGCATCTTTTTGATTCATCGCCATATCTCAATGAAGACAAATGACCGTCTTACAATCGTGTGATCAGATACCGTCTTTCTTCCTTTCAATCACCCTCCACCATCCATACAAAGTATCTTTTATTCTTCAAGGCACATGGAGAGGTTGTGAGGTTTTTATGTGTTAAAATGGATTTACTTTGTAGTGCTTAGCATATAAATTGTAAAGTCAGAGTGTTGCAAATGTATTACGAGTGTATTGTGAATGTATTACGAAGTTGTTGCGAATGTATTACGAATTTATTTTTATTTTGTTTATTGTTGTTTCATGCTTTTATTTTTATTTATTTCATTTGTACAAATACTTCTTATTAGTGTTTAAATCTAACATCATAGTTCTAATATCAAACATCATTGTTAACTAAGCTTGCATGTTGTCAAAAAACATTCTCTTGTGCCACAAAAATAAGAAAAAACGTTTGGATATGGCAGGGAAATCCGGTTCCAGATCCCTTTCTCCCCTCAGATCTCCGTCTTCACCTTTTCCACTGGACATTAGACCCCTTCACGTGACCGATTAGACAAATTCTTTAATTAACCAGTTTATAGTACAAGTCAACATACACTAAAAAGAGTGAAACCAACTTGGATGATTATGAATTGCGTATTAAGGCCATTGACGAGATAAAAGAAGATCTTACCCGGTCGGAATATTGGTGCAATTCTGTGTTAACAGAGTTTAGGATGCACAAGAACAAAATTAATGATCTCAAGGATCAAATTGAATACGTTTGAAAAGGGTTGAACCCCAAAAACAACTATGTACGTATAGTTTGTTATCAACTTAATTAATTCAAGCGTCTTTGTCGCTTTTATTTGTTTCTATTTTGTTGAATACTTTCGTTACATTTGGTGATTGCTTTGCAGAATCTATCTTTATTTATTTTTCGTGAAACTTGCCATACTTATGGTAATTTTTTTGGTGCAGCATGCCTTATTTATGACTACGTTATTTACGACGTGATTACAAATATAGAGTGGGGTGAGGTAGGTGACTGAAAAAAACGTTTTTTGTATTCCCAATAAAATCAACCAGTATCATACGTAATGCACGTAATAACCGTCTTATGTAAACCATTCATGCATCTCATAGTTTTTACACAAAACTTTAAACAAACCGACATACTACGTAATCGTAGTTGTTAGATATGACTATTCCACGGTCTAGTTTTTTACATACAATAAACATTTTCAATTTATCATATTTTATTTTAACAAGATGTATCTAGTGCCTTTCATTTTCTGTTATCTTAAATGAATTAGGATGGCGCTAGTTTACTTAAAAAAAAAAATCTTCGAATGAAGTTTTGTAAACTCGAGGTTGCAAAGGTTCACAATTTAATCAAAACGATATACTTTCTATATTTATGTAGCAGGTCATCTTAAGATTTTGAGTGAAGTCCTGATAACTATTTTATTGTTCTTTCCAGTAATATTGATCTTGTGAGTATGGTCATTTTGAGTGAACACCTGATAACATTTGATCTTCATGTCTAGAGGTGTCAAAGGGGTCATCGGCCCGGATTAGGGGCTTATCGGGTTTTGACAAAATAAAAACTAACTCATAACCCGACCCTATAAGGTACCGAGTCTATCGGGTTCAGGTCTATCAGGTTGTTGGTTGTCGGGTTGGGTCTAACGAGTTATTTGGTTACTTATTAATTTCATCTCACAATTTCTTTATTTAATAAATTATCATCCAACAAGTTAATTAGAGTAAATTGCAAAAATCGTCCTTGTGGTTTGCCAAATTTCACTATTGAAGGACCAAAAGTGTACGAAACAGTGCAAAATATGGACGATCTTTGCACTTATTGAACCACAAGAACGAAACTTGCAATTTGGCCAAACCACAAGGACGATTTTTTCATTTGGCTCAATATAAAACGAAAGAAACAAAGTAATTACAATTAGGGATTGAATTGTTTGGGCACTAGGCATGTTATTTATGTATCATGTAGTAGCAAAAATATACGCAAGATGAGTAAAGCTATTGATGTAAACTTTTAGTGCATTAGAACTAAATTTGAAGATGCATTTTATCATTTTTTGTGTAGCTTAATAAGTAAGAAGTTTGACTAATAAACGAATGACAAAAGGGAATTATTTTATATATTTATAGATTTTTTAGTGGGTCATTACAGTTTATCGAGTTTATCGGGTCAACTCAATAACCCGATAACAAACTTATTAAGACCCTAACCCAACCCTCTTAGTTCTACATACTTGCTATACAAATTTATTATATTTAATTTTAGTTAGTGTCCATCTCGTTACCTATAATTTTAAAATTATGTGGCTTGCACGTTTTGATTTCATTTTTATATGGTTTGTTTGCGTGTGCTTGGCGAATTATGGAATACTTAAGAATTCATTGCTTCCTAAAATGATGAGTGTTTATTGTTTAATATACATGTTTATACAATTAGGGACAACGAAGATTTGAGAGATGTTACTTGTAATTCAACGATGATTAAGAGGCAGCTTATATCTTTGGCAAACATTTTTTTTACAATTTTATGTTTTCGTGAAAATAACATTACAAAATTAAAACCTTTTATTCAAAAATTAAAAAAACATTACTGTTAGTGCAAAATATGTGAGGGTATGGATTGGAGTTAAGATTGCGTGTTGGGCTGCTTTAGTGGGCCGCTGATGGGTCAAGCTTGCACTAATCCAAGTGATGAAATGATTCCCTGCATAAATGAGAGTAAACAGTTACTCTTACCGTGAGGACGGACCCCACGATTAAGCTCCGACGTGAGAGTAAGTAAACATATTTGTCAGAAAATGTTTGTAGTGTGTATTTATGTGTGAGAAAGTCATACCTTGTAAAATGTGTGAGAACCTCCTTTTATAAGTGAGTTTAATACTAGGTTTTCCTCTTATGTAATAAAATATAACCCCAGCCAACACATTCATAAATAAATAGATGGGTCGGAACTACCCCTCTTTTAATAAATCACCTCTTATAGACGTCATAATGAAGCAAGTGAATACATACAAATATATGCTAAAGAAGTCAATTAGATGTACGGGTGGATTACACCAAGTCATACGCTGTTAGAAAGAATTGGTAGCTGATCATAGCCAACTACGGCTACTACTCTCTTATTTACCCTCCATCTAGGATTTTTAGGAATTCAAGGGCCTGACCCACAAAAGAAATAGATGTTCAATCAAAAACATAAAGTCTCGGTAGATTTAGGGAGTGTTTGGCTGTAGAAATTTATAAAGTAATCGAACTCTTTATAGGAATTCATAATCTACTTCTTGAATATGGATTTAAGAATTGGTGCATTGATGTTCTTTACCGCGACGCCTTGAACATATGTTACGCCAGATTGAGGAGAGGAAACAACTAGAGGCAATTCCATTAACAGTTGCACAAAATGGTTATAGATTAGAGATAGCGAAATGGCTTGAATATTAGCAGCTTGAATAAGTCACAGTGTTCCCAATACTCGAATCCAAATCATTAGCAGCTTGAATAGTACATTTCTACCTTGAGTCAGTTATGCATTTCAGTAAAAAAAAATCCATTAAACAATAAGCTGGTGCCAAAATACTCTTTTATATAAACAAAAGGTGTTTAAGATTGCATATATCAACGTGTCCCAAAATCATTAAAAAAATGTGCCCTAAAGTAAAAAAAATATAATTCTTGATATTGTTTATCTAATAATGCAAAAAGCAAACACGCACTTAGAGGTTGTTTGTGCAAGCTTATCTTTTGAGGTCAAGCTTATGTTGAATGAGTAGGTTATGGGCTTATGGTGTAATGAGGGATAAGCTCACGCTGACCTTCTGGATTAATTTACAATCCAAAGGTAATAAAAAAGAGATTATAAACCTATATAAGCCTATCTCCTAAATAAGTTCATACGGGCAAGCGTGTCTAAACAGTAAAATAGGCTCGTTTTTGCTAATAAGCTACAACAAACACCCCTGTAATAAGCAATTCCAAACACCTTGCAGGAAACCTATAACACACAATGCTCCAAATAAATACTATATAACAACAAATGGGCACACAATCCTATTTAAAACATCATTTATCTACTGTAATAACTCTAACTACTGGCCATAGTATAGCTAAGCTAAAAGTATTGATGCGTGGTTTTGCAACCTTACAGAAGGTTTTACTTCTCAAGAGATCTTGAGAAGCTTGCAATCCCCACCAGGCAGTGTACCTGACCGATGTAGTATAGTGAGTGGCAAGTACCGGGGGATTGATCGTTCTCTCAGGGAATAGTGTTCGTTAGGATTGAAACTAATCTAACTAGGTCTAAAGGTGAGGGATGATTCTTTTTATTATTTTTGTATTTTATGGAAAGCAAGTAAAATTCTCGGGTATTGGAAGAGTGGGCGGATTAGTTGCTAGCCAACTAACCCAAATAACTACTTAAACAATAAAAATAAAATAACAAGAAAATAAAATGTAGGAACTTCTATATGGAGAAAAATGTATTTACTTAGATTTTATTACTCCATAGTTATCTTTTATTGATTAGTTGATTTGTCACAATTGCGTGGATGAAGGGTTGCATTCCTTAATACCATTTGTGGGGCCGTGTACGATCTTTCCCAACTCTATAAGCTTCTATCTCTTCCTATGACGACACGTTTAGTATCCTATCATGGCCTCATTAATAGTTACTAATGCATTTAATACAACCAATAAAACCGTAGTACACATCCGATTACGTTTTGTTAAGACGTTCAAGCAAGTTACCGTGTAGGAGATTAGCCAGTTTTCTTAAGCCTAACGCTAAAATCAATCACCCACAACAATCAATGACAAACCAACAATCAATAATCAATAACTAGGTTTTATTAGATCTAAGTAAACATAAATAAACCTAAGCTAGCATGTTAATAGAAAGAAAAGCATACAAGATAATCAAACAACACATAGACATATTGAATAATTAATGGATAACTTATCTTCAATTAAACATAAATGAAAGAGGGGGTTTGAAACCCTTATAAAGGCTGTAAAATCGTCTAAGGGTTTGTTGCACACAAGTTCCTCCCCTAATGAATGAAAAATCCAAAACTATATATAGAATTACATAGCTGACGGCGTCACCTTTTGGGTCGTGACGCCGTCAGATCGCTCTCTTAAGGCTTCTCGGATTGCCTAGATCCACATCTGATGCCGTATGGTTCAAATTTGTTCTGGGGCGTCTCTCTTTAACTTTACACGTGACGGCCTTGGTGGGTTAGAACGTGACGCCGTCACGTGTAATCTTCCAATTTTCTTTCTGGCACATCAAGTGTAAAATGGCTATCTACCTCTTGATCAACGTTTGACGGCATCACCTTGTGATACTTGACGCCGTCAGATACTGTTTCCAGCTTGGATTTTTGACTTTGTCATTTTTCTTCACTTTATGCTCCAAAAACGTCCAAAATGCTCCATTTTCCAGAATTCTTCTCCAAAGTACCTAAAATGACAAAATGAACGATTTGAGGGAATATTTGATCATAAAAACACAATTAAGGGCTTAAATGACCCCCTAAAAGCGTAACAAATTTCTCCTTATCAAATACCCTTACATTTGAGATTTGCTTGTGTTCAAGCAAATGAGCTTTTATTCCAATCAAAATACAAGCTATGGGTCATTTAATATTAATATAAAAGTAATTACAACAAATGATTGTTCCACCTTAATCAAAACAAGCACAGAAATCATACACTAGCACCTCACAAATAGTGTTTGGAGACTCTCATCTCTTGGGTGTTATAAATGTATATATCACAAATGGAAATGAAAAAATATCACTCACTACCTGTCATAGCAAATAGATTACCATAGGCTTGGGAAAGGATCGAAAACCTCCACCACTTTGGCGTAAGCACCTAGGATAAACTATCAAAGAGGTCTTTTAAAGAGTTGTAACGTTAGGTGTAGGGATATGATAAACACGGTTTGTTGGATAAAGGATATTTTTACTGGTGGAAGTTAATCATCTTGGTCAATTACATGTACAATGCGGCGTTGCTAAGCCAAGACTCGACTCAACTTAAGCTAATCACAAACTAACAAAAATATAAAATAAACATAAAAGGAAACGGGATGGTTGATGAGGCGAAAAATGAACCGTTTTTAGGGGGTCATTTAAGCCCGAAATTGAATTTATTTGATCAAATATTGCCCTAAATCGTTCCTTTTGTGATTTTAGGTACTTTAGGAGTGAAATCTGGAAAAGGAAGCAATTCGGACGTTTTTGGAGTATAAAAGTGAAGAAAACGCCAAAGACTTAATTTTCCTTGCTGGGAACAGTAGGTGACGGCGTCAAGAAGAACATTTTGACGGCGTCAAGAGTAATTTTCATGACGACCCAGTACAGAAATGAAGGCATCACAAGGTAGAGCGTCAAGAGTAAAATACGTGACGGCTTGGAAAAAGTTATAACGTGACGGCGTCAGAAGTAGATCAAGGCAGTCCGAGAAGTATTTTGGCGGCGAGATGACGGCGTCACCAATTTGGTCTTGACGCCTTCAGCCTCAATTTCCTATATATAGTTTTCTAATTTTCATTCATAAAAAAGGAGAAGTTTTGGAGAAACCCTAAGGCCGAACTTAGTACGAATTTTACAGGTTTTTCAAGGGTTCTCAGCCCTTGAACCCTTTCATGTGTAATTGAGATAAGTGTTCTTTTAATTCAATCAATATGTCTATGTGTTGGTTGTCTATATCTTGTTCTTGTCTTAATTCCATCATGCTAGGCTAGATCTATCTTGTGTTTGCTTAGATCTAATGAAACCTAGGTGTTAATTATGTGTTGATTACTTGTTTATGGTGGTATTGGATGAATGATTTCGATGTTAGGCTTAAGAAAACTGGCAGATCTCCAATTGGTAACATGCTTGAACGTCTTAGGAAACATGAACTGACGTGCACTAGGTTTTACTGGTTGTATTTAATGCATGAGTAAATTCTAATGATCCCATGTTAGGAGCTTCTTAGCCGGCTCGACATAGGAGTGAAGTAGGCACTCATAGGATTGGGGAATTAAGTGCGCCACCCCATGAATGGTATTAAGGAATACAATCCATCATCCACGCAACTATAACAAGTAATTAACGTGTAAAAGATATCTAGGGAGTAGTGAAATCTAAGTAAACACAATATCTCCACTTATTGCTCACAACCTTAGTTAATTTAGTTTATTTTCATTTCTAGTATTTTATTTGATTGCATCTTTAGTATTGGGTTAGTTGACTAGCAACTAATTCCGCCCAAATCCTTCAAACCCGAGATTTTTACTTGCTTTCTAAAAAATATAAAAATACAAAAATAATCATCCCTCATCTTTAGAACTAGTATTTAGGTTTTCTAATCCTAGCGACACTATTCCTAGCTGAACGATCAATCCCCCGGTACTTGTCACTATACTATACTACAACGATCAGGTACACTGCCTGGTGGGGGTTGTAAGCTTCTCAAGATCCCTTGAGAGGTAAAGCCTGGTGCGATTCCCACGTATCAAGTTTTTGGCGCCGCAGCCCGGGGAATAGTTATTGTCTAGGTTAAAATCTCTTTTTATTAGGTCTACTTGCTAGATTCCTTTCTAGTAAGATTTTATTTTTGTTTTTAGGTTTTCTTTAGTCTATCTTATTTCTTCGTGTCCATTTTTCGTAAACTATTTCGATGGATAACAATAACATTGATCGGTTGATTCCTGTTATTCGTGTTTTTCGTCGTAGGATTTTCCAAATGCCCGCCCACCACTTTGACAATAATTCTGAGTTAGAGGAGTCTGATCATGATGATGACTGTAGGGCTGGTCCCTTTTACTATTCAGACTCCGACGAGGATCTTGATGATGGTGATGTGATTAATGAGAATAGGATGAAAGAAGAAATAAACCCTCTTAGGTATGTCGACCTAGAACTAGGATTGAGTGTGATAGTTCATTTAACATGCAATTTCCTTGTAAGATCGGATTTAAGAGCTTTAACGCCTATCTTAACTCATCTCTCCCAATGAACATAATCTCGCGTAATGAATACAATAAAATCATGGTATATGAGTTAGAATACAAAGGAGGAAACATTATTGCTAGGGCAATACCATTGCATGTGTTTGTAGGAAGCTTGGTTTATCTTGTTGAGTTCATGGTTATGGAGAATCTAGGAGAATTTATTGATGATAAGTTGACCCAAGTTGTGTTTGGAAAACCTTTCAAACGGTTGACCAACCTCAATGAAAAACTCATAGAAGGGTTAATTACATTCTCGGATGGGGATGAAGATTTTGTCTATCAAATGCCCCGCACACACCCTAGGTTCAAGGATTTTTCCATGGAAAAGTGTAGTAGGTATCCACCCATAGAAATGCTAAGTGAGAATGATAAGAGAAAAGGACTTAAGTATACTCATGAAAAGAATAAAAGATACTATCGCGGATGCTTAGAGTTAGGAGATGATTATAAGAAAGATGAGGCGACTATTAGATGGCTCACACTTGGTTATGTGAGCATAAGCGGTACACGTTAACCCATGACCTTGAGTCTAGCTACAAGACTCGTAAATAAAGAAAAGCGCTTCTTGGGAGGCAACCCATGTTTTGTGTGATTTTATTTTGTTTGTTTGTTATTTGCTTCCGTATGCATGCTTTATTTTTATTGTTGGTAGATCATGTTTCTCAATTAAATAGTGGAAATACTTTACTTTGTTATTTTGGCCTAGTCTTAACTCCACCTAAAAGTATTTTTGCAAAAGATAAGTGTAAGGGGAAACCCCAAATATGTTTTTAAGAAACAAACCGATCATGATTCTCCACAATATTAAATGAACATGTATATTCATATTTGTTAGAGTCAAATGCTTGTATTGAGTCATAATGAAGTTTTGCAGGATTTTCCAGGAAGTAGGACCAAGTTTTTACAGAAATTTTCGGGAAACTTAACACAAGAATTTCTGCAGGTCACTTCTGACGGCGTCACGTGTAAAAATCTGGAAATTTTACCAGTTTTGTTTTTCTAACGGAGTCTTTTATGATTTTTGTGAATTATTAAGTTTTATAATCTCCAGGAAATCTGCAAACTTCATTCCACAAGCATTATATCTTATTTTGTTTTCTAGGATTTAGTAACTTATGTAGGTTGCCGTCGATTTTATGCGAGGTTGTCTTGTCTATTTTCTCAGGATTCACAGGTTATGTATGACAAGAAGATGATTTATATTCTGGAAGGGAAGCTTTGATTGTTCATTTTCTTGGAGGAAGATTTAACCTGGCCACCTAATTATCCATACCGAGCGAATCAGGGGAGTATTTGATTTCATTTGTTTTACTTTTTCACTTTTACATTCTTTACTTGAACATTGGGGACAATGTTCATCTTAAGTGTAAGGGGAGGGTAAAATGATGATACCTTACATGTACACTTTCGCTTGAGTTTGTTTTGTTTGAAAGTAGATGTGTAATAAAACTATGAGAAATACTTGTTAGTGCAATTTTAGCGCCAAATTTAAAATTTTTTACAACATTTAGGAGTGAAACTTTAGCCATAGCAAGCGTCTCATGGATAGGAGTCGTATGACTAGCACATAACCGTATATTCAGAAAAAATTTCCACCCAAATATGTGAGGTTCGCCTTTAGATTTGATAGGAAAAGCATTTACCATTAGTGCTTATGAGTTTACCGGTAGCATTTAGATTCTAGAACTTGCGTTAGTGATGCATCCCGAGACCGCTAGTGAGACTACATTCGTGTACCGGTAACATTTTGACGGCGTCAGAAGTAGATCAAGGCAGTCCGAGAAGTATTTTGGTGGCGAGATGACGGCGTCACCAATTTGGTCTTGACGCCGTCAACCTCAATTTCCTATATATATAGTTTTCTAATTTTCATTCATAAAAAAGGAGAAGTTTTGGAGAAACCCTAAGGCCGAACTTAGTACGAATTTTATAGGTTTTTCAAGGGTTCTCAGCCCTTGAACCCTTTCATGTGTAATTGAGATAAGTGTTCTTTTAATTCAATCAATATGTCTATGTGTTGGTTGTCTATATCTTGTTCTTGTCGTAATTCCATCATGCTAGGCTAGATCTATCTTGTGTTTGCTTAGATCTAATGAAACCTAGATGTTAATTATGTGTTAATTACTTGTTTATGGTTGTATTGGATGAATGATTTCGATGTTAGGCTTAAGAAAACTGGCAGATCTCCAATTGGTAACATGCTTGAACGTCTTAGGAAACATGAACTGACGTGCACTAGGTTTTATTGGTTGTATTTAATGCATGAGTAAATTCTAATGATCCCATATTAGGAGCTTCTTAGCCGGCTCGACATAGGAGTGAAGTAGGCACTCATAAGATTGGGGAATTAAGTGCGCCACCCCATGAATGGTATTAAGGAATACAATCCGTCATCCACGCAACTATAACAAGTAATTAACGTGTAAAAGATATCTAGGGAGTAGTGAAATCTAAGTAAATACAATTTCTCCACTTATTGCTCACAACCTTAGTTAATTTAGTTTATTTTCATTTCTAGTATTTTATTTTGATTGCATCTTTAGTATTGGGTTAGTTGACTAGCAACTAATTCTGCCCAAATTCTTCAAACCCGAGATTTTTACTTGCTTTCTAAAAAATATAAAAATAATCATCCCTCATCTTTAGAACTAGTATTTAGGTTTTCTAATCCTAGCGACACTATTCCTAGCTGAACGATCAATCCCCCGGTACTTGTCACTATACTATACTACAACGATCAGGTACACTGCCTGGTGGGGGTTGTAAGCTTCTCAAGATCCCTTGAGAGGTAAAGCCTGGTGCGATTCCCACGTATCAATGGTAGTCCGTATGTTTTTCTCTTTCTTTTTCCTTTTTTTTTTGTTTTTTTTCTTGATTTATTTATTTATTTTTATTTTATTTATTTTTTTTGCATACATTCTTGCCCGACCATTCTAGTGACTCGAATCAAGATAATTAAAACACTTGGAGTACTTTAAAACATTTACGCACATATGGGGGTAATAATTGATGTTCTTCCCCATTACTCCATAACACTAGTACTTTACCCATGAGTCCCAATCGTCTCAAAACAATATATACAAGATATGACTCGACTTAGAAACCATGTAATCAATTAGAAAATTAACTAAGGGTTTAAACATGTAACAATAATGCACTAAAGATGAATGCATCCAAGGAAGGCTAAGACGATTTGGGTGTGCATTTGAGGTTGGATTGTAAACAAATTCTTTCTTTAAGTAAGATGCTTAAAGTAAGAAGCGAAAAAGATAGGCTCTGAGGGGTGTACTAGGGGTATCGTGTACTAAAAATGAGTACATCGCAATGAAGTCAATGTAATTATATTATAGGTGTAAAACAAGGGTTATCCTGATGTCTCTTATCATGTAGTAAATCATAACTACACGAATGTAGTCTCACTAGCGGTCCTGGGATGAATCACTAACGCAAGTTCTAGAATCTAAGTATTACCGGTACAATCACAAGCATTAAAGATAAATGCTTTTACCTAAAGATCTAGGGGTGAACCTCACATATTTGGGGTGAAAATTTTTGAGTGGTACAGTTTTTCTTGTTCTAGTCATATAACTCCTATCCATGAGACGCTTATTAAGACTAAAGTTTTACTCCTATATATTGCAAAAAAAAATTAAATTTGGTGCTAAAATTGCCCTAACAAATATTTCTCTCAGTTTTATTACACATTTACTATTAAAGAAACAAAAATCAAGCACAATTATAGCCTCTAAGAAATCTTTATTTATCCCCCCCCCCCTTACACTTAAGCCGAACATTGTCCCTAATGTTCAATTAAAAGATGCAGAAGTAAAGAAAATGAAAGAATGAAACAATTACTCCCATGATTTGTTCGGTGTGGATAAGGTGGTAACATGGTTAGATCCTCTTCGAAGAAAATGAACATAGAAAAGCTTCTCTTTAGAAATGTAAATCGTCTTCTTGTCCAATATAACCTGTTAAATCTGAGAAAACAAACACGAAAAACCTCGCGTAAAATCGGCGGTAAATTCTATATAAAATTAAATCCTAGAAAGCAAGTAAGGATATAATGCTTGTGGAATGAATGTTTGCGTATTCCTGG
The DNA here is from genome assembly GCA_030686995.1 of Artemisia argyi. Classification (NCBI taxonomy): domain Eukaryota; kingdom Viridiplantae; phylum Streptophyta; class Magnoliopsida; order Asterales; family Asteraceae; genus Artemisia; species Artemisia argyi. The sequence continues at coordinate 85,264,767 of CM060690.1, forward strand.
AGTTTAAAAGTTACAGATTTTACGAAACTTTACAATTCCGGCAGAAAAACAAAACTTGCAAATTTTTAGAAAATTTACACCTGACGCCGTCAGGTTGAAATGCCTGACGCCGTCAGATTGATCTGACAAAAAATTTATATTTTGTTTCTGGAAAATTTCCAGAAAAACCTATGCCATAATTCCTGAAAATTCTGTAAAACATTCATTGTGACTCAATACAAGCATTTGACTCTAACAAACACCAATATATATGCCAATCTTTAATTGCTTTTATTCATGTTCCATTTGTTCTTAAAAACAAACGTGATCTTCTCTACACTTATCTTTTTGCAAAACACCTTTATATGCAATTAAGACGAGGTTAAAAAACAAAATAAAGCATGTTCACAAATTATTCAAAACATGAAAATTTAACAATTATGATTAAGCATATATGACACAAACAAACAAATAAAATAAAAACATCAAACAATTAAAAACATGGGTTGCCTCCCAAGAAGCGCTTGTTTTTGTTCGAGTCACGAGCCTGACTTTACCCTTATTTAACGGAAATAAGGGAGGTTTTCCCTACACTTAGGATTAAGTGTGGGTGAAAGTAGCGATACACACCCTTAGGGTGGAAATATGCCACGTGAGTTGAAGGGAGTGAGTGAATGGCTTCCTTCATCCTAAAACTACCCGGATAATATTGGTTATTGGGTGGTCGGTTCCTCCTTTGTCTCCTAGATGTAAATCTAAGGATGGAAAGTTGTGTAAAGATTGAGGTTCCGGTTCATCGACACTAGGAAATTCCCTAGAACTAAGAGTAAGGTTATCACTACAAGTATTCAAACCTATATCCTCTAGTTGTGGTTGGTTTAAAGGTTCTACCTCCATTGGGATTCCTAAAGTCTCATCTACTTCTTCCGGGTAAGTCATGGGCGGTGTGTATGCCTCAAACAATGGTAGGACCTGTGGGGTACTTGGTGGGCTTAGATTTTCTATTCTATCCTCCATGTTATCAATAGCACCTATGTGTTCATCTTGTATTATGGTAGTGCCTAACCATGACATGCACTTAGGTGCCTCAACTCTACCCACCTCATTCCCAAACAAACTAGTTTCATGATCTTTGAAATTTGTTATCAATTGATTTGTAATATCGTTTTTTGGGTTGTCCAATTTATAATCGTATTGAGCACAATTCTCTATGGTTTCCCATGCTTCATTAGAACTTAATTCCCTAAGGTCTCTGTCGGCAAAATAGTCAATGTCCCTTTGGGCACATTGGTCGACACGATTGTAAAAGATTTGAGTTAGGGACCTTAAATTGAAGCCATGATGAGGGAATTTTTGGAATAAGTGTTTGAAACGATTCCACGCATCATAGAGAGATTCATCACGATGTTGTTTAAACATCAAGATATACTTTTGGAGTGGAATGCGTGGATTTTGTGGTGTATAGTACGGTGGATTCGCGCTGTCCATAATGGCTAATGGAATAGATGATGAAAAAGTTTCAACGAATAAAGACACAAAGAAAAAGATAGATTATAAGAAAGTTAATAAAAAGAAAATAAAAATCTCACTTGATAGGAATCTTGTGAGTAGACCTAAACGAAATAGAAATCAAACCTAAGCAATAATTATTCCCCGGCAGCGGCGCCAAAAACTTGATGCATGGTTTTGCAACCTTGCAAAAGGTTTTACTTCTCAAGGGATCTTGAGAAGCTTGCAATCCCCACCGGGCAGTGTACCTGACCGATGTAGTATAGTGAGTGGCAAGTACCGGGGGATTGATCGTTCTCTCAAGGAATAGTGTTCGTTAGGATTGAAACTAATCTAACTAGGTCTAAAGGTGAGGGATGATTCTTTTTTATTTTTATATTTTATGGAAAGCAAGTAAAATTCTCAGGTATTGGAAGAGTGGGTGGAATTAGTTGCTAGCTAACTAACCCAAATAACTACTTAAACAATAAAAATACAATAACAAAAAAATAAAATGTAGGAACTTCTGTATGGAGAAAAGCGTATTTACTTAGATTTCATTACTCCCTAGTTATCTTTTATTGATTAGTTGATTTGTCACAATTGCATGGATGAAGGGTTGCATTCCTTAATACCATTCGTGGGGCCGTGTACGATCTTCCCCAACTCTATAAGCTTCTATCTCTTCCTATGACGACATGTTTAGTATTCTATCATGGCCTCATTAATAGTTGTGCATTTTGTTAGGAATTATTTAAGTTAAAAAATAGTTTCTGCTGATAGTTCCTACTGGCAGGTATGTAGTTCCTACTGGTATCATTAGTGGTTCCTGCTGATAGTGTATTCCTGCGGATATACTTAATCCGTATTATTAGAGTTTGTTAGAGGAAAAGATATTCTTGAGTTATAATAGGAAAAGATAATGCATATCTTCTTTACACGTTTTCTTGTAATGGGCTCATTAGGGTTTCTTGTATTATAAAAGAAACTCACGGCCATGAATTATCTACGACTTCAAAAATAATATTTAGTGATTAATATAGATCCATAAAGGATCAAAGTGTTTATTAGTTATTTGTCTTCTTTAACTCTTGTATTTACATTCCGCATAAACATAAGTTTATTAGAGATTCTCATATAGTTTACTCTTGATTACATAAGTATTCTATCCATTACCAAAGGCTCAAAGATCTATCCAGGAGCTGATCCAACAAGTGTATCAGAGCTTGGAGAGAGTCTTTGTCAAAGAAGAACACTTTTTATCTCTTAAAAACCCTCAAACACTAAAACAATGTCTAAAGCAGGTTATGATTCTGGAGTTACTCAAGCAAATACTCAGACACAGCCACTTCAACAAGTGGTCACAACCACTGTATCAAGCAATAATGCCAAATTCCCTTACCTCAAGAAGGATGAGTATGAGATCTGGGCGATGAAAATGGAAAACTGGATCATAAATAATGATTACAACCTCTTGCATGTAGTTCAGAATGGCAACAGTAGAAAGAAAACTGGAAGAGACCCTAAAGGCAACATCATAATTCTTCCTCCTGCTACTACTGATGAACATACTGCTATCCAAAGAGAGACCAAGACAAGAATTATCTTGCTTCAGTCTCTCCTAGATGATCATATGAGAGATTTTCATCATCTTGATGATGCTAAGGAGATCTGGACGGCTATTAAAGAAAGATTTGGAGGTAATGATGAGTTCAAAAAGATGAGGAAGTCCATGCTAAAGCAGGAATTCCAAGAGTTCAAGATCTCAGAAGGAGAAGGCTTGTACAAAGGTTATGACAGGTTTCAGAAGATTTTAAGCCAGCTCAATTAGTTGCAAGCAAAGCCTGACAATGAGGATTGTAATACCAAGTTCTTAAGAACCTTGTCTCATTCCTGGTCACAAGTGTGCATCACTCTTAAAACAAGAGGTGGTCTTGAGTACTTTAGCTTTGATGACCTATAAAACAAGCTCAGGACTCTTGAGATTGATATCAAGGGACACTCAAGCTACTCACCAACTCCAACTAATTCAGCATTTGTTAGTACTACTAGTAGTAATAAAAAGATGCCATATGCTGATAGCACAAGCTCATCATCAACTTCCTACACCGCTACTGGACCAAAGACACATTCAAAATCTAGTAATGTGTTAGAAGATGTGCTTCATTATTTTGTTGTTGATTATGAACCACAATAGCAACTTGCTTATGAAAATTTTGAGCAAATTGATAAGTTGGACTTGGAGGAAATGGATATTAAGTGGCAGATGGCTATGCTTTCAGTCAAAATCAAAAGGTTTGAAAAGAAGGCTGGAAGAAAGGTCCAATTCAAGGGCATGGATGCATCCAGGTTTGATAAGAAGAAGGCTAGGTGTTACAAATGTGGCCAACTGGGTAACTTTGCTAGAGAATGCACTGAAAAGAAGGCAGATGACAAAACAAGATACTCTGCATTCAAGCTCAAAGAACTGGAATCAGGGGAATCTAAAGCCTTGGTATATATGGATTCAATGATCGATTGAAATGACCATGAGTCTGCAGATGTGGAAAGTGGTGCTTCTCAAGTATATGGAATGCTTGCTGGATGTGAGACAGAAGATGAAACTGAGGAATTTGCTTTGATGGGCATCTCATCGCAGGTACATACTTGTTTGTTTTGTTGTGATAGTAAATATGCTGAACTTAAAAAGGAGTTTGATGATATAGAAGCTCAATATAACGATTATTATGTTCAGGTACAAGCCTATAAAAATGCACTTAAAACATTAGAACAACAAAAGGTTTGGTACCAAAAGAATTAGTTGGCATATGAAGAAAAGATTAGGGTTTTAGAAAGAGATTTAGAAAACACTACTAATTTGTTAAAATATTCTGAGAATGAAAATGCTAAGGTGAACTTAGAAAAACAGGACTTAAAGGCTAAATTAGATAGTGAAGTGGCTAGACATATGCAATGGCAGGAATCAACTAAACATATTGCCAAGTTGAATAATAGTTCTCAGTCTGTTAGGTCAAGGAGAGGGTTGGGGTATGGAGACTATATAGGGCTAGATGAAGTTTATGACCCTACTGAACCAAGCATTTTTGACCTTACCCCTGAGGAAGAAAATTATCAAATTCCTGTTAAGTATGTTAAAGAAGGAGAAATGCGTTATGTTTCTCCACCAATTACAGGAACATTTAAGCCACCCTCCATATACATAGACTTTGATGAATCGCACATGACATATGGCAAAAAGTCTAATGACTTACCTGACTCTGGCACTGAATCTAATGACTTTACATCTTGTTCTTTCAGTGAAAAGACCTCAAAGACCCATACCAATGACTTTGCTAGTTGTGATTCAAGTGACAAGTCTGCCTCACCCAAGTCTGTTGACTTCTCCCCAAGAGTTGCTGCTGATGAATCTATTTCAAAGACAACTTCTTTTGAAGACTTATCTTTTAATTCTCTGAAAAACAATTTTGTTTCTGGTTTTGGTTTTGATAAGTTTGTTTGTAATAAGACATCTCATGCTATGAACAAATCTTTTAGAAAGAAAACTTGTTTTGTTTGTGGTAGTTCTTATCATCTTATTAAGGATTGTGATTTTCATGACAAAAGAATGGGTGTATGTGCCGACCAATAGAGATCTAGACCAATGTGGAATAATGTTAATGATATTCCCCCATTTGTTCCACAAGTAACACATGTGAAAACTAACAGAACTAATCCTGCTAGTAAACCAGTTTCTGTTGGTAAGCCAGTTCCTGCTGGTAAGCCAGTTCCTGCTAGTAAGCCAGATTCTGCTGGTCGATCTTTTCTTGCTGGTTAGAAGAGAAATGTTGCTAGACCATTAATCAGACCAGCAAGCACTTACTTTCAGAATGATTTTAGGCCTGTTTATTATGGCCCAATATATATGGGGGGGGGGGGGGGAGATGGGATACTGCTGTTAAGTCCTTAGCAGGTTGTTCTTGGAAACAATATAGACCATATTTGAAGAGGGGATCCAAGAACAATGGTGGATCTCATCAATCTACATGGTTTAACTCTCATTGATCCACAAGGCAGGCCCAAGTCAGTTATGAATTGGGTCTCCCATAGATTCTAATGTTGTTGTATATTTCTGTTATTGTAGGATCATCTTCATAAGAATAAAGATGTAGGTATTGTAGATAGTGGTTATTCAAGAAGTGTGACAGGGAACAAAGAAAGGTTACATGATTTTGTAGCCATTCATGGAGGCATTGTGACTTTTGGAGGAGGAGATGGCAGGATAACTGGGGAAGGAACCATAAGGACTTCCAAGCTGGACTTTGAAAATGTCTATTATGTGAAAGAGCTTCAAAACTTTAATCTGTTCTCTGTTTCACAAATCTGTGACAAGAAGAACAATGTTCTCTTCACTGAGAAAGATTGTCTTGTGCTTTCTAAAGACTTCAAGTTACCTGATGATAGTCAGGTTGTGCTTAGAGTTTCAAGAAGCCACAATCTCTACACATTCAATTTGAATGATGTCCAGCCTGAAGGTGATCTAGTTTGCTTGGTGGCAAAAGCATCCTTGGATGAGTCTACTAAATGGCATAGAAGGATGGCACATGTGAATTTCAAAACTATCAACAAGCTAGCAAAACATGGATTGGTCCAAGGGCTTCCTTCCAAAGTCTTCACTAATGAGCATAATTATGTTGCCTACAACAAAGGAAAGCAACACAAAGCTTCTTACAAGGCCATTACAGCTATGAGCACAATTTCAGAACCTCTCCAGTTACTTTATATCGATCTTTTTGGTCCTACTTCTATTAGAAGTATTGATCACAAGTATTTTTTTCCTGGTGGTTATTGATGACTATAGCAGGTTTTGTTGGGTATTCTTTTTGGGAACTAAGGATGAAACTTTCTAGATCCTTAAAGACTTTATTGCCCTTATTGAAAACCAGCTAAACAAAAAGGTTAAAGCTATATGGTGTGACAATGGGACATAGTTTAAAAATGCTAAGTTAATTGAACTCTGTGGGTTTAAGGGGATTAAAAGGGACTACAGCAATGACAGGACCCCACAACAAAATGGGGTTGCTGAAAGAAAGAATAGAACCCTAATAGAAATAGCAAGATCTATGCTTGATGACTCTAAGTTACCTACCATGTTTTGGACTGAAGCAGTCAACACTGCTTGCTATGTTTTGAACAGGGTTTTGATTGCTATACCTCACAACAGAACGCCTTATGAACTCTTGTCTAGGAAAGTTCCTACCATTAGCTATCTTAAACCTTTTGGATGCCATGTGACTATTTTAAATACCAGTGATCACTTGGGTAAATTTGAAGGGAAAGCTGATGAGGGGTACATTGTTGGTTATTCTGCTCATAGTAAAGCTTACATGGTCTATAATTTATTTGCCAAAAGGATAGAAGAAACACTTAATCTGAGATTTCTTGAAGATAAACCTAATGTTCAGGGAGCAAGTCATGAGTGGTATTTTGACCTTGACTATTTAACTGATCATTTAGGTTACACTCGTTTCAAAGCTAATCAATCTGCAGGTATACAAGATTCTCAACCTAACAATGCAGGTACCTCAGATGATGATTCAGACTCAAAGTGTGATGAATAAGTTATTGTTGTTCCTTCTTTTCCTACTAACCACTTTTCAGGTACTGAGCTCAAAGATGCTTCTGGTATGACTGAAACTGATTCAAGTTATGCAGAAGAACTTGCTAAGCTTCAAAGACAAGAGCATGAAGCAAAGGATGTAGCTGAAAATTTTGGTTTTGAATTCTCCAAAGACACAGAGGAACTATTGAGACAAGCAGCCATTGAATCCTGCAGGAACATCGATGCTGCTGGTAGTGGTTCTGTTTCTGCTAGTAGTGTTCCAGTTTCTGTTGATGCTACCCATTCTGCTTGTAGTGTTCCTACTGGATGCTGGTTCTGTTCCTGCTGCTCATTCTTCTACCCCATCTGTTAACTCATTGGGGCTCAATGAATCTCCCGCAAGATATCCTAGTCCATCTGATCTTGGCAATTCATTTCAAGTTCTGAGTTGGACGGTATTCATTATCAATCAAGAACAGGCATCTTCAGTTCGCCCTCATATGATGATGACTTTGGACCTACAATCAATAACCTCCCAACCTCAGTTGATGTTAGTCCTCATGTTACTAAAAGGATTAACACTGTTCATCCACAATTATTGATTATTGGTGATCCCTCTTCAACTTTTCAGACAATAAATAAGGTGAAGAAGACAAAGTTTGGTGATACTGCCTTTGTTAGTTACATTCAGGATCAACAAAGGAACAATCATGTATACTATCTCCATTGTCTCTTTGCTTATTTTCTGTCTCAAGTTAAACCAACTAGTGTAGCTCAAGCTCTTGCAGATTCAGATTGGGTTGCTGCTATGCAAGAGGAAATGCAACAATTTCTGAATTAGAATGTATGGAAGTTGGTGCCATTGCCTGATGGCAAGTTTGCAATTGGGACTAAATGGATCCTAAAGTGCAAAAGGGATGCAAGGGGAATTGTGGTCAGAAATAAAGCAAAATTGGTAGCTCAAGGTCACAGGCAAGAAGAAGGTATTGATTATGATGAAGTGTTTGCTCCAGTAGCAAGAGTTGAAGCAATTAGACTCTTCTTAGCCTTTGCCTCATATATAAGATTTATGGTTTATCAGATGGATGTAAAGAGTGCATTTCTTTATGGTGAGATTGAAGAAGAAGTATATGTGACTCAACCCAAGGGTTTTGTGGACCCACAGAATCCTGATTTGGTTTACAAGGTGGTTAAAGCACTCTATGGTCTTCATCAAGCACCAAGAGCATGATATGCTAGGTTGTCATCATTTTTTCTAAGCATGGTTACAAAAGAGGTGCTATTGACAAAACACTTTTCATCAAGAAAAACTCAAGAGATATCATTCTAATTCATGTTTATGTAGATGATATTATCTTTGGTTCCACTAAGGAGGCTTGGTGTAGGGAGTTTGAAGAACTGATGAAGAATGAGTTTGAGATGAGTGATATGGGTGATCTTACATTCTTCTTAGGCCTACAGGTCAAGCAAAAGCCTGATGGAATTTTTATCAGCCAGGAAAAGTATGTGCAAGATATACTTAGGAAGTTTGATATGGAATCTATAAGAACTGCAACTACTCCTTATGAAGCTCCAAAACCAAAATCCAATAATAAACCAGATGATGCTGTTAATGTTCATCTATACAGATCAATGATTGGTTCACTTATGTTTTTCACAGCTTCAAGACCAAATATTATGTTTGCAGTCAGTGCTTGTTCAAGACATCAAGTTACACCATTGACTTCTCACTTGAATGCAGTCAACTTTAAGTATCTAAAAGGCGAACCTAAGTTGGGTCTTTGGTACCCTATAGATTCTCTATTTGTGTTGGAAGCATACAGTGATAGTGATTATGCTGGTGATAATCTTGATAGAAAGTATACTACTGGTGGGTGTTAGTTTCTGGTAGGAGGTTGATCTCTTGGCAATGCAAGAAGCAGACCATTTTGGCTACATCTTCCACTGAAGCAGAGTATGTTGCTGCTGCTAGTTGTTGTGATAAGGTACTCTGGATACAGAATCAACTACTAGACTAAGGGTTCAATTTTATGAACACAAAAATCTTTATTGATAACCAAAGTACCATTTGCATTTGTTAGAAACCCAGTTTTTCATCAAAGAACCAAGCATATAGAAATTAGGCACCACTTTATAAGAGACGCAAATGAAAAACATCTTATTCAAGTGCTTAAAATCCATACAGATGAAAATGTGGCTGATTTATTAACCAAAGCTTTTGATGGTCCTATGTTTAATTACTTAGTAGTCCATATAGGGATGGTCAATCCCTGATTGTTATGTTTGAGGGGAGGAATAAGCCTAAGGGGAGTGATACGTGGGAATCGCACCAGGCTTTACCTCTCGAGGGATCTCGAGAAGCTTACAACCCACACCAGGCAGTGTACCTGATCGTTGTAGTATAGTATAGTGACAAGTACCGGAGGATTGATCGTTCAACTCAGGAATAGTGTCGCTAGGATTAGAAAGCCTAAAAACTAGGTCTAGAGGTGAGGGATGATTATTTTTGTAATTTTATATTTTATAAAAGCAATTAAAAATCTCGGTTTTTGGAAGAATGGGCGGAATTAGTTGGTAGTTAACTAACCCAATATAACTAAGATGCAATCAAAATAAAATAACAGAAATGAAAATGAATCTAATTACTAATGCGGTGTAAACAATGATAGGGAAAGTTGTGTTTACTTAGGTTTCATTACTCCCTAGATATCTTTTTCAAGTTGATAATTTGTTACAATTGCATGGATGACAGGTCATATTCCTTAATACTAGTCGTAGGGTCGTGTACAATATTCCCTAACTCTATAGGATCCTACTTCACTCCTATGTCGAGCCGTTAGAAGCTCCTAACATGGGATCATTAGAATTGTCCTACGCATTAAATACAACCAAAAATCATAGTACACCTCTGATCATGTTTCTTAAGACGTTCAAGCATGTTACCAATGGAAATCTGCCAGTTTTCTTAAGCCTAACATCGAATACAATCATCCGTAACAACTATAAACAAACAATCAACCCATAATTAACATCTAGGTTTCACTACATCTAAGCAAACACACAAGAGATCTAGCCAAGCATGTTAAATTGAAGACAAGTGTAAGATATACTCAAGCAACACATAGACATATTGATTGAATTGAAAGAGTACTTATCTCAATTGAACATAAGAGGTTTCAAAGGGTAAAAACCCTTGAAAAAGCTGTGAAAATCGGACTAGGGTTTTTCTCCAAAGTTGCACCCTAAAAGTTACACTATAATGAATGAAAACTGGAAAACTATATATAGATTTTACAGGGTAACGGCGTCAAGAAGAAAATTGTGACGCCGTCAACTCGCCGCCCATAATGAAATCGGATTGCCTTGATCCACTTTTGACGCCGTCATGTGTAAAGTTGCTCTGGGCCGTCACTAACATTTGGACCATGACGGCCTATGGTGACGCCGTCATGTCCCTAGTACAAAACTTTCTGGATCGTCATGTGCACCATCCACTTCCACCTCTTGTATTACTCTTAACGCCGTCATTAAGAAACTTGTGACGCCGTCAGGTACTGTTCTCAGCAAGGAAAATTAAGACTTTGCCGTTTTCTTCACTTTTATGCTCCAAAAACGTCCAAAATGCTTCATTTTCCTGATTTCACTCCAAAAGTACCTAAAATGACAAAAGGAACGATTTAGGGCAATATTTGATCAAATAAATTCGAATTTGGGCTTAAATGACCCCCTAAAAATGGTTCATTTTTCGCCTCATCAGGGAGGCTTATTGTTGTACAATATTAGGGTAATTGTTGTACATTTTTGTATATTGTGTATTCTGTGTCCACTAACATTTTTGCAGATATTGAAGTCAAACAAACACAATCAGTAACAAGTCAATGAAAAGAAGAAACTTATAATTTTATTCATTAAGAAAGTTTGCATTCTCAGATGCAACATTACAAAAGCAGGTTTCATTACATCAAACTTCACAAAAGACCACAAACCAACACCTAAATCAACTACTCCATGGGCCTCTTGCCATTTCCCTTGATGTCAGCCATGTTTTTTTGGACTCCCCTCTCATTGATCTCATTCCACACATGCTTATTGGGAAGTCCTAACACTTGTTTAGGTGGTACTGGGCGTGGCAGAGTATTATCAGGCACTGGGATTGTCCTCATCGATGATGCAACCTTCTTAAGTTCACGTGTTAATACCTTTGCTAGTTGACGCGAATCATCTTCATCTTTATAATCCACATCAGAATCGAAAACATATGGTGGAGAAGTAGGGAGGTCATAAGAAGAAATTTGCTCTTCAACCTTTTTCTTTGATTTCTTAGTCGAAGAGGTTGAGGCATTTGGAGGCAAGTAATTATTCCATCCTGATGACTCAGAGGATGAATCAGATGAGATGTCAATGATGTTCGGCTTAGGGTTCATTATGTTACTGCTGATGGGAGGTTTTGAAGGTTAATTGAGGGTATGAAGATTGTTTGATGTGTTTGGATTGGGATTCGAAGCCCCTTTTATAGGCCTAGTCAAACCTATTATTCCCAATAAAGAAATTAATGCAAGTGATTTTTAGTTGGTTGAGGAGTAAATATTAAAGATATTTTACTGAAGAGGGTTGACCAAAAGAAGATATAGAGGAGTTTTTCGGTCAAAGGTTAATTTCATTCCTACTGGTTGACTGTCATTTCTGCTGATGGGTTATTGTTCCTGCTGGTAGCGTTGATTTATTGACCATGGTCAAACGAACTTGGGATTCTGCTGATTGACCAAGTGTTCCTGCTATTTGACTTGTGATTGTTGCTGGTAGTGCAATATTGGGTACTTTATTTTGGGATAAAATTAAATTCAAAATTGGTCAACGATTCTTTTCGAGATACTTGCCAATTAAATTGCTACGTTGGGTAACTACTTTAAATAACCTAACGTGTATATCCCACGCCCAAAATAACTAATTCCCTCTCGTCAATCAGTCAAACCCATTTCATAACTCCTCGTTTTCACAAATTGTTCACTCAAATCTTCAATGGCGGCTCTTAAATTCAAATGTGATCATAATAAAGTTGCATTCTTGGGAAAATCTAAAGGAAGTGAGGTGTTTGATCCAATGGTGGATTTCTTGTAAAGGTCCAAACTCATATATGCTCTGACACATTGCCCTACCATCATTTATGAATCTTTGGTCAAGCAATTCTGGGCCATAGCTGAAGAAAGATCTCTTGAGGGTCAACCCAAAGAGATTGTGGCCACTATTGATGGTGAGGAGTGTGTGATAACAGAGTCCTCTGTAAGGACTCAGCTTCAATTGGATGATGAAGGTGGAGTGTTTGATACCAACATGGAGGAGATGCTTGAGGGTTTGGCCAATCTTGGCTACCAAATTGATGGGAAGTTTGTCTGGTACAAGAACAAGTTTTGTCCTAAATGGAGGTTTCTAATACACGCTCTCCTTCAGTGTATTAGTCCCAAGTCTGGAGGGTGGGATCAATTTTCAAGCTCTCTTGCCTGTGGTATTATTTGTCTTTCTCAGGGTAGAGTTTATAACTTTTCTAGGTATATTTTAGAGAAATGCTTTAGAATATTAAGGATACCAAATATAAATTTCTTATGTATCCTAGGTTCTTACAAATAATATCAGCCATTGAGACCAATGACCATATACCTAGACCCATAGGGAAACTGACTGCAAAATTGTTTGCCACAATGAAAACCAATTTTGATAGGGTAAATAAACCATTATTGCTTGCTATGTTGCCAATTGGCAATAAGGATGCTGGTGCAGGTGATGCTGCTGGTGGTAATATTCCACATATCCCTGATGCTGCTAGTGTCAATGCACGTGCATCAGTTGCTACTGATGACCAGCCACCACCATCTCCTAGACCTCCATCACCCAGACCTCCCACACCACCATCACATAGGATTGTTGCTTTTGATGAGCAACATATTGCTCCTGATGAGCAAACTCATGCTTTTGTTAAGACAGTTAAGTCTCCTGATGCACAGGTCAATACACCTGTTGAACCAGAGGCTACTACTTTTGAAACAACCCCTAACTCACCCAAGTATAGACGGCTACCCACACCTAGTCCTCCTAGACATTCTTTTGATGATGATGCCAATATAGGTGTAGGTTTTTATACTTCTCCAACCAGGACCAATGAAGCTCCTCCTACCACAGGTAAACCTGTTAGTAGAGCTTAGGATCCTATTACTCTCACCTCCATGTCTGCTTTGGTCAATAGGTGTTTGCTTAAGATTGAGGAATTGGATGCAGACCTCAAAGATACAAAAAGGACTCTTGGAACTGCTGTTCTAACATTGTTCAAAAGAGTTAAGAAATTGGAGGATAAATTAAACACCAAAAAGAGAAAGGGTGTGGTCTTTGACTCTGATTAAGACAATGATGTAGCTAAGGAGCATATTGACTTGGATGGTCTTCATATGTTGGCTAGAGATTCCTTGGCTAGTGCAAGTGCAGATGCTGCTGATTTTGACATGGATGCACATGTTCAACCTGCTAATGATCAAGAGCAAGATCATATTCAGTTGTCATATTCCAGAAGGAGACATCTACAGAGGCTTAGAAGGAAGTCAGAGAGAACCATTCCTGCTGGGAGTTCAACTGTTCCTGCTGTTGATGATACTACTGGTAGTGCTCCCATTCCTGATTCTTCTGGTGTTTCTCTTGGTGTAGTTCCTACTGCTCCAACTCTAACAATCATTCCTTCTGGTGGTTCAGTTAATGAGGAGATTGTTGCTGGTCATAAGATTCCTTCTGTTCATGCTTATACTGTTGTTTCTTCTGGTTCTAGTGTTCCCACTGATGAGTCAACCATTCCTGTTGTTCCTATTCCTGCTCCTCCAAGTGATGTTTCCTCTGTTCCTATGGACAAAGGGAAATCTATTATGATGGAAGAGGACTCTCCTATTAAACAAAGGACAAAAAGACAGATATAGGAAGATAGGCTTGGTGAAGTGTATGCTTAACCATTGCATGCTCAGGAGTTAGCAAATGTGGCCAGGAAACAAGAAGAGTTGAGAATTCAAGAAGAATTAGCCCAGAAAACTCATGCTGATTTGGATAAAAATGGCATTCCAGCTCCAAGCATGTTACCTCCTCAAAGACAGAGCGAGGTAGATGATGCATCTTTAAAATTCACTGATGAGCATTGGGATAACATTCTCTCTTAAGTTACTACAAATCCATCTCTTGCTCAAACAATTTTGGGAGATGCTTTTGATGGAGATGACTGTGCTGAAAGGATGGTTGCATTGGCTACACAAAGAAAGAAAGCTGATGCTGAGAGGAAGGCAAAAGAGAAGAGGGATAAGTCTATGACTCATGCACAACAAAGGGATTACATGAGAACCTTTGTCAAGAATATGAGTTCTGTTGTTTATGGTACTGGGTGGTCTATGACTTATGTCAAGACTTTATCAGATGATAAACTCATTATGTAGTATGAAAGGATCAAGTCAAACCTTGAGAAAGCTGGGATTAACTTTAAGGAGACTTTAAAAAGGCCTACACCTGCACTTGAAGAACCTTTTGCTAAAAGGTCTAAGATTTCTGATTCGGCTGATCTAGAGGTTGATTCTTCTGATCAAGATGAGATCCTTCCTGATGCAGTCACTACTACTGCTGGTGATGATACCCATCCATCACCTAAGAAACCTTCTGTTTCTCCTGTAGTTCCTCCTGCTACCTCTGCTTCTCATGTGGATACCCCTAAGGAGTAATCAGTTTCTGTTGAGGAGCCTTCCACATCTCAAGACACAATGCCTCAGGAATCTACAACTATGGACACACCAAAGGAATCATCTATTCATGCCGAGGATACATCAACCATTCCCACTGATGCCACACAACCCATTCCTACTGCTGCTCCTAAAGCCATTCCTATTATTGATGTTCCATCCTCTCCAGCAAGACCTGATGTTACTTCTGATGCACAACAAGAAACTCCTATTCCTGATGTGGCTACTTCTACTGTATCTTCTTCTTCTTCTACTCCTGGAACAAGGCAGAAGAGCATAGCCATGAAGAGAGTTTCTAGACATCTAGATCTACAGGCTGATGATAGCACATTCATCAAGGTTGCTGAGGATGAGGATTCTGCTGATGAGGAACCTGTTTTATGGCATACTCTGGATAGATGGGAATTGACTTCCACTGCTATGGGGCAAGTAAATACTATTCATAGAAGGGATGGGTCTTACAAGCACTTTAAATTTCTTAATGAGATTTTACATCTAGTGGATATACAGGATCTCATCAAGTTATATGGGTTGGTGACTAATTACTTTAAAACTCATAAACCTGAGGGTGTTGGTCTGTTATTGCTGGGTGATTTACATGTGCCTTTTGATTCTACTTTTCAAGATGGGAAGGGTTTCCAGATTTAGGAAGGAAAACATAACTGGCAGGTTTGTCATTGGCAGCTCTTTCCTCTCTCCAATGTCCATATGGTAGAGACTCTTTCTGGCACAGTTGTGTATATGTGGTCAGATCTGCAATATCCCCTTTCTGTGAGAGTTATGGAGCAGATGCTTACACTTCAGTTGGAGATTCCTAAGGATATTGTGGGGAATGATATGATTAATGCAGAGGAGTTGATTAGGCTGATCAAGAAGAGACTTATTGAAAGAAAAGCTACTTCTCCTTGATCATGCTATTCTGTAATAGTTTTGTTATATATTTTTCTTTCTTTTAGTTAAAAAAAACTTATTCATTGTTTACTAACTTGTATATTTGAGTATATTGTCTACAGGATTTGAGTGTTGGTTAATTACCACACCACAAATGGTAATCAACTCACCATGTCTAACAGACAAGAAAGAGTTGACTCACCATAAGGGTACGACTCTGGTGTGATCATCAAATCTGTTGACAGTTGTAATAGTTTGCTAAAAACTATAGGGTACTCAACTCACCCATGTTTCATTACTGAGAGTTGAAACGGTTTTCAATTCACCATGGATGTTACCCTTTGTGGTTCTAAAGAATTGTCTAGCCCACAAGTATATGGCTTGTGGTAAAGGCAGTGGAAAACCGTATTTGTTAATCAATTCACCAAGGTGATTTATTCAACCAAAGAATTGGCTAGTCCTGAGCAAACGGCTATAGGTAAAGACATGTCAAATCCGTTTATGGCTGTGATGGTTTGCCAAAAATCATTAGGGTATTTCAACACACCAATGATTCATGTTCTAAGTGTTGGACTGGTTACTAGTTCACCAAGGTGATGCCATGATTCCACCAAAGGACTAGCTAGCCAAAGAGTGAATAGCTACTTGGTAAAGGCTCATCAAATCTATTCATGTTGCTGCTAGTTCCTGTTGCTGCTCATTGATTGATGCTAAACCACCAACTTATATTGACCAAGGAATGGTCAACAAAGTCAAATAGCCTAGATCAATTCTCCGGGTAATATAAGGTATCACCAGGTCGTTAAGTCCCGTTGAAGTGTGAATTGCAACTTTAGCGTATTCGTGATCGGGTGATTATTCACAGAAAAGGGTTATGATCATAATTATTTGGAAATTATTAACAAATATAGCTTAGGAAAGCTACATGATTGATTACGGGAATTTAGATTACAAAGATTTGAGCTAAAACCTAAAAACGTACGTTTTAATTAAAAACGTACTCAGACGAACGAAATGAAAAGTACAACTGAAGGACGGAAAGGGTTACAAGGGTAAAATTAATATTTTTACAATTCTAATAATTAAAGAAAATATTAAGAAAAATAAAAACTATTTTTACACTATTTAATTATTTATTAATAATAAATTACTAATTATCTATTTATTACTAATTAAATTAATTAGAATTATTAAAAATACTAAAAAGGCTTAGAAAATTAAGAAAAATTTTACAAATCTAATTAACCATTACAGGAATCCTAAAAAATTATAAAAAGTTTATTTTATGTGTTTTTAAACTAATTAACTAATTATTAATCTAATTACTTATTAATTTCTAATTAAACTAATGATATTATAAAAAATAGAAAATGAGTAATATAAATTCTGGAAAAATTTGTAAAAATGTTTTAACTTAAATAAAAGCTAGAAAAATTATAAAAACTAGGTTATACTTTATAAAATCTAATTATGCTATTTAATTACTTAATATTAATTAAAATTAAATTAAACTAAAATTAATTATAAAAACCACTAAAAGACAAAATAAAAATCTGGAAAATTTTATAAAATTACTTTAACCTAAAATAGAATTTTTAAAAATATAAAAATGATATATTGCTTATAAATAATCTAAATAGAAAATTAAAAAGATAAATCCTATTAAATAGAAGCTATCACTATAATTAAAGTTGATTTTTTTGGTTTTTTCTTTTTCTAAACTGATTAACTACTAAAAACAAAAAACTTTTAATAAAAACACTTTTATTGTAACCCAAGAAATAAGCACTTAGAGTGCTTATTGATCCCACAGTTGACTTTTGTTGACTGTGGAAGATTTTTAGCTCAAATGGGATGATGTGGGGTCCACAATGATAAATATGGTTTCTCTGAGATGGTTTGAACTAGAATAAGCAAGATTCAACCTTTTAAGTAACTTAAATAAGCTACAACACACAATTAAGCACTTGCTTATCACAAGTCTGAGACAGATTTGGGGACAAGATTTAGGAGCCAATCTAGGTGGGACCCAGTGGTCAAAAGGTCAAACAAAGGGTCAACAGTTCAACTATGGTAGGAGGGGGTTGTAAGAACCAACTTATGGGGTGTGGGACCCACTGGGTTAACCACAATGGACCACCAAAGTGGGGTGGTGAGCAATGGTCTGCTGAGACAGGGCAGTTGCCTTGCCCTGCAGTCAACTTTGAAGGTCAATTTAGTCCAAGCGGAAAATCACAAAAATGTACAAATTATGAAATTCACAAGTTCAGCTGGTAAGGTTTACACACAATAAATTCCAGATCTCCAATCACAACACAAAAATCAAATTTAATCTTGCCATTTTGATGAAAATCTGAGGTTGAACTCTTGACTTTTTCAAATGAACTCCTAACTTTGACTTTATTGAATTTCTTCTGGTCTTAGATTGCTTATAGTGTTATGATACACTAAAATGAAACCTAAATCAGCTACCCTAACTACCAGTGAACTAAATGGTTGAGATTATAATCTCAAAACCTCAACAGTTAGGAGAAAATGAGCCCAAGAAGGAAAATTTGACTTTTGCTTTAAAAGAGACCAGACCAAAGGTTCAACTAAGCTACTTAGATCCTATGTATTGTACCTCAACAGATTTTAACTATTATTTATAACAGTAAGTTGTTATAAACAGCTATGCCAAACACCCCTTTAACATGACTGTTTTGAGTTCTAGTGTGTAAAAGGGTATTACAGCTTTCAAGATCAATACATAACAACTTTTTATGCATAAGTGAACTAGAAATAGCATGAAAGCAGGGGTTTCAACCACAATTATTCAGAATCTTATAATGTGCTATTTTGATAGTTAAATAAGAACTATTCTAAAAACAACTGATTTTAACAAACAGATGACATTAATGGAACAATTATCAACTAAGTAGCATAACTTAAACAAGAAAATCAGCAAGACAGCAAGATTAGGCAGATGCTACAGTTGAACTTAAGAAACTTGAATAGAAAGTTCTTACAAGGATCCTATGCTCAGCCAATGGTATTTAATACAACTCACCACCAATTCCTATTCTTTCCCCATGGAAGTCTAAACCAGGGCCATCCTTAAGATACCCTGCTCCTTGCAACTTCTTCATTTTCATATATATATTTTTTTTATTTATTTTTATTTTCTTCTTATTTTGTATTTTTCTAAATAAACTGAAAATTAAACTAAAAAGGGATTAACAAACTGAGAACTTATATTATTGAAGAGGAAACAGATTACAAACTTGAGTTTATTTGAAAATTACAAAATACAAATAATTTAAATAAGCTGAAAATTATACTTAAAACTACTACTCAGTTCTGCTGCTTCTCTTTCAATTTATAGGGCACAATTAGGGTTTTGAAACCCTATTAAGGAAATCCCACACAAGTCTTGAGCCATTGGATGAAGGGGCTGCAATCTCGGCCGTTTAAATTCTTGGCGCCAAAAAGTATCTTTGTCTGCTTCCTTGATTATTGAGGCCAGGGGGTAGTTTTTGGATGTTAGTGTTTGGTTTGGAGTAGGAGGGGGTGGGTTGGAGTATGCAGGTGGTGAAGGATAGGTGTGATGATGGGGAGGTTTGGCTGGTAGCTGTAAGTGGAGTGGTGAGGTGGAGAGGATGGGTCAACGTTGGGGGGGTTGACTGGGGGTTTAAAATAAAAACGGGGGTGAGTGGATGGGCTGTGAAGGGTGACTGGGCCAAAGTGGGATGTGGTAGGCTTTGGGTGGATTTGTATTTGGTTTTGGATTAAAGGGGTGGGTTATAATAATGACTAGGTCCGTTTGGTTTGTAGAAATTTCACACAAGGACCAAAATTGTAATTATCCGAAACATGAGGGACCCAATCTGCCATTTTCCAAACTTTGTTTTAAGGATCAATTTTGCCAAGTTAACATATCCCAAGGATCAATATTGCATTTTTCCATTTTTTCAAATTCCCGGGGACTAAAATTGACAAGTTTCCAAACTTGAGGGACCAATATTGTAATTTCCTCAAACTTCACACCAAAGGATCATTTTTGATAATTTATGATTTTTAAGGACCAAAAATGATTTTTTTTCTTTCAAAATTATACCACCAGGGACCAAATCTGCCAAATACTGAAACTCCAAGGACCTTTTATTGCAATTTTGGATTTTGAGGGGTAAAAGTGTAATTTTCTCAAACTTTTTCACCCAAGGACTTATTTTGACAATTTTTTTTTTACTTTTCTTTGCCTTAGGTTGACTTTTCTTTCATTTTAAACTTCTAGGGACTAGTTTTGCCAAATTTTGAAACTTGAGGGACTGAAACTGCCAATTATGCAAACTTTGTTCGTTTTTCATTTGTTTTTAAACATTTTGCATCTAAAACATATAAAACACACTTTTTGGATAAATTGTATATTTTGATGCGTTTTTGGGTGTCTTTGGATGTTTTGGCAGTCCAGATACGATAAAAATGATGAGTGTTTGAGCACTCATCACTCAAATATAGGAGTTGCTATTGGATCCCTGTTCTTAAAGATGGTTACTTGTTGCTGCTGATTCATTCAAGTTGCTGTTGGTTACCTAATATTGCTGCAGCAGTTCAAGTCTCAATCCTCATGCTCTGGGAGTTAAAGATCTATCTAGAAACTTGAAGTTAACCCAATAAAATTCAAGTTTAGGGGAGGATTGTTAGGAATTATTTAAGTTAAAAAATAGTTTCTGCTGATAGTTCCTGCTGGCAGGTATGTAGTTCCTGCTGGTACCATTAGTGGTTCCTGCTAATAGGGTATTCCTGCGGATATACTTAATCCGTATTATTAGAGTTTGTTAGAGGAAAGGATATGCATGAGTTATATTATGAAAAGATAATGCATATCTTCTTTACACGTTTTCTTGTAATGGGCTCATTAGGGTTTCTTGTAGTATAAAAGAAATTCACGGCCATGAATTATGTACGACTTCAAAAACAATATTTAGTGATTAATATAGATCCATAGAGGATCAAAGTGTTTATTAGTTATTTGTCTTCTTTAACCCTTGTGTTTACATTCCGCATAAACATAAGTTTATTAGAGATTCTCATATAGTTTACTTTTGATTACATAAGTATTTTATCCATTACCAAAGGCTCAAAGATCTATCTAGGAGCTGATCCAACATATTTAATACAACTAATAAAACCGTAGTACACATCCAATTACATTTCTTAAGACGTTCAAGCAAGTTACTGTATACGAGATTAGCTAGTTTTCTTAAGCCTAATGCTAAAATCAATCACCCACAACAATCAATGACAAATCAACAATCAATAATCAATAACTAGGTTTCAGATCTAAGTAAACACAAATAAACCTAAGCTAGCATGTTAATAGAAAGAAAAGCATACAAGATAATCAAAAAACACATAGACATGTTTAATGATTAATGGATAACTTATCTTCAATTAAACATGGATGAAAGAAGGGGTTTGAAACCCTTACAAAGGCTGCAAAATTGTCTAGGGTTTGTTGCACACAAGTTCCTCCCCTAATGAATGAACAATCCAAAAATATATATAGAATTACATAGCTGACGGCGTCACCTTTTGGGTCGTGACGCCGTCAGATCGCCGTATTAGGGCTTCTCGGATTTCCTAGATCCACATCTGACGCCGTCTGGTTCAAATTTGCTCTGGGGCGTCTCTCTTTAACTTTATACGTGACGGCCTTGGTGAGTTAGAACGTGACGCCGTCACGTGTAATCTTCCAATTTTCTTTCTAGCGTATCAAGTGTAAAATGGCTATCCACCTCTTGATGAACGTCTGACGGCGTCACCTTGTGATACTTGACACCGTCAGGTACTGTTTCCAGCTTGGATTCTTGACTTTAACGGTTTCTTCACTTTATGCTCCAAAAACGTTCGAAATGCTCCATTTTCCAGAATTCTTCTCCAAGTACCTAAAATGTCAAAAGGAACGATCTGAGGTAATATTTGATCATAAAACACAGTTAAGGGCTTAAATGACCCCCTAAAAGCGTAACAAATTTCTCCTTATCAAGTATACACATAATTAGATACATAAGAAAGCACATGATAAGTAATATAAGTTTACTTATTGTATGTTTAACTTCAGTTTTACGAAGTAATTCAACCTATTAAATGCCATAAAACTTTTGCAGAATCTTACTAACTTACCTTCCCATATATTGTGTCTGTGACTATATCAATTGCGTAAAAGCTCTTCTTTGTAGACTTAACAACATGAACGACGTAACCATATTATCCAAGAAAATAAACTTAGATTAATAAAGTATGCTTACTTTGGATGATAATTGTTGTATATGCAACTTCATATCAGGTAAAAACAAAAAAATTATGATTGCAGCTGATGGTCTTCATATTTTCAAACATTCATAAAACCCAATTTTTGCACTTTTAAATATCTTTTAATAAAAAATTAGGGTCTTGATCACTTGGTGGTCATCAAATTCAAAAGCAAAGTTGCACGGAAAAAATTACCTAGAACAAAAGACAATCAACATGATAATCGACTACACAACATTATCATTCGAGCTTACACATTATACGGACCAACACATCTGGTGTGTTTATTAGTTTCATGCTTTCGATCAAAGACCAAGAGACTGAAGACACTGTTGCTTACTATCTAATAATACACGTTAGTGAAATACCTCTCACACATTTCATCGAACACCTTTGACGCACTCCCCACGTTATAGAATTTGCACTTTAAAATATCACTGCAATAACAATGAGAAACTTAAGTTAACATGTATAAAAATAGATTTAAACAAACAAATCACAAAGATAAATCCACATAACACGTGAATTCTATTTCCCTCGATTTATTTGTAAAAGGAAAACATATTATAACTGAATTGAAATAAAATAATTGTAATATGGAACTACTAAATCAAAACCCTAAATATATTATAGTTGATTCGGTACTTACTAATTCTTTAATGTTGACGACATCAAAATCAACGACACTTGATGTAACCAAAATGTTTTGTTGAGTGATTTTGAATCGGTATGCCATACAACAAAGTTATTTTTGGATGATTGTTTGAAACCGATTGTCTTTTGATTTTGATTTTGAAACACTTTTATTTTTTAGCGACATTAAATGACGGATTGTAACTGACCGGTGAAATGGAGCGGTTTTGATTTAGCGTATGGAATAAGTTGTTTGAAAGGAGTACTGCATAGCGTGGTTGTACGCATTAAAGTTCCGACCAATCAGAATGGAGACATAGGAAAATTAATTGCAGGGGATGCTTAGAGGGCTTGTAAATTATTCACATAATCACATTTATTAGATTTATAGATATAGATTATAAAGTCGAACCATATATTAACTCACAAAGATTATAAAGTCGAACCATTATACATGGTGAAAAGTCGAAGCTACGGGAATTCAAAGGTGTCTTGCGAGATTTGTCAAATGTTCGTAGTTATGGAGTAGCTCTCAAGAATTTATGTTTTTGCTTGTAAGTTTATTTGCAAGAGTTGAAGTTAGGTAAGTGATTTACTCTGTAATATTGATAAGAGGCTTTACATTATTACTTCATGGCCTTTTTTTCTTCTAATTTGGGTTGACCAAAAATAATATATACCATATTTATATTTAAGGTGAGATTGTCAAATGAACTCTTTTAAAAAATGGGTTTCTCGTCGGTCGATTTGCTCTTCGTATATTCATAATAAACGAAACCGCTCTTCCAATAAAATTCATGTTCCGACTAAGGATTTTTTTTTTTTTTTTTTTTTTTTTTTTTTTTTTTTTTTTTTTGAGTCGGTGAATATAAACGTTTCAGAATTCATTTGCATAATGAGGAATACAATATATGTTATGAAAGTAATAATATGTATGACGATATCTATAAAATGGTGAAGTTTTTGGGTATTTATATTTGAAAAATGGGGTGTTGTAATTTTTATTTATTTATTGCCTAACGGATAGTTGCATCAAATGTGGTTCAGATTTTCAGCCTTTTCACAATGATGAACGACTCACCAAACTCATGCAAAATTGTTGTGACCATCGACTTTTGTTTTGGGGTGTTGTGCGTGACCCTTGTCACGAAGCTAGGATCACGCCCACTCCGGTCGGCCTTATGTTCTAAAACTTCAATATTACTTTCAACACTATGATGTGGAAGTGATGCGATATTGGTAGGTCTAATCAGTGGACACTGCTGCACCTAATGTTATTTTAAGACGAAAGTTATTGCACAAGTATAAATTTCAAAGTTAGCATGCAACATGTCAATATATATTTATGTTGCCCTTTATATGTTGACATAACATACCTTCACATTATTTTTATTTAAACCAAATAAATAACTCCATTACACACAGTAGTAGAAAATATATAAAAGGTAATGTTAATTGCTCCCTTTAAACCAACCCCCCGCACCTACTTCCATCTCCATCACATTTTCCCCAAAAACTCACTCACCAAAAAAATATCTAAAAAATCTCCGTCAACTTTCCGTCCAATCCAATCCACCGCCGTTAACTTTTCCGCCATGTCAAACGACGTCGTCTCAACTGAACCAGTTACAGCTAACACCGATGACGACGATACCGTTAAGTTCGGTTTTCAACGGCCGGAAATGTACACGGAGAAGCTAACAGGATCAGTTCATCCGTACGGACGTCATGTGTTTCTGTGTTACAAGACGCATAATGATTGGCCTGCTCGTATTGAATCGTCTGATTCGGATCTGCTTGTGAAGAGGCTTGCTGGTGCTATTAAGAATCGGAAGAATGATATTCCTGTTAAAGTTAGTTAGTTAGTTATTTTAACTTTTTTTTTTTTTTTTTTTTTTTTTTTTTTTAATGTGAATTTGATGATATTTTTTTGTGTAGAGTTTGTTGACGGTGTGTGAAGGAGGTGATGGAACTGGTTTAACTGATGGTGATGTTTTGGTCTTTCCGGATTTGGTTAAGTACAGGTACGTATTCATTTCGTTATGCTCGTTGCGGTTTTTGATTCGGTTGAATTGTTGAATTATGATATGATGATTTAGTTAATTGTGAAATGAAAATAGTAGTTGATTAGGCACGGAAATTGCTGTAAATTACTTTCTGTTAGATGATTATGCTGTGTTCGTTACTTTTTTTTTTTTTTTTTTTTTTTTTTTCATTCACAGTGTGTGTGTTAGGTTGAATTATGATATTAATATATTACGATTTACTCCGTAGTTAATTATGAAAGGAGAATAGTATTCGATTCCGTGTATATAATTGTTAGGAGATTTAGGCGTAAGGCGGTTTATCGGATGAAAATTGTGAATTAGTGAAATGTGATATTAGGTATGTCATGTGTGTTTATACGAGACTGGTTGATTTGTTAATTGTGGGAAGAGAATAGGACTGAGTTAGTGTGTGAAGTGTTATGAGAATTTTATGTAACGTGTTTGTTAGGTGAGAGTTGTGAATTAGTGAATGTAATTTCGAGGTATCTGCTCATATATGTGACATGGCCTATAGTTGTTGAGAAAGGAAATCAGTATTCGCTTCGATGTGTATATTGTTATGAGAATCTTATGTAACGTGTTTTGGTAGGTCAAAGTTTTGAAGCAGCGAAATCTGATGTTAGATATGTGTGTTTATATATGTCCTGTTGATTTTGTTAATTGTGGAAGGAAAATAGTAGTCGGTTTGATGTGAAAATTGTTATGAGAGTGTTGCCTAACGCGATTTGTTAGATGAAAATTGTGAATTAGTGAAAGGCGAAGGAGAATAGGACTGCGGTGGCGTTCTGGTAGGTGAGAGTTGTGAAGTAGTGAAAGTGATTTAGGTATCTACTCATATATGTATATGTGACCTGTTGAAGTTAATTGTGTAAGAAAAGTAGTACTAAATTCGGTTTGTAGATTGTTATGATTGTTTTACCTAAAGTAATTTATTCGATGCTGATTGTGACTTTTGAAGTGTAATGTTAGGTATTGATTTTGTTAACCGTGGGAGGAAATTTAGTAGTCATAAATTATTGAGAGTATTATGCAACAGGTTCTGTTTAGATGATGACTGTGAATTTTTGCAGTGTGATGAGGTACCTGCTGATTTTGTTAATTGTGGAAGGAAATTAGTATTCGGTTTGGCACGTAAACTGAAATGAGATTTTTATGCAACATATTTTGGTGTGTGAAAGTTGTGAGTTAGTGAGATATGATATTAGTTATCTGTTGATGTATGTATACACGTTGTCTTGATTTCTTTAATGTTGAAAGGAGAATAGGACTGAGTCAGCGTGTGAACTGTTATGAGAGTTCTGGTAGGTGAAAATTGTGAAGTGAAATGTGATGTTAGGTATGTTTTGATGTATGTATATGTGACCTGTTGATTGTGGAAGGAAAATTGGACTCGATTGGGTGTGTAAGTTGTTATGAGAGTTTTATTTAAGGCGTTCTGATATATGATGATTTTGAAAAAGTTGAATTGAATGTGATGTTAGGTATTTGATATATGTATATATGTCGTGTTGATTTTGTTATTTGAGGAAGGAGAATAGGACTTTGAAATGTTGTGTAAATTGTTATGAGAATTTTACATGACTAGATTTGTTACTATTCTCCTACTAGATGATTATTGTAAATTAGTGGAATGTGATGTTAGGTATAAGTTCATGTATGTGTGCTGATTTTGTAAATTCTGGAAGGAGAATTGGCCTTCATTTGGTGGGTGAATTGTTATCAGAGTTCTATGTTACGTGTTTTGGTTTGTGAAAGTTGTGAATCAGTGAAATGTGATGTTTAGGTATTTGTCTATATAGTGTTGATGAGAGTGATAGTCTAGTTAGCGAATTATTTGGTCTTCTCTTAGCAATGCGTTGCTAAATGTCTAAGTCGTGTTTATTTTGTTAACGCGAAAAAGTGGAATCGGATATAAGGTATAAAATTAGTGAAAAAAGTTGTTTAGCGTTGGATAGAGCTTTGTTGAAGAGTAATGTTGACTGGAAGGCAAAATTACAATAGGTATTTGATTGTTAAGTATCCTGCTAGCATTGGTGATGTTGTCAATACCAAAGGAGGTTCCCACCTAAGCAACCAATTCATTGGATGATGACTTTGGCGGGAAGCTTATTAGATAATCTTTAAAAGTTAACAAAAGTTGGAAGCCTTCACAGGTCATGAATTACACTTACTCATCTTGATATTGTCTAATCTAGGACTGCAAATTAGAAGTCTTCACTTCACACATGAACTTATTTTGATGCCTATATGTTTTCACTCAGGAGTATAATTATACATTTTCCATTGTGCTCACCATACTCTGCGAGCCTAAAAGTGTTGTGTTTCAAGTATTTTCAAGTCAAAGTATACAAGATATAGATTCTAAGTCAGTTCTAGTTTTTTCAAGTTTCAATGGTTATCATTTTGATGTAAGATAGGATAGGTTACTTTCCTTACAAGCATGTAACTTTAATATGGATCTTGTTGAGATCAATATCAACAGTGTCTTTTTCCCAAAAGAGTAAAAAGTTAGACCCTGATACTGGAAACCATTGTCAGCAGTGTGAGTAACAACAGAGCCACAAAAAGATAATACAGTCAAGTGTTTCATAAATATGATTTGTAAGCAGCAGTAGCACATAGTAGGGAACTGCTCGCCTATCTTTTAGATCATTACCAGCGTGCACTTTAGCATATGATATTATTATTGTTTGCAACTACATTAATGGTTAAGTATGTTGCTTACTGATTCTTTTGTGATTGAAGTGGTCTGGAAGAAGCAAACGTCGATAGTTTTGTGGAGGACGTGCTCGTGAATGGCAAACCATGGGCTTCTGGGACAGAGGAGAAAGTGGCAGCTTCATATGTATTTGTGTGTGCTCATAACAGTAGAGATAAAAGGTGTGGTGTTTGTGGACCACCTTTAATTGAGAAGTTCAATGAGGAGATTGGAGCAAGGGGATTGAAGGATCAGGTCTTTGTGAGTGCTTGCTCACATGTTGGGGGCCACAAATACGCAGGGAACTTGATAATATACAGTGCAGCTCAAGATGAGAAAGTGTCTGGACACTGGTAATACAATTCTATACCACGTTTCTTTATTTATTCTCATTCTGTTTGGAATGTTCCCTTTGGTTGTGTTAACTGTTAAGTCAATCGTATGTGTATGTTCATCTGTTATTCTTGTATCATAGGTATGGTTATGTTACCCCAAATGATGTGACTGAATTGCTTGACCAGCATATCAAGAAGGGTGAGATCATTGAAAGGATTTGGAGGTATTGTTTTTCCTTCTGAATTCTTTATGCACTTAGCTCAATTGGTTGACGCTAAAAAAACCTGATTTTTGATATTTAATCTTTGGTCAATTTTAAACTGTTCTTTAATCGTTTGTATAAGTTTATACACACACATAAATCTATATTTTGGCATAATAGTATTACTTTATAACCTGTTATTGAGCTTCATTTTGATGTTTAAAGTGTATTTTTCTCAAACTAAGCACTGAAATGTATGTTCATCTAATTTAAGGGGGGTTTGAGATTTGTCGGGACAAACTAGAGAATATAGCTCTGAGATGTATGTTTATCTAATTTAAGGATTGTTTGAGATTTGTCAGGACAAATTAGAGAATATAGTTCAATAACTAGAAACACTGTTCATGAATGCTATAATGGTGTTTTTTTCTAATATTGTTAGTTGCAACCGCATATTTGTCTCTGTCAGTTAGATGTTTGGCTTGTTTTTAGAAACGTTTTAGTTGAGTTAAAAACCTGTAGGAAAGTTTCTCTTACTGTAGGCATGTTTAGGAACATCACGATAAATTAGGCCTATATACTAGTTATTATGATAATGTTTACATGTGGTGCCTTCTTAGCTTTATGCTTCTTCCTTCGGCTGTCTTCATGCTTTTAAGCATATGGACCTGTTTAGATAAGAGTATATTAGTTATGGCCGACTCTTCATCTAAATCCTGCTATAAGGATCTTTCGAATGCTAATGTTATGTCTAAAAGCCTGTACAGCTGTACTTAGCTGGCTCTGGTCTTGTGTTAATATCTTATTCTATTGCATGCTACACAGGTCGTTTATACATAGTTACATGCTCTTGAATATAGGAAAAAATTGTTTTATTGATTCAGAATGAATTTTTACGACAACAAAATACACCAATGGTTCAACTATGATAACTTGTTAGCCAGGCATGTGTTGTAATTGAAATGGGCTGGGTTGACTTGCCACTACTTTTATTTGTTCCTTCCAATTTATTAAAATAAATGAAGTATATCATATATTAAGCAATGTGGGGATTTCCGAACACTTTGGACAACTTATATACCATTCGACCTGTTATAACCCAAATAATTCCTTCTCAAATAATTAGGGCTCAAACTGCTCCTATAAATTGTAGTTATGTTATTAAGACTTGATATAATTAACTGCAGGGGTCAAATGGGTGCTCCTCCTGTCGAGAAAGCTGAGAAGGCAGTGGAACAGGCACTTCCCAACGGAAGTGATTTGAAGGAAAGCGTAAAAGAAGTGAAGGAAAATACTGGAGGCTGTTGTCAAGGTGCCAATGGAGTCTCATGCTGCAGAGACGAAAGTTCAGAAGCGAAAACTGAGGGAAAGAAGTCGACCTACAAACTTGACATCTTCTCCAAGAAATGGGAGCAACACGAGATTTTTACAGCCGCTGCTTTAGTTGGAGCTGTGGCAACTGTAGCCGTGGCCTATAGCCTTTACAAAAGGTCACGGTGAGTTTTGCCCTCATGGGTCACACCTGGTTCCGTTTTACTTGGCTTTTTACAGATATTATTACTATAGTTCATGCATCTAATATCGTAATCAACAAAGATAACAGGAAAAAAGATCTACTTAGTGTTTTTACGTATACGAATCTAGTATTCAGTATATTTGCCCTGTTTGTAAGGGTACAAATTAGCATCATGGTATGTTTTGATTGGCCCTATTCTCTAGTTTTGTTTTGAACCTCCTGATGCCAAGCTCCAAGTGATTTGAATAATTGGTAAATGAAACTATAGGGGGTTTACAAGATGTTGATGCATGATGTATGTCATTTGACATTGTAATCGTGATGCTATTACAGATATGTTTTCGAGATTAAACGATATTCTCTGTCTTGTTATAAATCCGTCACTGGCTTTGCCTGTCATGAACAGCTTTACCCTCTCAGGTTGCCATACATACGAACTAGTAATAACTGATACGGTTCGTCTCATCTGACTTGGAGGCAAACTGGACCAAAAAGCAGACTGACATTGGATGAGTTATGGTACAAAATCTGTTGTCCACTGTCCAAGTTTAACTGTGCGTTGCATATAAGGTTCCTCACGGAAACATAAAAGTCTTAAATTGTTGAAGAAATATCGATTTGCTTCAAACTCATTTGACTCTGAAAATGCTCTTTATAGAAAAGCAAAAATCAAGAGCTGGTTTTAATAAAATCTGGAACTACAATAATATTCTGATGTAGTTATTAATTTCAGATGGCCTACACATAACCTCCTCATAAGGTTCGAACTTTACTAACCACAAATATGGAGTGGCTAGGAAAGGGGTTAGAAACGGCCAAGGGAATAACCCTGTGAGGTCTCATACATTTGAACGGAAAAAAACTCATCCAATTATTGTTTACTCTAAGATTCATCTTTTAAAAGTGAACTTTTTCTTTACATAGTCGTGTGAAGTTATAAAAGTCGAGGCATAGGTTCTTATTGTGAGACACAAACCGGTCACCTGTTAGTAGCAGTTTTCCATCTACACTGGTCATGTCCAATTACAATTCCACATCATTTCATTTAGTGATCATTTCCCGATGCTACTTTAAAAGTGTTTTGTTTATTTCAATTTAGCAACTTGTTAGTCAAAGTATTTACACAAATTTGAAAGAAAAAGTTTCGAAAATAGTAAAAGTATCACTCAATCAATAACAGTAACAAGTGAATCATATGATTATAAGTAGCATCCGGAAATGATCGAAATAGTTATTAAGCATGTAGGATAAAACAGGATGACGAGAAGCATCATTGCTGAAGGTTGAAATCCTCATCACTTGGTTATTCGGTCCGGATGCTATCTTTGGGAACCAACATACTCACCCTTAAGCTCGTTGTTAAAAATTAGGGCCGTTTCTCTCCAAACTCAAATCCTCTTTAAAAATCAGCCAAGTGGTCTATTTGTGAACGGTTATTAGTGGGCATCACTTGATTCCAGGGTATCTAGCGCTAGCAATGAGAAAAGTTTCATTCCCCGAGCAAAATCCCTTCAGACCTCATTCCATGATGTTTGTGACTTAACACGATGTAGCACAATTTCTTCTTCTTTTTCTTAGTCACGTGCCTTGCTATTGTACACCAATTTTTTATATTTATGAACCACTAAAGGGTGGCCTAGTGGTAAAAGGGCTTGTGTCTATCATTATAAAATTTGTGAGGTCTCAAGTTCAATTCCTGCTAGGTGCAAACAACCTTGTAGTGGTCACGCGAACCTCCTGAAAAGGGAGAGATTAGTCAACTAAAAGATCGGAAACAATGGTTACCAAATTTTTTGTTTTTTATTTTTTTATATTTACATGACCCTTTTTCAACTCTGAAAAATGAGCACTAGAAAAGTGCAATGGTCAACAACACTAGGTATTATTAGATCAACTTTCCCAATTGCATATACAAAAGACAGCCTGGCATCCCTGAAAAATATTACTGCAGAGGACATGTGCATTGGTGATGATACATAATGAAGTAGAGGTGGCAAAACAGGCGGGCCGGGCGGGCACGGGCATGGGCTAGAACAGGCACGTGCCAAACGGGCATATGTTATACAAATCGCTTTATAAAAAACAAAAAATAACGAAATAAATTCATTAAACGTAATACTTCATTTATATAAGTTTTTCTTTAAAAACGATTATAATGTTCTCCAATTAAGAGAAAATATGTGCTCGTTAGTGCTCATTTAATTTTTCAATGGGCTAAATATGCCCATTTCAAAAAAAGAAGGGGGCTAAATGTGCTAAAGTCTTATACAAAGTAGTCAAAATTAGCTTCTTTTTTTATTTTTATTTTTATTTATTTATTTATTTAATTTGGGACACAAATTGACACCTCTATGAACAAGTTATGTTACTATATACTAAAAGCTAGGTGAAGCATAAAACTATTAATATGTCATTGGAGAATGAAGTTGGTAGCTCCATTTCTCAAAGTCAAGCAAAACTGGATTAGAATAAAGTTACTTGGCGTTCTCTCAATTTCCCCTTGCTTGATTTTGACAAGGTAACACACCAAGGGAAACTTATATAATGCCCGCACACTTTAGCTTTCCCTGTATGTCGCATAGTATCAGGTAGATGCTTTTGCATAGAGTATTCTGATCTGAAATTGCCTCTCCCCTTTCACTAGTCATTAACCATCTTCTAGCTTCTTTCCTTAAGGCCCACACGGCTAAATAAGCCCCCTTCAATATCATTTCTCCATGCAGATAGTTCAGAATTTTCAAAATTCCACTACATACAAGATCATGTTATGTTTTGATGCTATAATACTTCATCAGATTATCCAGCTTGTAATCGTATTCGGTTTTTTGGCGCTCGGCTTCCTCAATATGATCCATTGTAGCCTTCTGCTTCTATATCCATATCGTATGCCTCACCAGGTCCAAAGGATTTTGTGAAAAACTAGAAGGGGGGGTTGAATAGTTTTGCGTCTTTTTCGTTTGATAAAAGTTTACTTTCAAATAATTGATGATACCTTTTAAAAACCTTTGAAACTAAAGTACAGATACAAATTAATTCACATATGTCACATAGATACTACTTTATTTAAAGTGTTGAATAGAAATTACAATTTCATATTTCTCACTTAATTATAAGTTTGTATTTGTATATGTATATGTGATTTAATGATTGTATATACTTTTAATTTACTAATATGTAATTAATGTTTTGAATGGAACCTAGTTTGATCTTTATGTGAAACCAATATATGCACAACACACAATAATAATAATGTACGAGAAGCAAGTAAGTAAACAAGTAAAGGATGAGAGATGGAAAGATCAAACCGAGAGACAAAGGATTTATAGTGGTTCGGCTACAAGGACACCTTCCTTGCCCTACTCCACTCCCCGAGCACCGAACTCGAGAGTTTTCTTCACTAAGTCAATAACCTCCCTTATGGCGAAGAAAACCGTACACACCAAATGCTTACACCAATTAACGAGACAAAGCAAGATGTCGAGTTCTAATCGTAGCTAGAACCAATCTCACACCGAATGACACACCACAACTTCTTCACACCTTTTACTTCTTCAATAAGTCTTTACACCACGAGTATCTTCACGCCTTCACAAAATTCTTCACGACTTCAATGTCTTGCAACTTCACAACTTCAAAGTATCAATGTCTTCACAACTTCAAACCAATGATATCTTTGCACCTTCAAGCCACTAGAGTCTTCACAACTTTAATCTACTAATGTCTTCAAGTCTTCTCCACTTGAAAGCTTCACTTTCTTCACTACTAGTTACTATTGCCACTCTCTCCTATCTTCACTACTTCTTCACTTCAACTTCCACTACACACTTACAACAATTCTAGATTCTACAACTAACTCTAGCAAACTAATAAATACACCTTATTCACCAAAGTATGAAAGATCAACAAGATGAAACAAACAAACAACTTAGATAGCAAAATGATACTAAGTTGTAATACTTCTAGTAGAAGTATTCTTCTCTTTGCACTTGAGTGTTGATGCTTGAATCACTTTGAAACAAAGATCAAAGGATTTTTAGAGGATTGAGAAGGATGTTTAGATCAGAAAGTTTTTAGTGCAAAAAGGTGAGAAAAATATGTGGAATGATCCAATATTTATAGGGCCAGAAAATACTGTTCTGGAGCGTGCCGGTCACCTTAATTAGGGGGCGGTCCCCTTAATGATTAAGGGGGCCGCCTAGTAAAATTAAGGGGGCCGCCCTCCTGAACGTTGGATTTTCTTGTCCTTTTGTGAGGAGAATTTTTCTGGATTAGATTTGCCATTTTTAGTTGAAAATTTGAATTCACAAATATGTAATGAATTAAACATATTCTTTTAATTTCAAAAATGTTTTACAAAAGATATAAAATGTTTTGTGACATTTTATAATCCCTTAGACACTTTGTTTATTCGTACCTTAAGTGATTAATTGGTAAAAGTGAATATTTACTACTAAATACTTGTTTATGTCATAATCTTTGGTTTGATTAGTTTAGGTTTTGTGATTATCAAAACATAGAGATATCGAAAGATATGAATAACGTTTTTAGTCATTTATTTATATCAACATATTTGGATGCTGCGGTGTCCTCTACCACAGTATCAAAGAACTTCCCAGTTACTCTAATAGAATTATATGAGGGAGTATCAATCTTTTGCATAAAAATAAGGATAGTGACCGACACGGTAAGTTGGATAGTGAAAAGTTCAGCAAGATGTTTGCATTTCTCATGCCTTGCTTTCTCTGTCTCTTTGTCTGCATAAACGGTGTGAGTGTTCGCAATAACTCCTAAATTATCATGACTGATGTAGTCTGCGAAGTATTGCTTAACTTCCTGAAGCACACAACCAAGATTCTTATTAGATTAAAGCAACAAGAAAAAGACAAGCATCTTTCCCCATCTTATGAAGTAAAAGTTATCAAACAACACGTAGGTATGGAAAATGGGCGATTTAGCTAATGGTTCGAAACAAGTATGGGTAAAAAAAACTAGTCAAACAGATAGGGTTGTTCCTTATATCAAACTTCTTTTTCATATTAAGATTATAGCATCATATTAGTAGTATAGTTTCTGCGATGATATCTTAAACATTAAATAGTCAACACAACCACCCCCGCCCCCCGCAAATTCTTTTGGTTTTAGCCAAAATAAACATGTCTCCCAATTGGGCCGAAAATTGCTCTCTTTTTGTGATACTTTAGCACAATAGGTTCAACAACTAGACTAATATTTATTAATCAAAGAGATAGATAAATAAGTAGTAAAGAGGGCAAACATGTGCAATAAAATCAAGCATGGAGTTAACACAGATTTTGTTTCGGTAGGTAATTCTTTCTTATATTTCATAGGATTATCTGTGGCAGCTGGAATCAGATCTTTGTCCCAACACACAAAGTATATATCTCCATCCAAGTCGCTTCCTGAGCATTCATCAGGATGTGGTCTACAATCATGTTCACATAGTCAAAAACTAACACTAAAAACCAAACAAAATCATACACTATTACTTCAGGAAATTCCATAAAAGAAATAATATAAAAGAAGTCAGATAACACTACAGTAAACAACAGAACAATATAAACTTACCTTAATCCAAGTTGTGGAAAAACTATACAATCCACCGTATGAGAGTCTCGGTACAGTACATCCCTAGGATGCAAGCATGGGTTATCAAAAGGAACGGTTCATTCCTTGGTTGATAACCACAAAAAAGCATTGCGGTGATAATCTCTGTTTTCTCCTGCGGACATCATTTCTAACGACTCTGTGTTGACTGACTTATTGAGTATATAATCCTCATCATTCCAGTCATTTAGTAGTTTAACCGAAAAATAATGATCTTCGATTCTTAGGGTTGAAAGAAGAGTTATAATTTGACGGTTCAAAAACATGGCTGAGAATCACTACTTGCAAGTATATTCGGCTAACTGTGAGTTGATTCGAACTTCAACATGCTTTTTCTTAGAGATAAAATTTCTTTGATTTTGGGTGTATAGCCAAAACACCTTTGTACCCACCAACTCTTATTTGAAATGCAGATGGAGTAAATGCATACCCACATTTTCCAGAAACTTTAGCTGCAAACGTGGCAGATATTTTCCTAATTCTATGTGAGAAGATGTATCCATTTCCTTCTATATCATCGATGAGCTCTAATTCATCATCACTGACAAACTTTCAATAGATGCTCTAAATGAAACCCGAGTCTACTAGCATATTTAGCAAGAACTTTTATCTTATTAAATTTCCCATCCAATTTCATATATCAGTAGCATTAAGCTTGCTATTAGATGCAAACATCCACACCGAATTGTTTCTTAATTAGCTAGGCGAATAGGCAAGAAATTCGAACTTTTTCTTGCCAAAGAACTATCACGTTCTTAAAGATATCCAACATTCTTTCATAAAGGAGTGTTATATTTCCAAATTTTCACCACGTGTACATTGATTTGGAAGATACACTTTCTCAAATACATCATCAACGAATGATACACGCATAAACCTTTCAGGATGTTCTGCATATCGACGTACAAGCCGATTCGACAAATTAACCTCAGACCTACAAAAATACATCTTTGATGGTGTAATTGAAACCCTTTTAATATAAACAAGACATAGTGTCATCATCCCCTGATATAAACTTACATAGTTCCTGCTCTCGTTTTTAAAAGGGTTCAGATTACACCATCAAAGATGTATTTTTGTGGGCCTGAGGTTAATATGTCGAATTGATTTTACGTCGATATGCAGAACATACCGATAGGTTTATGCGTGTATCATTCATTGACGAAGGATTTGAGAAACTGTATCCTTCAAATATATGTACACGTAGTGAAAGTGTGGAAACATCAACACCCCTTTATGAAAGAATATAAGATATCCTTAAGAACGATAGTTATTGGCAATAAAAAGTTTGAATTTCTTGCGTATTCGTCTAGTTAATTAAGAAACAATTTAGTGTGGATGTTTGCATCTTTATAGCAAGCATAATGGTGTTGATATAAGAATTTGGATATAGAACTTTAAAAAGACAAAAATTGATGCTAAATATGCTAGTGGACTCGAGCTTTCGTTAGAGTATCCATTGAAAGTTTGTTTTTGAGTGAAGATGAGTTAGAGTTGGTTGATGACATAGAAAAAAATGGATACATCTTCTCAAATGGAATCGGGAAATATCAGTCGAGTTTGCAACTAAAATTTCTGAGAAATGTGGGTATACATTTACTCTATCTACATTTCAAATAAGAATTGGTGGGTACAAAAGTGTTTTGGCTCTAGACCCAAAATCAAAGAATAGTTTATTTCTAAGAAAAAACATGCTAAAACCCTAATAGTTTTCTCTCTTTGGTGAAAATGGCGACAAAGGGTAACCAACTTAAATCATTGAACGTACACTATCCTTTCAATTTCTTGCTTTAACCTTTTGATTACTGCATGAATATTATCCTTGTCGTTTATTGCATGGTTGGGTGATTTAATTTTTATATCATTGGTCGATCATTAAATATTTCTACTTTTCCATTGATCGTGGGTCGGTGGTAAAGCAGATTTGTTTTATTGATTTGCCTAATCTCTTGGCCCTTTGTCGCTGTTATATATTGCACCTATTAATTATTATATAGCCAACGTGGGTCGGTGCATTAACTGATCGCATATCAAGTCTCTCTATTTTTTTAGGTCGGTTATACAATTCTCTATATATTTAACTATTGTTAGGGTGTTGGTTAATCGATTATATCATACTGCTCCTATTGCGATAAGGGTTTATTGTTGGTTTATTTGCTGCTGTTGTGCGATCATTCTTATTCGAAACCCTTATTTAGGGTTTGTGTTTCAGTTGCATATTATTGTTTGGTTGGGATTTGGTGTGTGCCTAAACGATTAACAAACTTCTGGTTGGGTTTTGGTTAATTTTGGGTTGGGATTTGGTTAATTTGGTGTGTTTGGTTCGATCGTCTATAAGTTATGGTTTTATCTTTATACGATCTTCTTGCTGGTGATCATGGCATGTTCATGTTTGTAATTCCAGTCGATTTGTTATATAGATCGATTACATTTTACATGGTGCGTTCTTTGGGTTTTTATGAGCTTATGGAGAACGAAACCCTAATTTAGGGTTTTGTACCTGGTTTGATCTGGTTGTATTACTGTATGTCAACCTTGGCAAGGGGTTGTGGTGTTTGTCATGATGGTGCGTGTGATGCTGATCGTGAGTAGGGTCTGTGTGTGGATATCTACGCTGTCCTGGTCGTGTGTTTGTGCCACTATAGATGTTCTATGGATTTAAGTGGGTTTTAGAGAGAGATGTAAGTCAAGTTTGATGGTATGCTTGTTCAAAAACTATCCTTCTTTCATTTACCTGTGTTTGATTCATTATGTTGCTGGGTTGGTGATCGAAGTTTACGTATTACGATTAGACTTTGATGCTTGGAATGTCTTATTTTGTATGGTTCGTAATATGCTGATTTGGATGTTAGGGTTTATTCCAAACACTTAGATTGTTTATGGCATTGGAAATTTGGATTAAACCCTATGATTATAGCAACCGTGGTTCGATTTCTGCTCCTTATGTTGTGATTTATTGCTGCTACGTGTGGAGTATTGTGCGGATCATATGGTGGCTGATTAGTTAGGGTTTATTAACCCTATGTTAGTTTATGGCAGCTTCTTTGCATATTGGTTTTATTTGTTGATGATAATGTTTGATTATGTATAGACTTTGCTACATGAAGGGTAGTTGTGATCATATTAGCTCAGGATAGCTTCTTGTTACGTGTGATGATGGATTTTATGAAAGGTTGAGTTGTTTGTTGATTACATGTGGTACCTTTTGATTCCTTGAATCCGGGCAGAACTCTTATGTAATGGGTTGATTGGTACTCTATTTGTAAGTTAAGTTGGAAGGGTCTTGTTCAAAACCCTTTGTTCTCATCAGATTTTATGTTGAAGATCGCTTGGATGTTTATCCGTGGATTCTTCATGGAAGTTAAGATGATCCGCCAAAGTGATTTAGAAGGCTCAAGTGTTTTTCTTGAGTAGTATTGTCATGTTTTATGTACTTGTGTCATTTTTGGTAGTTTCATTTTATTGTAAGTTATAGGAATGGTGTGTCATTCTTATATTCGAGTCTGTATGTGTCCTAAGGGACTGAGATGAGGGATATCACCTTCATCCTATGTACCTCAACGTTTTTTGGTGTAATGAATTTTACCGGGGTGAATTAACCCTTTTACCCAAAAAAGAAAAAGAAAAAACATGATCAAGTTCGAATCCACTCATAGGATGCTGGATATCCTTGTACTCAGTGATTCCCAACAACCATGTTTTTTGAACCGCCAAATTTTAACTCTTTTTTTTCTTTCAACCTTGGAATCGAAAATCATTATTTTTAAGTTAAGCAAGAGCTCAAACTCGTTGTCTTTCTTCTTATATATTCTAGGAGCATTGCAAAGCTACAAAATAAAACATAGTTTGTTAGTTATTTAATAACTCCGAACAAAATGAGCTTTTTGCATCAATGTTTGAAATGCGTATGATGTTTGTTAGTTTACAATAGTTCTGCTAAAGTGTTTGTTTTACTGGAGCACCTAATCATATCCTTGTCCTAAAACATTTTAGTGTTATCTCACTTAACTCCATCTAGTCTGCAATAGGAGCTTAATATTTTCCAAATGTGTGTAGTGGGGTTTGATATTATGCTTAAAAAATCAAGCACTTTTTGTGATGGTTCTTTCTCTAAGAGAAAAGTTCATTTGTGAACTACGTTTTTGTTACGTACTGAGGGACAAATTCCCACCATCCATCTAGTTTGATCTAATAGTGGGGATTAACCTAAGATTTAATATGGAAACCTAAGTCCATGTTTTTTTCTTGTCTTTTTCTCGTTCTTTTTATTCACTTCTTTTTTCTTTTATCTTTTATTTATTTATTTTGACTTTTTTAGCCCTTCACGTGGCTTTTTTTTGTCTTTTTTGTTTTCTAGTCAAGGTTTTTTTTTTTTTTTTTTTTTTTTTTTTTTTTTTTTTTTTTTTTTTTTTTTTTTGGTCTCTCCTTTTCTATTCACGTTGTTTTTCTTTTTTTCTTTTTTCAAGCTTTTTTTTAATAAACATTTTTTAATTCACTTTTTCTTTTTTCTTTTTAAAAAAAATCACGTTTTATTTTTTTTAATTCACGTGTATTTTTTTTAATTCACGTTTTTTTATTTTAATTCAAGTTTTTTTCACTTTCTTACGTTTTCGTCCGTTTTCATACATTTATACACGTTTTCGTCCGTTTTCAGACGTTTTAATTTGTTTTCGTCCGTTTTCATACGTTTATACACGTTTTCGTCCATTTTTCATACGTTTTTAGACGTGTTTTTACGCTTTCATGTGTTTTTGTCCGTTTCATACTTATTCATCCGTTTTCTTGCGTTTTCGTCCGTTTTCTTGCGTTTTCGTCCATTTTCATCCGTTTTCTTTCGTTTTCGTCCTATTTTTCATACGTTTTCATCCGTTTTTAGACGTGTTTTTACGCTTTCATGTGTTTTTGTCCGTTTCATACTTATTCATCCGTTTTCTTGCGTTTTCGTTCATTTTCATCCGTTTTCTTTTGTTTTCATCCTATTTTTCATACGTTTTCTTCCTTTTTTCATACGTGTTTTTATGCTTTCATATATTTTCTTCCGTTTTCATACATATTCTTTCGTTTTCTTATATTCTCGTTGTTTTCATTCGTTTTTGTCCGTTTTTCAATATCTTTGGCCATTCTCAGACGTTTTCATACGTTTCAGAATATCACAAGTGATATTTTGTGATATTGAGAATATCACCCCAGTGATATACTAAATATCACAAGTAAAATTTGGAATATCACAAGTGATTATCTGAATATCACATGTCATATTCTATGATTTTCTGAATATCACAAGTGATATATTGAGTACCCCAATTGATATTCTGTGTTTTTGGCCATTCTCAGAAGTTTTTATACGTTCTATGATATTCGGAATATCACTTGTGATATTCACAAGTGATACATATTCAGAAAATCACAAGTGATATTCACAAAATTACAAGTGATATTCAGAAAATCACAAGTGATATTCTGAATATCAATTGTGATATTCAAAAACGTATGAAAACAAACGAAAACGTATGAAAGTGAAAAAAACGTGAATTA
This sequence comes from Artemisia argyi, assembly GCA_030686995.1. Classification (NCBI taxonomy): domain Eukaryota; kingdom Viridiplantae; phylum Streptophyta; class Magnoliopsida; order Asterales; family Asteraceae; genus Artemisia; species Artemisia argyi. The sequence continues at coordinate 85,305,344 of CM060690.1, forward strand.
AAAAAACGTGAAAATCACTTGTAATATTCTGAATATCAATTGTAATTTTTTGAATATCACTTGTGATATTCAGAATATCACTAGTGATTTTCATGTTAGAAAACATTAGTTGAAAATCACTTGTGATATTCAGAATATCACTTGTAATATTTAGAATATCACTTGTGATATTCTAAATATCACAAGTGATATTCAATTAATGCATTGTAACATTAAAATCACAAGTGGTATTCAGAATATCACAAATGATATTTAGAAAATTACAAGTGATGTTCATGTTACAAAACATTAGTTGAAAATCACTTGTAATATTTAGAATATTACTTGTGATTTTTATGTTATAAATCATTAGTTGAAAATCACTTGTGATATTTAGAAAATTTAGAATATCACTTGTGATTTTCTGAATATCACTTGTGATTTTCTGAATATCACTTGTGATTTTCTGAATATCACAAGTAATTTTCATGTTACAAAACATTAGTTGAAAATCACTTGTGATATTCAGAATATCACTTGTGATATTCTGAGTATCAAGAATAATATTTTTGATATTCAGAAACGTATGAAAACATCTAAAAATGGCCGAAAACATTTAGGAATTGACGAAAACATAGGAAAAATAAGTGAAAACGTAAGAAAACGGACGAATACGTACGAAAACGGACGAAAATGTTTGAAAACGGACAATGATGTATAGCAATGGACGAAAACGTCTAAAACCGGAAGAAAACATCCGAAAACGGACGAAAACATCCGAAAACGGACGAAAACGTATGAAAATGGACGAAAACAAATGAAAACGTATGTAAACGGACAAAAATGTATAAAAAAGGATGGAAAAAATATAAAAACGAACAAAATCGTATAAAACGGACGAAAACGTATGAAAACGGACAAAAAAATGAAGGAAGACGTATAAAAACAGACGAAAAAACGTAAAAAAAAAGGGACGAAAACGTATGAAAACGGACAAAAAGGCCTGAAAACATACAAAAATGTATGAAAACGGGCGAAAACGTATAAAAACGGTCAAAAACGTATAAAAACAGACGAAAATGGATGAAAACATACGAAAACGGACGAAAACGTGTAAAAACGGACGAAAACGTTTGAAAACAGACGAAAACGTAAAAAAACGAACGAAAACGTATAAAAACGGACGAAAACGTATTAAAATGGACGAAACGTATGAAAACGGGTGAAAACATAAGAAAACAGACGAAAACGTAAGAAAGCAGACGAAAACGGACGAAAATGTAAGAAAACGTAAGAAAACTGACGAAAACGTAAAAAACCGACGAATATGTATGAAAAACAAAAAAAAAACGTAAAAAAACGCAAATAAAAAAAAAAGAAAGAAAAGAAAAAAGGAAAAAAATAAATAAATAAGATAGACAAAAAGGACGAGAAAAAAAACATGAACTTAGGTTGTCTTATTAAATCTTAGGTTAAACCCCACAATTAGATTAAACTAGATTGATATTGGGGATTTGTCTCTCATTTTGTAACAAAAACTTAGTTTATAAACTAACTGAGCTCCTTTCTCTAATCACTTTAGAAGGGTAGCAATTTGTTTGAGTGTCCTTGGTTCAAATATGTCTTAAGCGAGCCGATGCGGTAAGAGTAAAAATAAAAAATAAAAAATAAAAAAATTCTACCAAATAAATGCTTAAACATGGAAAAGAATTACTAACATACCGAATGCAGTCCAATAATGCAGTCCAACACATTATTAGCATTTATTTAAGCCACTTTAGTTACATTTTTACATATCTGTTGAAGTAAATCTTCGTTCCTTCAGAATGTTTGACTAATGATTCCTGATTGATGCTAAACCGTCAACCTAAATTGACCAAACGGTCAGACGATTATTGGTCAACCACTTGTGAATGGTCAACTATAACAGTCAAACAGCTTAGAATCAATCTCCGTGGAAGTATAGGGTTTCCCCGGGTCGTTATGTCCCGACGAGGTGTGGATGATATTAAAACGGGTTTGTGATCGGGTGAATTTGGACAGGAAAGGGTATAAGTGAGTTGTGATGATTATACTACTGGAATATGAAAGATAATAGCTTAAATACACTATATTAACAATACTGGAAAGTCAGGAAAACCAGAAACGTTTAAAACTTAAAACGCGTACGTTCACGTTTAAATAAAACGTAAGCGTACGAAATAAAAAGTGAAAACGGAAATCTGAAAACACCCAGGGGGTGAAAATGACTTTTTTACAAACCTAAGGGTAAAAGAAAATTTTTAGAAAATTAAAATAACTTTTAACCCTAATTAATTATTTAATATTAATTAAATACTAATTATTACTAATTATTAATAATTAAAATACTTAAATACAATACAATATTATTTAAACACTAGAAAAATGAAAATAAAATTTCTAAAATTATAAAATAACTAAAAATAAGTTTTAAAATTAAAAATAAGTGTTTTTGTCTTTTTGTGATTTTTATATTAATTAATTACTAATTAACTAATTAAACTATTTTAAATTAAGAAAAATACTAAATGAACAGTAAAAATTCTAATAAAATTTCTATAATTATTTTATAACATATAAAAGCTAGAAAAAATATAAAAACTAGGTTTTACTTAATAAAAACTAATTATGCTATTTTAAACTTTAATATTAATTAATTGTTAATAAAACTAAGATTAATTCTAATAAATACTAAACAACAAAATAAAATTCTGAGAAAATTATTATAACTACTTTAATATAATAGGAATTTAATAAAAATATAAAATAACTAAATACTTAATTAAAATTTAAAAATGAAAATTAAAATTAAATTACATTAAATAGAAACTATCACTTAATATTAAATTGACTTTTTGGAATTTTTCTTTTAAAAAACTATTTTATAACTTAAAATAACAAACTTTTGAGAAAACAAGATTTTTATAACCTAAAAATAAGCTGTGGAGAGCTTAAAAACTATGACAGTTGACCATAGTTGACCAAGCAAGGAAATGAGCTCAAATGGCATTAGGTGGGACCCACAATGGGTGAATCAGGTCTAAATAACCTAGGTGAACATGTTTAAGCAGAAATAAGTCAAAAATCCTCACAAGATAAGCAATAAGCTAGCAAATAAGCACTTGGAAACTTGGAAGAACTCATAAACTGGGACAGATATTGGAGATGAATTCAAGTGGGGCCCAGGGAGTTTTAGGTCAAACCAAGGGTCAAAACCATAAGTCTACCAGGAGGGGGGTTGGGAGGAACAAGGTTTTGGATGTGGGGCCTACTATGGAGGCTAGAAACCACCACCAAATGGTGGTGGTGGACTGCTTATCTGCTGCAGCAGTGGGTGTGGCTGCCCTGCAGCTGTCTTTGGGTGGCTGTGGGGCCCATAATTAAATTCCTAAAAATCAAGTGAAGCTAGAACCTCAAAGATGAGCTGGTAGGTGGTATATGGAAACAAGTTTCACTTTCTAACTCATCACACAAAAATCAAAACAAATGCTCAAACTTTTGGAAAAATCTGAGAATGCAACTTTGACTTTTTTAAGAAAACTTGGTATGTTGACTAATTTGAGTTTTGATTCATCCTAAGTGACTAATTATGCTATAATAAAGTAAAATAAGGCTAATGTAGGCTATGGGGGTTACTCATAAGCAAAATGGGTTGGTTTGGGAACCCACTGTCCTTGACAGTTGGTTGCCAAGGAACTTTGAGGTGAATTTTGACTATGGCTATCTAGAACTTGGATGTAAAGATTGATTTAAACTCTATTTAGCTACTGTGGTCTATTAGTGTCAACACAACACCAAAACAACAACACAAACTCAGCTAATTAGGCAGAGCCAAACACCCCTTTTACCTATGACTGTTTTGGGATTTCAAGGCAAATGATCAAATCAAACCACAACTCCTCTAAACTAGATTACAATAGGTCATTATGAGATCAAGCAAGCATAAATGAACAGTAATAACACAATAAAAACAACAGGAACACACTTAATCTATAATATGCTAAATTGACAATGGAAATGTGAAAAATTAGCAACTACGGAAATTGATGAACAAACATGAGATATAAAGCAACTAAACAACTAAAATACACTAACTAAGCCTAGAAACACAAAAAAAATCAACTAAGTAAGCAGGCTACAGTGATTATGCCAAAATGAGTAAATTACTTACAAATGAACCAAGACAGAGATTAAGTGAACCAGTGACCACAAACATTTCCTATAGCCTCCCATGAGGTATCTAAACCCAAAGGAATCCATAATCATCCATTCTCCTGGCTTTTATCACCTTCTTTACTAATTTCTGCATTTTCATTTATTTTTCTTGGTATTTTAGGTATTTTAGTGAAACTGAATTAAAACTAGAATTAAAAGCTTTGAAACCTTAAAGAAGCTTGCTAGTGATATTAATAAAGCTTAATGGAACATTGAAACAGCTTTTGACAATATTTGAGTGAGGTTGTCAATTTCACTAAAAAATTGCATAAACTGATTACAAACTTTTTAACTGAAATTGATACTTGGAATTATCTTTAAATACACTGAGATTGAAAAGAGTACAAGTTCTTAACTAGAAAATACACTAGAATATGAAATGAGATTAAAACTATTCTACACTAAACTATTTAACTACTCTCTTCAGCTAGCTGCTACTCTCTTGCTTCATTTTCTTCATTTATACAAGTCCTGGAGTCTCTCTCCATCTTTCCCACTTTTAATTGTGACCCTTAGATAATTCCTTTTGATCATGGCCGTTTAATTTCTTTTGGCGGGAAAAGCTATTTTGGCAGTGTGTGGTTTGCTTGGAGAGATTTTAGGAACATTAAATGGGTTTTGGATGTATTGGTTTGGAAGGGAACAAAGTGTGGGATTGGTGGCAGAGGGGGGGAATGTGGCGTATGGAAGTGGTGTTGCAGGCTGCTAGTGGGGGTGGAGATGGTGAGTCAAACCATGGTTTGACCGGGTTTAGTTTATTAAACGGGGGAGTATATTAGTTTAGGAAGGTGGGCTGATTTGTAACTGGGCTTGAGGTAAAGGTATGGTGGGCTTGGGGTGATATTGGATCAGGGGGTGTGTTGGGTTGAATGGGTTTGGTATAATATAGGATCCGTTTGGTTTGAGATATCAACAACACAAGGACCACTTTTGTATTTTATGAAAAGTTTAGGGACCTGTGTTGACAAGTTTCAAAAGATATCAAAAGGATTAAACTTGCCATGTTAAAACAACCAAAGGACCAAAAATGTGATTTTTCCATTTTAAATCACCCGGGGACTATTTATGTCGATTTTCAAAATTCGGGGACTAAAGTTGCCATTTTGTAAAATCTTTTATCCAAGGACCAAATTTGAACATTTTTGAACTTCCAAGGACTAAAAATGATTTTTTATCCAAAAATATCCCACCAGGGACTGAATCTGCCAAAATCTGAAACTCCAGGGGCTAATCTTGTAAATTTCCAAAACTTTCCAATTTTTCACCAAAGGACTAAATATGACATTTTATGATTTCAAAATGACCTTCGGTGATAATTTTCTATATTTTGAATATCCAGGGACTAGTTTTGTAATTTTATGAAAGTTAGGGGACTGAAACTGCCAATTTTGCAAACTTTGTGCGTTTTTCATCTGTTTTTGCTCATTTTGCATCTAAAACATATAAAACACAATTTTGAAATATTTTTAGTATTTTGATGCATTACTGAGTGTTTTTGTATGTTTTGCAGTTCAGATTAGACCAAAAATGATGAGTGTTTGAGCACCCATCAATCCCCCACACTAAACTATTGCTAGTCCCTAGCAATACTGTTTTGAAAACTTGATGGATTTGAAAAACTCTTTACCAAAAGCCATCACTTCTGGAGTAGCCAGGTGTAAGAACTGTGGCACACCTGATAACCGTGTGATTTTGAGCAAACCATCAGCTGTCAACGGATTTGAGTAGTCTTTACCAAAAGCCGTTTGCTTCTGGACTAGCCAGCTCTTGATGGAATAGTCAACATCTTGGTGAGCTGATTACCAATTATGGATTTTCCATGGCCTTTACCACAAGCCATAATCTTGCGGGCTAGCCAACTCATTTGTTTTCGGGAAGTTGAGGAACCATACAATTTTGGGCAAATTGCCAGCCGTCAACAGATTTGATATGTCTTTACCAAGAGCCATTTGCTCCTGGACTAGCCAATCCCTTTTGTCGCTTAGACAAGGCGGACTGATTACCACAAAAATTTTGAAGCACCAGTGAAAAAATTTTAAATTTTTTGAATTTTTGGCAAAAACGGGGGTATTATATAGTAAAATGTGATAAAATTCGCTAGAATAGCGAATACCCCCCCACACTTAGCATGAATATTGTCCTCAATATTCAAAATCCCGGCTATTATGCCGACATTTTGAACGTAAAAGGGCAACATTACAAGCTAAGCGTGGAAAACACCATTTTGTATTTTCACTTCTGTAATCATAGCATGGGGGACTCCCCCACACCTAGGGTGAAAACCCTATAAGCATGCTCTGTTTTTGTTTACCGAGTCGCTAGCGTGACTCGATCCCGAATTCATTTGTCCTTGGGGAAGCATGATGTGGAAAAAACAATCTCAATCGGACTTTCATTCAAAATGTTTGGACAAACATATGAAGCACGTGAAAGTTCCACACCGATGAGATAAGTATCCGGCTCAAGATAATGATACATGAAAATGCCGGGATCAAAGATGGTGTCTTCATTCCCGAAGGAGTGAAGAACAGAAGAAGTCACCATGTAGGTGAAGAAAGGAAGAAAGATCTTGATGACAATCAAGATTGATTTATCATCATCGGAAAGAGAATTCATGATTGGTGTATCATGAATCTCATCAGTAAAGCTCGTATGATCTAGACATATTATGGGTGGGAGGGTTGGGATTTTGATATCAATCAAATTCTCAATGTTGAGAATATTTCCCTCCGGAAAACAAAGATCAACTTTGTCTAGATCAAAGTAAAAATTATCATACTCTGGTGGAGGTATGATACGAGTGAGTTCACCGGAGAACTCCTCAAAAGTGAATGAATCATAATCGGGGAGAGAATTATGAGAATGAGAAGTGGTACTGCCACTAATCTTCTCTCCCATATGATCAAAGGTAAAGGCTTCAAACTCCGGAATAGGATCGTCGGAGACAATGTCACTATCCTTTATGGGGATAGGAGATGAAATAGGTTTCATATTGAAAGCCTCGATTTTAGAAATGAGGAGATCGACATTCAATAATGTTGCACGAAGTGCTTCATCCTTGATTTCAGTGTCAACCTCATCATTCTCTTCTTCTAAGCTCACTAGCTGAGAAGGTAATCCTTCCACATGACTGATGTCTCCAGAAGATAAAGAATTTTCATCAGTATGGGAAGTACTAAGCTCGATGTTGGGATTAGAGTTTAAAAGATTTTCATTTTCTCCCATATCGGCTTCAAGGTCAAGCAGATCATCATACTCAACTTCTCCATAAGATGTACAATCATCATTAAAGTCGGAGAAAGTCTCAAAATGATCTTTTGGATTTTCAAGGGAAGAAGGTAAATCACACATATGATCAAAAGTCCCCTGTGACTCTCCTGGGATTGGGACAAGGTTCTCAACACTAGACTTTATGAATTCGTCCGATTCCTTTGCAGGAACAGTGTCAAGATGCTCATCCCCCATATTTGGAGAGTGAGTGTGAACTTCGGGTGTGATATCAATAGACTGAGGGAGTTTAGAAGTACTAGCAGTTATGGAATTTTCAAGTTCCATTTGATCAACGACTAGTGACTTCGTCACATTATTTTCTCCCTGATTCTCCATGGAAGGAATCACAACAGACGAATCTAATGAATCGTTTTGAATAATAACAATGTTATCTTCATCATTATCACTGTCATCATCGTCATCATAAAGAGCAGCATAGCGAAGATTGGCACGTATTTTAGCCGCTCTTTGCTCAGCAAGTAATTCTTCCATGCTCAATTCGTTTCTAGCATCTCGTTCTTTAGCAAGTAATTCTGCCATTGATTTTTCACGAGATTCTTGAAACGATGTAGTGGCAAACTCCTCCTTAAGTTTTTGCAAAATTTCAAGAGCCTCTAGTAAAAGGTCTTGCTCGGTATCATGAGGAGTTGCTTGGATCATTTGGTGTTGTGGAGGTTGGTCTGAAAACGAATAGTCATAATTGTTACAAGGAAATGGATTCCTTGTTTGACAATCCGAACTAAAGTGTGGACCACCACAGTAATCACAACAGTAAAACTGATGTGGTTGTGAGTCGTATGTGCTAGAGTCATAATTGTTATCAGGAAACTGCTCATAGACAAGCGTGTTGCCTGATTGACAATCAGAACTGTAGTGTGGGCCACCACAGTACTCACAACAGTTAAACTGTTGAGTCTGGTTCGGTGAGTTGTATGGATATTGGTCGTATCCAACATTTTGACTATTATAACAATCAAAACCTTGGTGAGGACCTCCACAATACTCACAAGAAATGTTTGGTGTATTTTGATACGAACAATCATTGTGATTTGGATAGTATGATTCTTGCTCGTATGAATGTGATGGGTAATTGGAAAAATTTGGGGAGTCGTTGAATGAGTTCTGATTAGGATCATAGAATGAATTCCTCGAACCACAAAACAAACAACTCCCGTCTCGAATATCATTACCACATTTTTCACATGTACACCAACGACATGGTAGACCAAAAAGTGGCTCACCACAACCAACACAAGGGATAAAATCCGGAGGTGGGACAAGTGGTGTACTCTTAGAGCTAGCAATTTCCACCACTTCCGTTACGGTCTCGGGTTTTGGTTCTTGATAAACGTGAAGATTGGGCAAGTCGTGCTTTTCAGTCACTGCCCTAAGCTCAGCATGTTTGCTTGACAAACTTTTAACCGTAAACCGTGAAAGGTTAGGATCAATTCTTGACGGTTTGTCATTAATAGCACGTATCTCGGGCTGTGAAGGGCAGTTGGAAGAATTTGGTGAATCATTGAGAGAATTTGGACTTACGAACAGATTGCACAAAACACAAAATCTGTCACTACAATTATTGCCACATTTCTTACAAATACACCGGAGACAACGAAAGCCGTCCTCAATCGGACTTTTACAGTGAAAACACGTGTAGCCGAGAGACGTCATAAGAATTATACATGAGATGGGTATAAGAAGGTAGAATCAAATGGATAGAGGGTAAGGAAAAATATTTTTGGGTTTTTATGGAAAAATATGAACAAGGATGGATAAATGTACAATGGAACGAATTCCAAAGACACTAATCAGAAAAACCGTTTAGATACGCACACAACCTCCCCGGCAGCGGCGCCAAAAATTGATTGATGCTAAACCGTCAACCTAAATTGACCAAACGGTCAGACGATTATTGGTCAACCACTTGTGAATGGTCAACTATAACAGTCAAACAGCTTAGAATCAATCTCCATGGAAGTATAGGGTTTCCCCGGGTCGTTATGTCCCGACGAGGTGTGGATGGTATTAAAACGGGTTTGTGATCGGGTGAATTTGGACAGGAAAGGGTATAAGTGAGTTGTGATGATTATACTACTGGACTATGAAAGATAATAGCTTAAATACACTATATTAACAATACTGGAAAGTCAGGAAAACCAGAAACGTTTAAAACTTAAAACGCGTACGTTCACGTTTAAATAAAACGTAAGCGTACGAAATAAAAAGTGAAAACGGAAATCTGAAAACACCCAGGGGGTGAAAATGACCTTTTTACAAACCTAAGGGTAAAAGAAAATTTTTAGAAAATTAAAATAACTTTTAACCCTAATTAATTATTTAATATTAATTAAATACTAATTATTACTAATTATTAATAATTAAAATACTTAAATACACTACAATATTATTTAAACACTAGAAAAATGAAAATAAAATTTCTAAAATTATAAAATAACTAAAAATAAGTTTTAAAATTAAAAATAAGTGTTTTTGTCTTTTTGTGATTTTTATATTAATTAATTACTAATTAACTAATTAAACTATTTTAAATTAAGAAAAATACTAAATGAACAGTAAAAATTCTAATAAAATTTCTAAAATTATTTTATAACATATAAAAGCTAGAAAAAATATAAAAACTAGGTTTTACTTAATAAAAACTAATTATGCTATTTTAAACTTTAATATTAATTAATTGTTAATAAAAATAAAGATTAATTCTAATAAATACTAAACAACAAAATAAAATTCTGAGAAAATTATTATAACTACTTTAATATAATAGGAATTTAATAAAAATATAAAATAACTAAGTACTTAATTAAAATTTAAAAATGAAAATTAAAATTAAATTACATTAAATAGAAACTATCACTTAATATTAAATTGACTTTTTGGAATTTTTCTTTTAAAAAACTATTTTATAACTTAAAATAACAAACTTTTGTGAAAACAAGATTTTTATAACCTAAAAATAAGCTGTGGAGAGCTTAAAAACTATGACAGTTGACCATAGTTGACCAAGCAAGGAAATGAGCTCAAATGGCATTAGGTGGGACCCACAATGGGTGAATCAGGTCTAAATAACCTAGGTGAACATGTTTAAGCAGAAATAAGCCAAAAATCCTCACAAGATAAGCAATAAGCTAGCAAATAAGCACTTGGAAACTTGGAAGAACTCATAAACTGGGACAGATATTGGAGATGAATTCAAGTGGGGCCCAGGGAGTTTTAGGTCAAACCAAGGGTCAAAACCACAAGTCTACCAGGAGGGGGGTTGGGAGGAACAAGGTTTTGGATGTGGGGCCTACTATGGAGGCTAGAAACCACCACCAAATGGTGGTGGTGGACTGCTTATCTGCTGCAGCAGTGGGTGTGGCTGCCCTGCAGCTGTCTTTGGGTGGCTGTGGGGCCCATAATTAAATTCCTAAAAATCAAGTGAAGCTAGAACCTCAAAGATGAGCTGGTAGGTGGTATATGGAAACAAGTTTCACTTTCTAACTCATCACACAAAAATCAAAACAAATGCTCAAACTTTTGGAAAAATCTGAGAATGCAACTTTGACTTTTTTAAGAAAACTTGGTATGTTGACTAATTTGAGTTTTGATTCATTCTAAGTGACTAATTATGCTATAATAAAGTAAAATAAGGCTAATGTAGGCTATGGGGGTTACTCATAAGCAAAATGGGTTGGTTTGGGAACCCACTGTCCTTGACAGTTGGCTGTCAAGGAACTTTGAGGTGAATTTTGACTATGGCTATCTAGAACTTGGATGTAAAGATTGATTTAAACTCTATTTAGCTACTGTGGTCTATTAGTGTCAACACAACACCAAAACAACAACACAAACTCAGCTATTAAGGCAGAGCCAAACACCCCTTTTACCTATGACTGTTTTGGGATTTCAAGGCAAATGATCAAATCAAACCACAACTCCTCTAAACTAGATTACAATAGGTCATTATGAGATCAAGCAAGCATAAATGAACAGTAATAACACAATAAAAACAACAGGAACACACTTAATCTATAATATGCTAAATTGACAGTGGAAATGTGAAAAATTAGCAACTACGGAAATTGATGAACAAACATGAGATATCAAGCAACTAAACAACTAAAATACACTAACTAAGCCTAGAAACACAAAAAAAATCAACTAAGTAAGCAGGCTACAGTGATTATGCCAAAATGAGTAAATTACTTACAAATGAACCAAGACAGAGATTAAGTGAACCAGTGACCACAAACATTTCCTATAGCCTCCCATGAGGTATCTAAACCCAAAGGAATCCATAATCATCCATTCTCCTGGCTTTTATCACCTTCTTTACTAATTTCTGCATTTTCATTTATTTTTCTTGGTATTTTAGGTATTTTAGTGAAACTGAATTAAAACTAGAATTAAAAGCTTTGAAACCTTAAAGAAGCTTGCTAGTGATATTAATAAAGCTTAATGGAACATTGAAACAGCTTTTGACAATATTTGAGTGAGGTTGTCAATTTCACTAAAAAATTGCATAAACTGATTACAAACTTTTTAACTGAAATTGATACTTGGAATTATCTTTAAATACACTGAGATTGAAAAGAGTACAAGTTCTTAACTAGAAAATACACTAGAATATGAAATGAGATTAAAACTATTCTACACTAAACTATTTAACTACTCTCTTCAGCTAGCTGCTACTCTCTTGCTTCATTTTCTTCATTTATACAAGTCCTGGAGTCTCTCTCCATCTTTCCCACTTTTAATTGTGACCCTTAGATAATTCCTTTTGATCATGGCCGTTTAATTTCTTTTGGCGGGAAAAGCTATTTTGGCAGTGTGTGGTTTGCTTGGAGAGATTTTAGGAACATTAAATGGGTTTTGGATGTATTGGTTTGGAAGGGAACAAAGTGTGGGATTGGTGGCAGAGGGGGGAATGTGGCGTATGGAAGTGGTGTTGCAGGCTGCTAGTGGGGGTGGAGATGGTGAGTCAAACCATGGTTTGACCGGGTTTAGTTTATTAAACGGGGGAGTATATTAGTTTAGGAAGGTGGGCTGATTTGTAACTAGGCTTGAGGTAAAGGTATGGTGGGCTTGGGGTGATATTGGATCAGGGGGTGTGTTGGGTTGAATGGGTTTGGTATAACATAGGATCCGTTTGGTTTGAGATATCAACAACACAAGGACCATTTTTGTATTTTATGAAAAGTTTAGGGACCTGTGTTGACAAGTTTCAAAAGATATCAAAAGGATTAAACTTGCCATGTTAAAACAACCAAAGGACCAAAAATGTGATTTTTCCATTTTAAATCACCCGGGGACTATTTATGTCGATTTTCAAAATTCGGGGACTAAAGTTGCCATTTTGTAAAATCTTTTATCCAAGGACCAAATTTGAACATTTTTGAACTTCCAAGGACTAAAAATGATTTTTTATCCAAAAATATCCCACCAGGGACTGAATCTGCCAAAATCTGAAACTCCAGGGGCTAATCTTGTAAATTTCCAAAACTTTCCAATTTTTCACCAAAGGACTAAATATGAAATTTTATGATTTCAAAATGACCTTCGGTGATAATTTTCTATATTTTGAATATCCAGGGACTAGTTTTGTAATTTTATGAAAGTTGGGGGACTGAAACGCCGATTTTGCAAACTTTGTGCGTTTTTCATCTGTTTTTGCTCATTTTGCATCTAAAACATATAAAACACAATTTTGAAATATTTTTAGTATTTTGATGCATTACTGAGTGTTTTTGTATGTTTTGCAGTTCAGATTAGACCAAAAATGATGAGTGTTTGAGCATTCATCAATTCCTCCGGAATGTTTGACTAATGAGTTCTTCGGCTTCTAGAACTGCACAAGTACAACCGCTCGTTAGCCTCGCCCCGGGTGTTATCCCAGGACCAAGCTTGGGCGTGAAAATAAGTATATATTCAAGACCGAAAGGTATAATGATGTGTGTGTGTATTTATGAGAGAGAAAAGTATCCTAACAATTAATGGCTTTGGGGGTATTTATACTACCCCAAAGAGGGGACAGATGAATAGTGAAAGTAACACTATTTGAATAGTAATCGTACCTGCAAACAGTGGGATATTTCATGAACAGTAGCCGTTATCCTGTGACTAGGCTTGTGTCAGTAGCAGTTGAAACATGTTTGCTGATTTCCTGGAAAAACGGCGCATGTGGACCTACCTCCTTGCCCACTTACCGGAGGGTAGTATTTATCGTCCGGTCAAAGTTGCAGTGTCCGGATCATGCCCTCCGGACACATACGTCAACATGCCTCCCCCTTCAGTATTGAATTATCGAGTCTATTTCATCGGTGATTCAATGCTTATTTCATCGGAGTGTTTATCGGGCCATCATAAGCCCACTGAGTTAGTCGGTCCATGGGCCTAGGTTTGGGCCTGCCACAGTATATTTTTGCCACGTTACCCCGTTCTTCAGTAGTGGACGGTTAAGATTGAGACACGTCAGCACTTCTGACAGATGCGACGTTTCGCTTCACCCCATGCGTTCCCTATATATATGACTCCTTTTGCTTCTCACTTTTACACACAGTTGATAATTATCACCACTGCTACTCCGAGCGTATTTTCTTCTACCGAAGCGACTACCGAGGTGAGTTCTTACCCTTCTTCTTTTAGCTTTATTACCATTTCTCCCGGCCATCCTTTAGAGCGCGTCTGAACACGTCCGGTTGGAAAATATGGCCGAGACGCTAGCTACAGCGGCCGTGGTGCCGAAATTCGATATGCATATTCATAAGTCCAAGCTTTCACAGCAAGAGCTGGATGATCTAATAGTCACTTATAATATCCCGGCGGAGTTACATCCCACACTTCCGGATCCAAACATGACCATGAACAGGTTGCCCGACGGCAAGATTGGCATTTATACCCGCCAGCCGGACATAGGCGGGATTAGGGTTCCCTTTTCCAAGTTTCTCCTTGCGGTGTTAAAACACTTCAAGGTGCACATTTCTCAATTGGTTCCGATAGGGTTAAACCGTGTTACTTTGTTCGAGGTACGTTGTTATAGCCTAGACTGTCAGCCGTCCGTCTCGTTGTTCCGGGTATTCTATAGGCTGTACAAGCAAGGACATTGGTTTTTCTTTGAAAGCCGAACCGGGAAGAAAGCCAAGAAATGTTTTCTCGAAGTCCTATCTGGGCTGAAACACTGGAAAGAGAAGTTTTTTCTGATTGACCGAAGGGCAATTCCGGATGCCATGGCCTGGAGACACAATGACTCCAAGATTTCTGATACCTTTCCTATCAGTTATCCAGAGGAACCAGCAGAGAGACTTAGTGAGAAAATCATCAAGCTGAGGGAGGTGCCTTCTTGTCTGTTATGGGTGTGTGGGCTTTCCACCGTGTGGGAGACCAAGAATGTTCAGGTCGTTCTAAAGGATGCCGAGGGGCATGGTAATACCCGCTTCATTATTACTTTGATTTTTCTTACAATTTTTCCATCTCTTTATTTATTCCGGTATTGATTGTAGTTTTGAGTATGGCCGAATTCCTTGAATTGCCGGACTGGGAAGGTACTGAGGTTACCGAGGGGGGAGAGATTCCTGCAGGTCAAGAGCGACCCCAACGAACTGCTCCATTTCTGGAAGCCGGCAAAGAGTTACCCCCAAAGGATAACTTGATGCGATTGGCTGAAAGACCCTGCCAACAGGTGATTGATGCTCGTCATAAGAAGGAGCAGGAGATGTTGAAGAGGAAGACCAGAGCAGGAGAAGGGCCGTCCACAGCCATGCCTAAAAGGGTCAGGAGAGATCCTAATGTGGTTGAGGGCGTGACTTCCCTGAATGAGACGGAGGACGCCAATCCCATCAATCAAGCCTTCCCGTCCAGTGGACCCATCCAAAATCATCCAAATCCCGAGGTAGCTGCCCATGCCGAAGAGAACATTGCTCCCCAGCTGTCCGGGGAAGAGAATGTTAATCATGGAGTCGGGGAGAATTTAGGCGGTGGGGTCAATGAAAATGAACGCTCCCCCCCAGTTCGTGGTAATACGCCTCCTATTTATTTACATTCTCCGGAAGGAAACCAACAACCACGTGCCTCGGATGGTTAGTCTATTTTTTACATTTTGTTCAAGTGTTTTGCTTTGCTTACCTGTTCTAACATATTACGTTTTGCTTGTTATAGCGATGTCTGCCCACCATTCAGGCCCTTCTAAACGTCCGGTTGTTCATGTGGTTCCTTCCGACCATTCTGGTACGACCATATTTTCTTTTTTATTTCTTACAGATACTTGGGAAATATTTATAACTGCCTTTGATAACTGTTTCTCCCCTTTTTTTTTAGACCGATCTGTAGAGCAAGCTAATTTCTTTGTTCCGGCTTGGACCCTTCGGGATGATGTCCGAATTAATTCCTACAGGGCTTGCCGTGAAATGATTGCCAACTTGCCCACCCCAGCCGAACAATCTGCCTTAGAAGAGTTAAACAATATTGACTTGGCAAGGTTGGCGTATGAGCAGCTAGGCACTAGCATCATTTCCCAGGGGGAGGTGCTAAGGAGGTTCAGGCACTTAAATGCTGACTATCGCGAACTGGAACATATTCATGGCCAGTGTTCTGAACAGGTTGCTAGGCTGGAGGAGGCCGAGAGGGATCGTGATGCTCATGCTGAGAGGTTTAACAAACTTTCTGCTGAGCATGAAGACATCTGTCGTCGGTTCGAAGTTTGTGCAAACAGAGAGAAAACGCTGCTAGAGAGAGTTGATGAGTTGGGCAGGGAAAAAGGGGTTTGGTTGGATACAGAAGCTCAGCAGCTAGAAAAGATAAAGCAGCTAGAGGCCGAACTGGCCGCCTCGAGAGATCTGGTAACCAAGCTGCAGGCGGATAACTCGGACCTGACCGCGAACCTGGGGCAGGCAGAGGTCGTTCGCCAGAACACAGTCAAGTACTTGGTCCCCACCGTTTTTTGTCGGTTGATGGACAGCGAGGAATACAAGAAGTCTTTGGCAAAGCCTTTGAGCCTCTCGTACTCTGCTGGTTGGTTAGATGGGGTTCGTCTTGCCCGAAAACCGGAAGAGGTAGAGAAAATCCTCCGTACTTCTAAGAAAGTCAACATGGAAGCTCCGTCAATCTGGAAAGAGGAGTTCAACAAAGTGTTTTCTCTCGAGTATCCATTTATTAAGAAAGTTGCCGACTCTTGCCGACTTCCATTGGGGGACCTTATGAACATTTTTCCTGCCTCCTCCACTCCCCAGGGTTTGCTTGGCGGCCCAGATCTCCGTACTGGTGGCCCCACTTCGACAACACCGGTTGAGACTGTAACCCCAGCGGTTGAGGTGAATGTTACTCCTCCTGTTTGATTATCATCATTTGTATATACATTCTAACATCCTTCGGATATTAGCACTTTGTCTGTAATGAACATGTGATTTTGGCTGTGAATACATATTTTAATATCTTAACTTGTGTTTCTTGCAATGTATCTTTCTCTCCCTTCTCCCCTTATTTTATGGTCTTTACCTCAATATAAGTCTGGGTTGTAGGTCACTTAAAACAAAATTAGTTTGACCATCCGGAATGGAATTACCATCCAGGCATCCGGAGTGAAATTATCACCCAGGCATCCATAGTGTTATAGGGCATTCAAAACAAAATTATTGTTTTGAGCATCCGGAATGGAATTACCATCCAGGCATCCGGACTGAAATTATCATCCAGGCATCCATAGTGTGATAGGGCATTCAAAACAAAATTATTGTTTTGAGCATCCGGAACGGAATTACCATCCAGGCATCCGGACTGAAATTATCATCCAGGCATCCATAGTGTGATAGGGCATTCAAAACAAAATTATTGTTTTGAGCATCCGGAACGGAATTACCATCCAGGCATCCATAGTGTGATAGGGCATTCAAAACAAAATTATTGTTTTGAGCATCCGGAACGGAATTACCATCCAGGCATCCGGACTGAAATTATCATCCAGGCATCCATAGTGTGATAGGGCATCCGAGACAAAATTATTATTCGGGCGTTCGGACTAAATTTATTTTACGGACATTATTATATTCCGGATGGGGGCCAGCCATCCGAAAGGAAATAACAATTGTTTTTGCAAAACGTGTCCCATCCGCTTCTCCCGGGAAGGGCACTCCAACTTAATTTATTTAAAAAAGAGATAACCATTGTCATTACATTTAGCGGAATTCTAATAATAACAATTTTTATAAGAAGCAATTCCTGAGATTCACAGCATGCCAAGGACGGGGTACGCCCTTGTCGTCCATCGTCTGCAACTTATAAGAACCGTTGTCATATGCTTCCACCACCCGGTAAGGGCCTTCCCAATTTGGACCCAATTTTCCCAGATTTTCCACCCGGCTAGCTTCATTTCGGCGATACACAAAATCCCCCACTTTGAAGCTAACGGGCTTAACCCTTCGGTTGTAGTATCGTTCCACTTGTGTTTTATACTTAGCTTCCCTTATTGCCGCAGCTTCCCTTCTCTCCTGCAACAAATCTAGCGAGAGGCGTTGTTCTTCCTCGTTTCGGCATAGCCTCCTCCATAAATCTTCATCATCTCGGCTGTCGTCCAACATTATCGTCCGATATGTGGGCATCCCTATTTCCACCGGAATCATTGCCTCACTGCCATAGGTGAGACTGAAAGGGGTTTCTCCATTACTTGTTTTAATGGATGTACGGTGGGCCCACAGAATGCTTGGTAGCTCGTCGACCCATCCGGACCTAGCCTTTCCCAGCCTTGCCTTCATTCCCTTTAAGAGCGATTCATTGGCCCTTTCGACTAACCCATTTGCCTGCGGGTGCGCTACTGCTGTATTTCTTTGTCTGATGTGTAATTGTTGACACCAACTTTTAAACGGATCATTCACAAAATTGGTCCCGTTATCTGTTACGATTATCCCGGGTATCCCAAAACGGCACACGATGTTTTCCCATACAAATTTTTTCACCTCCTTTCCCGTGGTTTTGGCCAGCGGTTTTGCTTCTATCCACTTAGTAAAATAGTCTATTGCCACAATGAGGAATTTTACTTTCCCAGGTGCTTCCGGAAATGGGCCTAATACGTCCATGCCCCACTGGAAGAAAGGCCAAGGTGCCATAATTAAGGTTAGGGGTGTTTTTGGGAGTTTTGGTACCGGAGCATGTATTTGACAAGAATCGCACTTGCGGATTTCTTCTCTAGCGTCTCTGTGCATAGTCGACCAATAATACCCTTGCCTTATCAACTTAGCCACCACGGACCTGGGTCCGGAGTGCATTCCACAAATCCCTTCATGTACTTCCCTTACCAGGTAGTTTGCTTGTAACGGACCCACACACCTCAACATTGGATTCAAGTATGATTTCTTAAAGAGGACTCCGTCTTGTAGTGTATAATGGGGGATTTTCATCCGTAGGCTTCTAGCATCATTGGTGTTTTCCGGCCACACTCCTTCTTCTAGACACTTAACAATCGGAGTCATCCAGTTATCCTCCTCCTCTTCTATTATTGCATGCACTTGTTCTTCGTCAACGGATGGCCTTTCTAGAACTTCCACCAGAACTTCCTTAGTGAGATGGTTAAAAGCAACCGAAGCCAACTTGCTTAGCACATCTGCCTTTTGATTTTGCGACCTGGGTATATTCCGGATTTTGAAACTTTTGAACCGAGAGGCATGTTCCCTCACCTTTGCCAGATATCGTATCATGCTGTCCTTAGTTGCGACAAAGTCCCCGTTTACCTGGCTGGCCACCAGTTTTGAATCAACCCTTACGTCCAAAGCTTCTATCTTCATTTGTTTGGCAATCCGTAAACCAGCCAATAATGCTTCGTACTCTGCCCCGTTGTTTGTGCTTTCAAATTTTAAACGGAGGGCATAGGTGTACTCCTCCTGCGAGGGTCCAATGAGTACAAGACCAGCTCCTGCTCCCTTCTTACTGGATGCTCCGTCCGTGTATAGTATCCATTCATGATGCTCACTGAGCTCCCCTACCACACTTCTTCCCCTTTCTTCTACTGGTATTTCGGTAAGAAAGTCTGCTAACACTTGCCCTTTGACCGCATTTCTGGGTATGTAAGTAATGTCATACGCTCCCAACTCTATGGCATATTTAGCCATCTTCCCAGATGCTTCCGCCTTGTTCAATATTTGCCTTATAGGCTGGTCGGTGATTACAGTCATCGGATGTGCCTCAAAATACCTCTGCAGCCTTCTTGAAGCATGTAGCAGGCATAGAGCAAGCTTTTCCAGGGAAGCGTAGTACCTTTCGGCTTCGTGTAACGTTCGGCTAACATAATGTACCGGCAGCTGCTTTCCTCCTCTTTCGGCAATCAGGACCGCACTAACAGCCGCAGAGGCAGCCGCTAGATACAAATATAATTTTTCCTTGGGCTTGGGTGTTGTCAAAGCCGGAAGTTCTAAAACCAACCTTTTCATTGCTTGAAAGGCCTTTTCGGCCTCCGGCGTCCAACGGTACTCTTCCTTGTTTTCTTTCGTGATGTGTTTAAGGGTTTCAAAGAATGGAAGCGACTTTTCTGCCGATCGAGATAAAAACCGATTAAGTGCCGCTAACTTCCCACTGAGGCTCTGCATTTCCCTTAGAGTTCCGGGAGATTTCATGTCGGCAATTGCTTTAGCTTTCTTCGGATTTTCCCGGATTCCTTCGGAGGTTACCATATACCCCAAGAATTTTCCTTCTTCTACTCCGAAGGAACACTTTTTTGGGTTCAGCTTCATATTGATTTTCCGGAGATTATCAAAAGTTTCGGCAATGTCCGCTAACATAACTCATTCGGAGTTACTTTTAATGACCATGTCGTCTACGTATGCTTCGAGATTTCTTCCGATTTGAGAGCTGAAAGCCGAATCGACCAAACACTGATATGTGGCCCCTGCATTTTTTAATCCGAAAGGCATCTTAGTGTAACAAAAAGTTCCCTGCTCAGTGTAGAATGCCGTCTTCTCCTCGTCCTCCCTTGCCATCTGCACCTGATGGTACCCTTTATAGGCGTCCAAGAAACATTTGTACCGGAAACCCACCACGGATTCAATCTTCCTGTCTATTTCAGGGAAGGGGTAATAATCCTTCGGACAAGATGAATTCAAGTTTTTGAAATCTATGCACATCCTCCAACTACCATCACATTTTTTGACTAGTACCGGATTAGAGATCCAAGATGGATACTGGACTGGACATACTATCCCGGCCTTGACCCACTCTTGCACTTCTTTAGTTATTATCATATTTTTCTCTTGTGAGAAGGTGCGCCTTTTTTGAGCAACTGGAGAGTCCTCTACTTTCACGTTTAGGGTATGTTGTGCTACAGATCTAGGAACCCCCGTCATATCTTTAGGTTGCCAGGCAAACACATCCTTGTTCCGTCTTAACAAGTCTATCAACCTCCGTCGGTATTCTTCTGAAAAGTTTCCCCCTATTGTTACCAACTGATCAGGGTATGCTGGGTTTACGGATACTTCCTCCGTAGCACCTACTTCGGTTTTTTCTTCCCAGCGTCCCTTTTCTGTTGACTTTCCGTCACCGTTCTCAAATGACATTTGTGCCTCTTCTCGGAGTCTACACTCCATCATCGCTGTCGACCGGGTAACTAGTGTAGCTATACCTTTCGGTGTGGGAAATTTTATCATGGCGTGTATGGTGGAAGGAATGGCCCTCAGCTCCCTTAATCATGTCCTTCCCAAGATGATGTTATATGTTGAGGATGATCGGACTACTGCAAACTTCATTCTCGCCTTTCGGTATAGCCCATGATCACCAAAACAAACATCAAGCTCTATCTTTCCCAGAGGCCGGACTACCTCCCCCGAGAATCCCATTAGGGGGGAGTCGCATTCTTTTAGCCTTGACTTTATTGTAGGACACAGGTTATTAAAGCAATGCTCATACATTACTTCTAATGACGCCCCTCCGTCCACAAAAATCCTTTTAACCAGGTAGCCTTCTACTTCCGCCTCGATAATGAGTGGTTCGTCAGATAGATCCTTCGTTGCTACGGGGGGAAAAATTATTGGTACCAGCATCCATGGTTCCTCCGGTTCCATGTCCTTTCTTTTTTGTGAACTCACCGCGCCTATCATGTGGATTACTTTTGCCTTCCCTCGCCCATTCTCCCTTGGCTGATCCTTACCTTGTTGTCGCATACTACGGATGAGATGATCTAGTTTTCCAGACTCCAATGCTGTTTCCAATTGCTTTTTGAGATGGTGACAATCATTAGTGAAATGCCCCTTCTCCCCGTGGTATTCACAATATCTGTCTGCATTTTCCCTACTCGGTTTTCCTATCAACGGCAGAGGAGGTGGTAATCGGAGCTGATGCTCCGTGGCCAATATTTCCCTTGGCTATTTGATCAAAGCGGTCAAACCGGAGCGGTAATGATCATGCTTCCCTATCTCTTTTCTTCGAAAATCTCCCGGTTGAAGGCCTTGTTTGGGCGGTACGTACGGCGAGTACGACTTTTTGTATCTATACTCTCCTCGGCGGTCATTCTTCCTTCTATCCACATGAAACCCTCTCACTCTATCCATCCTCGGGAGAAAATTCTTGCGAGGATACTCTTGTGCCTCACCCTTTGGTAGCTCCGTATTTTTATATGCTTCTTCCGACCTTACGAAATCGTCTACTCTAGTCATCATTTCTTTTACTGTGAGGGGTACCCTGTCGGAGAACCGCTTGGCTAATTCTGGACACTTGTGGCTATTCATGAAAGACGATATGCGCATAACTTCGGGAACCCCCGGGATATAGCTGGCCTCATCTGTCCATCTTTCCTTAAAGTTTGGTAGAGTCTTAGAGCTGGCATATCGTGTCTGACACGACACGATAAGACACGAACACGATAAGACACGAACACGAATGACCTAAACACGAACACGACACGATAACAATTCGTGTCACTTTTTTAGAACACGAACACGACACGAAAATTAACAGGTTACACGATAAGGAACCTGTTAAGGGACCTGTTAACTAATCACATCAGATACTTAGATAAACTATTTAAAACACACCCAAAGAACCTCTTTAGTTCTGCAGTTCGGAATAAAAAAGTAACAAAGATCAGGAATATTGATATAAAGAAATCACTTATCGAATTCATTGTCAAATTATACATGGAAGTATTGGACTGATGGTAGTAATCTCTAATCAAAGAACCTCTTTACCACTACTATTACAACCATTTTTACTATTTTTACTAATCTCTAATCATCTCATCGAGACCTTAATAACATCACATCGAGGTCAAATAAACTAATCCTAACACTCTCAAGAACATCACATCGAGGTCAAAATAATCAAGAAAAGTTATATAAGCCCGAGCTAGCACAAGCCGAGAGCTTGTGCTCTCGGTTGAGTCTCGACACCCACAAAAACATAGAAACCCGGATACCAAATCTTGTTTAAAACCTCGTTTTACATGTAAACCCACATTTATATCACGTTTTTAATCAAAACCCAACAAAAAGTATACAACTCGTGACCCTAGGCCACGGTCTCGCCAATACCGAGTCACAAACGAGCGTGACTCAGCCTTACCTTCAATCTTGACAAGAAAACAACGTAAGAACTCGAGCAACACACGAAAATGAGGCGCGTTTGGTTTATAACGAGGTCAAAAGAAAGAAATATTGGCGCGTGTAGTAGTGGATCGAGAAGAGGAGGTGATGGGGAATCTAATGGTGGTGGTCGTGTGTTATGGTGACCGGCGGTGAGGTGATGGCGGCCGGAAAAAGTATATAACTTGAGAGAAATGATGAAGAAGATGTGTGGTTGTGTTTGTGTTGTGTTTGACAAGGACCATATATCCATATTTAGTTCATTATTGGTTGAGAGACTGTTTGTGACAGGTCCACACAAGGACCATATATCCATATTTAATTCTTTATTAACATTGTAACAGTAACAGGTGTCTTAACAGGTCCGGACCTGTTAAGACACGAAACCTGTTAATTTTATTCGTGTCTTAACAGGTCCGGACCTGTTAAGACACGAAACCTGTTAAGACCTGACACGAAACCTGTTAAGAACAGGTCGTGTCGTGTCGTGTTAACAGGTTTCGTGTCAAAATTGCCAGCTCTATAGAGTCTCATTCGCCTTTCTTACTATTTTTGCAATTTCAGTTGGGTCTCTGACTCCCTTTTGTCGAAGAGAGAATCGAGTGACAAACTGTCCTTCCAAGTCCTCCCACTTATCAATGCTTCCCGGCTCGAGGCGACTGAACCACCCTTGTGCGGGACCGTCCAACGTTTGCTGAAACATCCGGCACCATACTGGCATTGGCCACTCTAACTGATTAGCTGCTCCGGCGAAGAGGTTTATGTGATCGTCCGGATCAGTCGAACCGTTGTACAATTTGATGTTATTCGGCATTCTGTGTGATGGTCCGGAGAACTCAATTATCCTTCGGGTGAAAGGTGATTTGTGTACGGATTTGAAAGGCTTCTCCAGATCGTCCTTAGGTTGATTTTTCCCTTGATTATCTTCCGGTGCTTTGTCATCGTTGTCTCCAAAGTCCAATCGTATGGGCTTGAAGACACTCCCTCCAAGAGCATTGTGTTCTTTGACAAGCTCCTTCAGAGCCGTCAGATGCCCCTGTATTAAATCCGGTATGTTGGGTGAATCATGGTTGTCCCGGTTAGATCCTTCCGGAGTTTCCCTGCTGATGTCATCACTTCCCTTTCCCGTAAGGGGAGTGCGGGGTGGGAGATCTGCCATACTCTTTGACTGGTAGAGTGAATAAAGGGTCCCACGGATGGCGCCAATTTGTTGAAGTAAATCTTCGTTCCTTCAGAATGTTTGACTAATGATTCCTCCGGAATGTTTGACTAATGAGTCCTTCGGCTTCTAGAACTGCACAAGTACAACCGCTCGTTAGCCTCGCCCCGGGTGTTATCCCAGGACCAAGCTCGGGCGTGAAAATAAGTATATATTCAAGACCGAAAGGTATAATGATGTGTGTCTATTTATGAGAGAGAAAAGTATCCTTACAATTAATGGCTTTGGGGGTATTTATACTACCCCAAAGAGGGGACAGATGAATAGTGAAAGTAACACTATTTGAATAGTAATCGTACCTGCAAACAGTGGGATATTTCATGAACAGTAGCCGTTATCCTGTGACTAGGCTTGTGTCAGTAGCAGGTGAAACATGTTTGCTGATTTCCTGGAAAAACGGCGCATGTGGACCTACCTCCTGGCCCACTTACCGGAGGGTAGTATTTATCGTCCGGTCAAAGTTGCAGTGTCCGGATCATGCCCTCCGGACACATACGTCAACAATATCATTATCATATTAATTATTAATTAAATACAAACAATTGTACGGACACATTATTAGTAAAACACAAATACAAGATTAAAAGCGTTTACATTAAGTGATCTAGATCTAGTACAAGATTAGGGTAATAGGGTTTACCGTGTCTGAGCGACGACATTTCTTTATTAATCAGAGCTTCCGCGGCAAAGATTGAGAAGCCGGCGTATCCAAGAACAGGAGATCTCAATCTTTATATGGTTGTAGATAAATGAGAAAGGAGGATTGTGGTAAGTGGTGGTTGGTGTAATTTATGACTGTAGACTGTAGAATAAATTTTTCACCAGTGGTGGTTGCTGTAATTTATGTGTAGAATAAATATTTCACCAGTGGTGGTTGGTGTAATTTATGAGTGTAGAATAAATATTTACCCAGTGGTGGTTAGGCTAATTTATGATTGCAGAAGGGAAATCTGTTGTCAACCTTTTTTATTTTAACTTTTGAATCACATGGACATCAAATGTGATTATAATACTACTGTCATTTAACAAGTGATTAATGAGGTAATACACATATGTATTGACCATTGACAGGGGAACGTGCTAATAAGTACATGGTTTGAATTTTTAGCTAAGGTTTTGTTAAGAATGGATCTAGTTAAATGCTACATTGTCAATGAACATTAAGAGATTTAGGATTCTAATAGATTTACCCTGCAACTATGTTTATGAGGTTCAAAAACAGTTAGATCAACTTGCAGTCAAAATGTTATATGTTGGCTAGGATGCTACAAAGTGGTATCAGCAAGTGACTCTTTAAGGCAAGTGACCCCTTAAACCATTCAAACTTCAAAATTAAGTTATGACTTGTAAGCAATGCAGATGATATCACTACATTGGACACATGTTCACATATTATCCTTTTTGATTAGTTGGAATTCGATTCCATGTATGATAATCAATGCGTATTTACAATAACAGGCAGAGGAAGACCTCTTTATGTACATTGTTTTTGTAAAAAAGTTTCATGTAGTAAGCCTAGCAATCATCTCCTCAACCATACCAAGCTCTATTCCAACCATTTCACCTCTATCAATCTCTCCCATAACCTCTTCCAAAACCACATTTTTTGATCGTTCACTCCCACAACCATTTGAGCTATCCCTCAGAAGCCGAAGGAGCGTTTTGGCAGTCCCTTTAGCTCGTTTTGTCCCATCAATACTAAGCTGTAGTAACCCCGGGATCGCTCCTTCTCTTAAAATCATCCCTCTATACGTCTCCCTACTACTTTTGCATATCATCAACAATATTTCAACCGCATACTCTTTACACTGCTTTGAACCTTCTTCTGCGGTCTCCACAAGTGTCTGAATGCCTATTTTGGTCAAAGCAGTCTCTCTTAGAGCAATAACCGACGTTGAAACTATGTTTTCTAGTAGACCCATGGACTTTTCGACTAATTTTGATGATTTTTCTGACTCGTTTATTAGGTGGATTAAAGACGATGCTGTACATGATAAAAGAAAGGCGGGTATATGTGGTGATAGGTTATGGAGGGTGACGATGATATCAAGTTTTACTTGAGTACTATTGTTGTCTAGAAGGGTTTCATTTAGGATTTCAATGGCACCAGAGGCAGCCATTGATGGTTTGTTTGATGAGCATGATGATAAGATCAAAAGTGCTGCTATAGCATGTTCTATCAATGGATGGATTTGAGATTGAACAAGGTTTAGAAGTAGAGGAATTGCTCCTGATGTTACAATACGGATCTTGTTCCTGCAAACGTGACAACAAAATTTATTAGTTTCATAGCAGAATTAGAAAATCTGTAAAAGAAAGGATAAATTTTACAAACTGATAATGCTTTAGTCTTTAATGGTTAAAAGAAGTAATATCACATTTTTTTTTTAAATAAGTGGATTTGAGTTATCATTGTATCTCTAAAAGGTGAAATGAGCCTACGGGTCAAAACTCACATAAAACGTAAATGGGTCAAATGATTTGAACATATTGAAAGTCGCCTACAATGTGACTTTAATCTACAAAACTTTCTTATGCACAAAGGAATAGAGTAAGATGTGGTAATGCAGGTTTTGTAATAGTACTTAAGACGCTAAGGATTTATTATAAAATGATAAATATTTGGGCAAAGAGTGTTTCAGGTCCACATTTGAGTTTGACCCATTTAAATAGATCACTCTTATATCAAGTTATGCATTAGCACTCAGATAACTCATAAATTTTATAAAATGTCATAGAACAAGGTTGATTTGAGAGGTGAATAACTTGATAAAAACATGTTTGACTCCATTTTTATCCAAAGATGTAAACAAATAGTGTTTGAAAACTTAAATAGGATTATAAGGTGACTCAAAGTTTCATGCTTAAAATGTTCAATACATCACATGTGATATAGTGGGAAACATAACAAACCTTTCATTGCCATAAGCCAGACTGATTAGAGCAAAAATGGTGGGCTCCAGTGAATTGAAATCTGGAGGACCATGAAGCATGGATACAATTGGTGGTATAGCTCCATTATCAACCAGTTTATGTCTTTGCTTATTTGTAAGATGAATAACCGCCTCTACTGCGGCCACCTTGGCTTCATTATCGCCAAATAAGAGCGCTTCCAACACCACGTATACGTCCTCCATCAAATAAGGTATATATGTTTGTAATATGCAAATGAAGTAAATTATATTATATATGAGTTGGTCTGGTTGATATTGCAATGCAAGTTGGTTGATTCCTTTATTTTTTTAAGAGTAAATTTGGAAAGGAAGCAAAGGTTACTATTCCCTATGGAGTAAGGACCATTAGGCAGCTTTTCACGGGGAGTGTTTGGAATTGGGGATTGGGATCTTTAACTTTCCTTATATAGAAAGAACAACCTGCAATAAGCCTTCATTCATGTAACAAAATACACCCATGTGCATAACAAACCCAAACCTCATCTCTTAGAAAATAAATAAATAAATAAATAAAATAAAAATAATTTTTTTTTTTTGTTTTTCCAAAAGTATTGAGATCTTCTCAAGTTGATATAAACATGACCAGTAATGTTCGTATCAACTTGAAAGAATCTCAATCCTTTTAAAAACAAGTATGATAATTGTTCATAACCGGTTTGCTAAAAAATGACTTTTAATGACTTTTAAATAAAGGTGGATAACATAATAATGTCATTCCTTGAAGTTAAAAGGCCCGATTATAGACCATCGTTTCACAAATAAGGAAAACGGTTATGGACAAAGTTCTTAGGTGCTGTTTGAATTCGACTTAATTGACTTAATATGAAAAAAAACTGAATTAATTAAGTCATATTTAACTGTTTGTTTGTGACTTAATAGAGAAAGATGACTGAAAATATTAAGCAATAAACCGGAGGGTGTCTGCGTTAAGTCATCTTTTAATTAAACGTAACTTAATAAAAAAATTTAACAAACAAGCCCACATTTTAGATACTTAATCTACAGAGTTATTTCAAAACCTCTTTTCAAATTAACTCAACAAACTTTCTTCTTCCAAATCACATACTTGAACAATATAGAGAAAGAATATATGTCTATATTTGAACCCGACTTTTCCCATAATCTATGTATAAGCACTTAACTGAAATGTCATATTAGCTTCATTACTCCGCTTAGAAAACAAAACTATAAAAGTAACTTAAAACAACTATAGAACTCAACATCATATAAGCAATTGTTTTGTCAAATTTACATGGAAGTAGAACGAGTAGAAATAACACGAATTTAACATTTCTCATATATAACAAACCAACGTTAAATGTTTGACTAACCCTAAAGGTGTAGCTTAGTACAAGATTAGGGTTTACCGTCACATTTCTTTGTGAATCAGAGTTCTCAGAGCTTCTGCGGCGAAGATTGAGAAGCTGGCGTATCCGAGAATCCGAGATTAGGAGATCTCAATCTTTATAGCCTTTTAATTTGGATGGTTGTAGTTAATGGGTTGTTTATGATAAGGCTGGCTGTATGGAGTGGAGCCTGTGGAGGTGAGTAAAGGTTTTTTTTTCTTTTTTTTTTTTTTTTTTTTTATAACGGGGAGTTTGGTAAGGAGGTTTGATAAAAAAAGATGGGAGATTTAAATGTATAATTTTTTAAAGTTTAATATTATATAAATATTCTTTCTCATTTACATAAATATATTTTCCACTTTTATTATTACATTAATATCCTTCTAAAACTTTTGTAATTATATCAATATCTTTTTCTTACAATGGGCTGTAGTTAGTGACAGTTTTAATTGTCACCAATTTGTTGCAAAAAATAATTGAAGAGTTGTAACCATTTATTAAAAGGTGTGACTTTTCACCAAGGGACACAACTTTTCCCTACAACTACCATGAGTTTATATATACATATAAACACAATTTGTTCTTCTAAGATGAACATTTTCATATCAAGATGCAACCTAACTAATAGAATAAAAGGGACTTGAGGGACTAAGTATGTCATTTGGCCAAAGATGCAACCTAACTAATAATATCTAGGGAATTCTAGAGAATTCCACCATTATCTTGGGTGTGTTTGTTTGACGGGTTATGGAAAAGAGAAAAGGAGGGAAAAGTTAGTCTTGATGGTTGTAGGAAGAAGAGGATGAAGACCTTATGCTTATGGTCTTTCCTAGCAATGATCCATCACAAGTAAGTACTTCTATTTGATGACTAATAAAGTTAAGAGTTATGAATAAAGTGGGAAATCATCATATGATCAAGGTATGATCATATGATGATGTAGAAAGGAAAATGAGTATGTTTGATGGGTTATATTAGAGGTGGCAAATTATGACCCATGGGTAAAAGTTGGGTAAAGTTGGGTAAATATTTGCAATGGGATGAGTTTAGTTGGGTATTGTTAAATAATTTAGATGGGTCAAGATGGGTATGATGATTTTAATTAATAAATATTGATGAGTCTAGTTGGGTAAAATAATACAACAACATGGGTAAAAGTTGGGTATTTACTAAAATTCTAAAAAACACTCCTAGTTTTCGTATATTTTTTACGTTTTCGTCATTTTTTACGTTTTCATCAGTTTTTTACGTTTTCGTCAGTTTTTTTACGTTTTCGTCAATTTCTTTACGTTTTCGACCGTTTTTTAAGTTTTCGTCAGTTTTTTTACGTTTTTGATCGATTTTTTATGTTTTCATCAGTTTTTTTACGTTTTCGTCAGTTTTTTTACGTTTTGGTCTGTTTTTGTCCGTTTTTTTACGTTTTCGTCCGATTCTTTATGTTTTTGTCAGTTTCATTACGTTTTTGTCAGTTTCTTTACGTTTTCGACTGTTTTTTTACGTTTTCGTTTATTTTTTTAGTTTTTCGTCAGTTTTTTTAAGTTTTTGTCTGATTTTTTACATTTTCGTCAGTTTTTTTACGTTTTCGTCAGTTTCTTTACGTTTTCAACTGTTTTTTTACGTTTTCGTTAGTTTTTATAGTTTTTCGCCAGTTTTTTTACGTTTTCGTCTGATTTTTTACGTTTTCATCAGTTTTTTTACGTTTTCTTCAGCTTTTTTACGTTTTCGTCAGTTTCTTTACATTTTAAACTGTTTTTTTATGTTTTCGTTAGTTTTTTTAGTTTTTCGTCAGTTTTTTAACGTTTTTGTCTGATTTTTTACGTTTTCGTCAGTTTTTTAACGTTTTCGTCTGATTTTTTACGTTTTCGTCTGTTTTTTTTACGTTTTCGTCTGTTTTTTTACGTTTTCGTTAATTTTTTTACGTTTTCGTCAGTTTCTTTACGTTTTCATCAGTTTTTTTTACGTTTTCGTCAGTTTTTTTAAGTTTTCGTCTGATTTTTTACGTTTTCATCAGTTTTTTTTACGTTTTCGTCAGTTTTTTTAGTTTTCGTCAGTTTCTTTACGTTTTCAACTGTTTTTTTACGTTTTCGTTAGTTTTTTTAGTTTTTCATCAGTTTTTTTACGTTTTCGTCTGATTTTTTACGTTTTCGTCAGTTTTTTTACGTTTTCGTCAGTTTCTTTACGTTTTCAACTGTTTTTTTTATGTTTTCGTCGGTTTCTATACGTTTTCGTTTGTTTTTTTACGTTTTCGACCCTTTTTTTTACATTTTCGTCCGATTCTTTACTTCTTCATCAGTTTCTTTACGTTTTTGTCAGTTTTTTACGTTTTCGGCTTGTTTTTTACGTTTTCGTCAGTTTTTTTTACGTTTTCCATCGTTTTTTTTCGTTTTTGGTCCGTTTCTTTACGTTTTCGTCAGTTTCTTTACGTTTTTGTCAGTTTCTTTATGTTTTCAACCATTTTTTATGTTTTCGTCTGATTTTTTACATTTCCGTCAGTTTTTTACGTTTTCAATCGTTTTTTAATGTTTTCGTCAGTTTTTTAATTGCTGATCGTTTTTTAAGTTTTCATCTATTTTTTTACGTTTTAGTCTGATTTTTTAGACTTTCGTCAGTTTTTTACATTTTCGATCATTTTTTACGTTTTCGTCTAATTTTTATTTTTTTGTTAGTTTTTCTTTTACTTTTCCGCCCGTTTCTTTACGTTTTCGTCAGTCTTTATATGTTTTTTAAAACGTAAAAAAACAATCGAAAAGGTGAAAAACCTGACGCAAATGCAAAAAACGTAAAAAAATTGTCGAAAACGTAAAAAAAATGTTAAAAACGTAAAAAAGAGTATCGAAAACGTAAAAAAATTGACGAAAACGTAAAAAAACTGACGAAAACTTAAATAAAACGGTTGAAAACGTAAAAAATGGACGAAAACATAAAAAATGGCACTAAAACGTAAAAAAAATGATTGAAAACATAAAGAAACTGACGAAAACGTAAAAAAAAACAGTTGAAAACGTTATAAAACTGTCGAAAACGTAAAGAAAAGGACAAAAACGTAAAGAAACTAAAGAAAAAGTAAAAAAAACTAACGAAAACGTAAAAAGACTGACGAAAACGTAAAAAAAAACTGACGAAAGCATAAAAAAAAACTGTTGAAAACGTAAAAAAATATGACGAAAACGTAAAGAAACTGAAGAAAACGTAAAAAAAAAGGTTGAAAACGTAAAAAATGGGACAAAATCGTAAAAAACTGATAAAAACGTAAAGAAACTGACGAAAACGTAAAAAAAAACGGTTGAAAACGTAGAAAAGCTGTCGAAAACGTAAAAAAAAAAATGACGAAAACGTTAAGAAACTGAAGAAAACGTAAAAAAAAGGGTTGAAAACGTAAAAAATCGGACAAAATCGTAAAAAAACTGATGAAAACGTAAAGAAACTGACGAAAACGTAAAAAAAAACGGTCAAACACTTAAAAAAATTGTCGAAAACGTAAAAAAAACGGACGAAAACGTAAAAAATTGGACAAAAACGTAAAAAAAAACTGACGAAAACGTAAAAAATTGGACAAAAACGTAAAAAAACTGACGAAAACGTAAAAATTGGACAAAAACGTAAAAAAACTGACGAAAACGTAAAGAAACTGACGAAATCGTAAAAAAACTGTCGAAAACGTAAAAAATTGGACAAAAACGTAAAAAAAACTGACGAAAACGTAAAGAAACTGACGAAAACGTAAAAAATTGGACAAAAACGTAAAAAAAAACTGACGAAAACGTAAAAAATTGGACAGAAACGTAAAAAAACTGACGAAAACGTAAAGAAACTGACGAAAACGTAAAAAATTGGACAAAAACGTAAAAAAAAAACTGACGAAAACGTAAAAAATTGGACAAAAACGTAAAAAAACTGACGAAAACGTAAAGAAACTGACAAAAACGTAAAAAAAAAACGGACGAAAACATGGTTGAGTTGGGTTGGGTCTTGGGTATTAGATGGGTATGGGTATAGATGAGTCACTTGGAAGGATGGGTCTAGATGAGTTTGGGTCAAACGAGTCTTGGGTCGAGTCGGGTCGGGTTTTTTCGGGTATTTCATCTTTATCCTTTTATTCATCATTAATTATTCGGTTTCTTTTTGTTTTCGTCCGTTTTTTACGTTTTCGTTTGTTTTTACGTTTTCGTCTGTTTTTTTACGTTTCTTCCGTTTTATTTACGTTTTCGTCCGTTTTTTTTACTTTTTCGTCTTTTTTTATGTTTTCGTCCGTTTTTTTACGGTTTCAACTGTTTTTTAACGTTTTCGACCATTTTTTACGTTTTCAACCGTTTTTTACGTTTTCGTCAGTTTTTTTACGTTTTCGTCAGTTTTTTTACGTTTTTGTCCAATTTTTTACGTTTTCATCAGTTTTTTTACGTTTTTGTCCAATTTTTTACGTTTTCGTCAGTTTCTTTACGTTTTCGTCAGTTTTTTTACGTTTTCGTCAGTTTTTTTTTTACGTTTTTGTCCAATTTTTTACGTTTTCGTCAGTTTTTATACATTTTCAATTGTTTTTTTAACGTTTTCGACCGTTTTTTTTACGATTTCAACCGTTTTTTTACGTTTTCTTCAGTTTCTTTACGTTTTCGTCAGTTTTTTTACGTTTTCGACCGTTTTTTTACGTTTTCGTCAGTTTCTTTACGTTTTCGTCAGTTTTTTTACGTTTTTGTCCAATTTTTTACGTTTTCGTCAGTTTTTTTACGTTTTTATCCAATTCTTTACGTTTTCGTCAGTTTCTTTACGTTTTCGTCAGTTTCTTTACGTTTTTGTCCAATTTTTTACGTTTTCGTCAGTTTTTTTACGTTTTTGTCCAATTTTTTACGTTTTCGTCAGTTTCTTTACGTTTTCGTCAGTTTCTTTACGTTTTCGTCAGTTTTTTTATGTTTTCAATTGTATTTTTAACGTTTTCGACCGTTTTTTTTACGATTTCAACCGTTTTTTTTACGTTTTCTTCAGTTTCTTTACGTTTTCGTCCGTTTTTTTTACGTTTTCGACAGTTTTTTTATGTTTTTGACCGTTTTTTTTACGTTTTTGTCAGTTTCTTTACGTTTTCGTCAGTTTTTTTACGTTTTTGTCCAATTTTTTACGTTTTCGTCAGTTTTTTTTACGTTTTTGTCCAATTTTTTACGTTTTCGTCAGTTTCTTACGTTTTCGTCAGTTTTTTTACGTTTCTGTCCAATTTTTTACGTTTTCGTCAGTTTTTTTTACGTTTTTGTCCAATTTTTTACGCTTTCGTCAGTTTCTTTATGTTTTCGTCAGTTTTTTTACGTTTTTGTCCAATTTTTTACGTTTTCGTCAGTTTTTTTACGATTTCGTTAGTTTCTTTACGTTTTCGTCAGTTTTTTTTACGTTTTTGTCTAATTTTTACGTATTCGTCAGTTTTTTTACGTTTTTGTCTAATTTTTTACGTTTTCGTCAGTTTCTTTACGTTTTCGTCAGTTTTTTTTTTACGTTTTTGCCCAATTTTTTACGTTTTCGTCCGTTTTTTTACGTTTTCGACAATTTTTTTAAGTGTTTGACCGTTTTTTTTACGTTTTCGTCAGTTTCTTTACGTTTTCATCAGTTTTTTTTACGATTTTGTCCCATTTTTTATGTTTTCAACCTTTTTTTACGTTTTCTTCAGTTTCTTAATGTTTTCGTCATTTTTTTTACGTTTTCAACCGTTTTTTTTACGTTTTCGTCAGTTTCTTTACGTTTTCATCAGTTTTTTACGATTTTGTCCCATTTTTTACGTTTTCAACCTTTTTTTTTACGTTTTCTTCAGTTTCTTTACGTTTTCGTCATATTTTTTACGTTTTCAACAGTTTTATAGATTTTTGTCAATGGTCAAAAGAGTAACGAAGGGTCCGTCAAAGTAAATTCGTTGTAAAAGTTTATATTTTTGGTCAAAGCGGGCACGGGGTGTAACAGTCACATGATTTGCTGCAATGAAATATAACCCAAAATAATGATGCTGAGAATGGATCTAGTTAAATACTACATTGTCAATGAACATTAAGCGATTTAGGATCCTAATATAGTTACCCTGGAACTATGTTTATGAGGTTCAAAAACAGTTGAATCAAGTTACGACTTGCAGGCAAAATGTTATATGTTGGCTAGGATGCTACAAAGTGGTATCAGCAAGTGACTCTTTAAGGCAAGTGACACCATTTAGACTTCAAAAGATCGAGCATCAGTTAAGTTATGACTTGTAAGCAATGAAGATAACATCACTACATTGGACACATGTTCACATATTATCCTTTTTTATTAATTGGAATTCAATTCCATATATGATAATCAACGCGTATTTACAATAACAGGCAGAGGAAAAACCTCTCTATATACATTGTTTTTGGTAAAAAAGTTTCATGTAGTAAGCCTA
The DNA here is from genome assembly GCA_030686995.1 of Artemisia argyi. NCBI lineage: Eukaryota > Viridiplantae > Streptophyta > Magnoliopsida > Asterales > Asteraceae > Artemisia > Artemisia argyi. The sequence continues at coordinate 85,340,284 of CM060690.1, forward strand.
GCAATCATCTCCTCAACCATACCAAGCTCTATTCCACACATTTCACCTCTATCAATCTCTCCCATAACCTCTTCCAAAACCACATTTTTTTATCGTTCACTCCTACAACCATTTGAGCTATCCCTCAGAAGCCGAAGGAGCGTTTTGGCAGTCCCTTTAGCTCGTTTTGTCCCATCAATACTAAGCTGTAGTAACCCTGGAATCGCTCCTTCTCTTAAGATCATCCCTCTATATATATCCCTGCTACTTTTGCATATCAGCAACAATATCTCAACTGCATACTCTTTACACTGCTTTGAACCTTCTTCTACGGTCTCCACAAGTGTCTGAATGCCTATTTTGGTCAAAGCAGTCTCCCTCAGGGCAATAACCGATGTTGAAACTATGTTTTCTAGTAGACCCATGGACTTTTCGACTAATTTTGATGATTTTTCTGACGCATTTATTAGGTTGATTAAAGATGATGCTGTACATGATAACAGAAAAGTGGGAATATGTGAGGATAGGTTATGGAGGGTGACTATGATATCAAGTTTTACTTGAGTACTATTGTTTACAAGAAGTGTTTCATTTAGGATTTCAATGGCACCAGAGGCAGCCATTGATGGTTTGTTTGATGAGCATGATGATAAGATCAAAAGTGCTGCTATAGCATGTTCTAGCAATGGATGGATTTGGGATTGTACGAGGTTTAGAAATAGAGGAATCGCTCCTGATTTTACAATACGGATCTTGTTCCTGCAAACGTGACAACAAATTTTATTAGCTTCATAGCAGAATTAGAAAATCTGTAAAAGAAAGGATAAATTTTACAAATTGATAATGCTTGACGGTTGAAAGAAGTAATATCACAACCATTTTTTAAAAATAAGTGGATTTGAGTAATCATTGTATCTCTAAAAGGCGAAATGAGCCTACATGTCAAAACTCACATAAACCGTAAATGGGTCAAATGGTTTGAACATATTGAAAGTCGCCTACGGTGTGATTTTAATCTACAAAATTTTCTTATATAAAAAGGAATAGATTAAGATGTGGTAATGCAGGTTTTGTAATAGTACTTAAGACGCTAATGATTTATTATAAAATGTTAAATAGTTGGGCAAAGAGTGTTTCAGGTCAACATTTGAATTTGACCCATTTAAATAGATCACTCTTATATCGAGTAATGCACTTTAAAACTCAGATAACTAATAAATATGTCATAGAACAAGGCTCATTTGAAAGTTGAATAGCTTGAAACATCTAAAACATGTTTGACTCCATTTTTATCCAAAGATGCAAACAAATAGTGTTTCAAAACCTTTTTTTAGCATCATAATGCGACTCAAAGTTTCATGCTTAAAATGTTCAGTACATCACATGTGATATAGTGAGAAACATAACAAACCTTTCGCTGCCATAAGCCAGACTAAGTAGAGCAAAAATGGCGGGCTCTAGCGATTTGAAATCTGGAGGACCATGAAGCATGGATACAATTGGTGGTATAGCTCCATTATCAACCAGTTTATGTCTTTGCTTATTTGTAAGATGAATAACCGCCTCTACTGCGGACACCTTGGCATCATGATTGCCAAATAAGAGCGCTTCCAACACCACGTGCACTTCCGCCATCGAATAAGGTATATATGTTGTGATATGCAAATGAAGCAACTTATATAATATATGAGTTGGTTGGGTTGATATATACTAGTAGTTGATATTGCAATGCAAGTTGGTTGATTCCTTTATTTTTTTAAGAGTAAATTTGGAAAGGAAGCAAAGGTTACTATTCCCTATGGAGTAAGGACCATTTGGCAGCTTTTCACGGGGAGTGTTTGGAATTGGGGATTGGGATCTTTAAGTTTCCTTATATAGAAAGAACAACCTGCAATAAGCTTTCATTCATGTAACAAAATACACCCATGTGCATAACAAACCCCAGTCCCAAACCTCATCTCTTGAAAAAAAAAAAAAAAAAAAAAAAAAAAAAAAAAAAAAAAACACAATTATTTGATTTTTAAACAAACAAGTATGATAATCGTATCATAACCAGTTTGCTATTATAGAATGACATTATAATCTGTAATTATTGTCATTCATTGATGTTAAAAGGCCCGATTATAGACCATCTCTTCACAAATAAGGAAAACGCTAAAGGCGTTCTATGGACAAAGGTCATAGTGATATTTTAGATCGTAAATCGTTACATCACAACCTCTTTTCAAATTTACTCGGCCAACTTTTTTCTTCTAAATCACATACTTGACCGACATAAAGAAAGAAAGTATGTCTCTAAATCTGACAATTTTCCTATCATCTTTGTATAAGCACTTGATTGAAATGTCATATTAGCCTCATTACTCGATTTAGAAAGCAAAACCATAAAAGTATCAACGTTTTTATTCAAGAACACTAGTAATTATTTTGGCTTTACTGACATCATGATTTGATAATTTCTTTTAATATTAACGGTTACAGACTTACAGGAACTAGGTATATGCTGATACTTGATAGTTAGATTATGTTCTAGAAGTCAAACTCATGTGTAGAATCCAAGTGGGCACGTTCAGAGTCAGCCTATCTAACGGTTGATATGACCGACAGTCTAATCAAACCACCACGATATAGTGTTGCACATGATACAAGCTTATATATAAACAAGGTGTATTATATATGGAGCACATGAATATCTATCTAAACCTTATTCCCACTGTGATATCTGACCATTTTACAAGGCCCTTAAATCTAAGAATGACCCTTTTTCTCTTTAATTTATGGTGAGTAACATGCTTATGCTATACCAGCATTTGGTATTCACAAATACCACTTGGTTTTACTGATTTCATGTGATAAGTTGATAAATCATATCTACAAATTTATATGTCCAATTTCTTTAGAGAATCCTTTGTAAGTGTGTGCCGTTTCGAGACAATCTCGTATTGTGGTATCTGGTAACTTTGTATGAAATGATAATGTATTGTATGAAAAATATTCAAGAATGAAACCCAACTACTAGAACAAATTTATTACAAATATCTACTCTCATCAAATTGAATAACTAATATCGACACTATTTTTTCACATTACAAAAATAGACATGGCATAGAGTCAGATAAAGCAAAATGGATGGCAAACAAAGTATTTTGCTTGACACTTACACGTGTCATGAGCATATAGCTTATTTCATAAAATGGCATGGACTCATGGAGAGCAAAATAGATGGCAAGCAAATTTACACGTGTCACGAGCATATGACTTATTTCATAAAATGGCATGGCGAGCAAATAAATGGTCGAGCAAATTTTGTGCTCGCTATGTCTTATTTCGTAACACAAACTTTTAGGGTGTATTGGTGAAACAATTTTCAAACCATTCATACTATAAATTTTTTCAAACCATTCATACTATAAATTTTCACTGCTAGAGAAGTAGAAATAGTTAGAAAGGTAAAAAAAAAAAAAAAAAAAAAAAAAAAAACTTTGTTGGTGTCCGTTTTAATTGGTATCTATATATACACCAAAGGATTTTTTTTTTTTTTTTTTTTTTTTTTTAATAAATGGTGAAATATATTACTTACAGCTCATATACACATTTGAATTTGCAAACTCATTCTGCTATGAGAGACTATAGCTACCAATAAGATCACAAAAGAAAACAAAGTACCATAACAATATTGTAACGCAAAACTAATAACCAAAGGTAGTAGTACATCTAATTTGGAAAAGTGAATCATCTAGTACTATAAACTTTTAAAGGTGCAGAATAGTATGCTGAACTTGACAAAATGAAAGTTTTACTATCCAATACTAATTAACTTTACAATTAATTATTTTTTTCTTTTTAAAATTAATTTAGTAAAGTTTTTCTTTAATAAATAATTTGTAGTAAAACTTAGCTAGGTAAATATATTTTTTCCTAAAATATAGTTATATTTCATTTTTTTAAATTAATATGCTATTTTAATTGATTATTTAGAATATAAAGAATATTTATGTAATATCTATTTCTAAAATATTTCTAACTCATAATATATCTTCATATTATATTGTTAAATGTTTGTTACAAATAATTGTTAGATAAACTTATAACTAACTATATATAAGTTTATGTAATTTTCAATTCTACATATGCATATAAAGAAATAAATAGTTAAAAGGTATTATTTCAAATATATATTTATTCTTGACAATTAAATATAATATGATATTTATTAAAAAATAAAATTAACTCAATTTTAACTAAAATATGATTAATTATTTTAAATTTAACTACAAATCATATATATTATATATTAGGACTTAGTAAATTTGATTTTTTAGAAAAAATAAATAATAAGTTATGAGTTAATTTAGTATAGGGTAGTAGTAATTCCGGTTTGTCAAGTTCGGTGTATTATTATGCAACCTTAAAAGTTCAGAGTACCAAATGTTCATGTTTGCCAAGTTCGGGATACTAATATGTAGAGGTGATTTGTACACCATTTTTATTTGCCATCCACCACTAAATTATGCATAGCGGTGTTGTACATTACTGGTGTGATTTAGTGGTGTATAGCAAAAAAAATGGTGCACAAATCATCTCCCTATTTATAAATGAAGCTTAACAAGCCGACAGTCCGACTGTCCTGCATGAATAATTGTATAGTGTAATTGACTAATTGTTTATCGATTTAAAATCCATATGATGTCGTCTCTTTTGCCCAACCTTGGAGTATATGTAAATATGCAAGGCTATGACAAAAGCAGACAATCAGTAGTAGAACAAAAAAAAGTCCATCAAAACTTACGGCTTTCATTGAATCACAATTTACTATATGTAATTGGCAACGTTTTGCTAAAAAGAATCTAAGCACCTATGTATATAAGATTACAAAAATAGAGTGACATGAAACATGATAGTTTCTCATGCTAAAAATTCGGTAGATTTTGTTTTATTTTTCATCCCAGTCTTTCGCAACACTTTATGATTTACTTCTTTTGTTGGGTCTGATTCCGAAGGGCAAATTTGGTCATTGTTTTATGATGATATAATACACAATTTTCTTTTGCCATTATACGGCGTTGTGATTTGTTTATTAAGAAATGATTCATTGCACCGCATCCCCCTATAAAGACTTGTTTTGGCTTTTTCCACTTTTTCAAATCATGTACTGAAATGATGCCATTCTTTATGGCATTAAGGGTAGTGGCAGTCATGATTTCAGAATCATCCATACCTCCCAAATCCACCAATAATATCATTCCACCTCATTTCACCTCATCCATACTTTTTTCATACCTCTCAACCTCTTTTTAGTGGCAACCATGCCTTTTCCATACCTCCCAACTTTTTTTTTTTTTTTTTTTTTTTTTAATAAATTAAATTAAACAATTTAATTAAAACATAAATATTTCATTAATAATTAAAAATAATATTACATAATACTTGGAAAAAAAATACATAATTAAATCTAAAAATCCGTAGGCCATCCATATGTCTCCGCGTACCCACGTTTTGTGGCAATAATGAAATCTCGCATAACCTGATTGGTTATGTGTTCGTGCGGCTCGTTGTAGAATTTCAGTGCCCGATGCATAGCCTTTTCTTGAGCATTGTCGAGTTGTGTCTGCAGCAACCGTTGGGCCAATTTATCCTTTGCACGTTTTTCAGCCATGGCCTCATCCAAAGCTAGTGCTTTCTTTGACGTATACTGCTCAATAAACTCAGCAGCACTATTCTTTGTCGACGTCTCACTAGCGGTCTTTTTCCCTTTTCTTTTTGAAACAGGAGTTGTGTCGTCATTTAGATTCGGAATAACAGTGTCATTGCTTCCGGACCCATAGTAGGTAGATTCCGACGACTTTCTTCGTTTGTCGGAATGACATGTCGAAGATACTTTTTCAAAACATGGTTGCTCAAACCATTTCGGTTCATCCTTAACAACCCTCCACGCATCAATATGATTAAACGAAACGCCCTTATTCCTCTTATTATAATCAGACATGGCATTTTCCAAGACGTTGACATCGTCACACCCACTATCACGAATGCGATTCTACAAGTATATAAATTAACACAAGTATATAAATTAACACAAGTATATTTAAATTAACACAAGTATATAAATTAACACAAGTATATTTAAATTAACACAAGTATATAGTTTAAAAATTACTTGTTGGATGTAAAGCCCGTTAAATACTCCCATTGCGTGATTCAAATGTTTCCACTTTGTGTTCAACGAATGATGAGTTCGATTACTATTTTTAATTGTGGCTTTGAAATGCTCCAAAATTCTTTCCCAAAATTTATCTCTTCCTTGTTCATTCCCGACTTTTTTACATGTCGAGATATGAATCCATGCTTTGGCCAAAGCAACCTCTTCGATCGACGACCAACTCCTTTTATCCGCTCTAGTTTTCTCTTTAACCACTTGAACATCTTCATCTAAAAAAAAAAAAAAAAAAAAAAAACATATAAAAAAATATAACAATTACATAACGAAAAAAAAACATATAAAAAAATATATTTATACCATAACGAAAAAAAAACATATAAAATAACGCTTATAAAAATATATATATATATATATATATACCAATTTGAGTTTCTTGTTGCGTTTCGGGAACAAAGTCAACGTCATCATCATCGTAGTCACCATATAAAGGAAGTTCGCGTTCTATACTTGCTTCACGACGCGAAGGACCTTCACGGTAGTCACCAAAGGGGTTGAAGTCACTCGTCATCGATATGTTATATTGGGTTGGGTTCATTGCGGGTGGAGCTTGAGGATAGTTAAAAGATTGAGGGTATTGTTGATGGATCGGTGGTGGAGGTTGTGGATAATATCCCGATTGAGGGTATTGTTGATGGATCGGTGGTGGACCTTGCGGACGAACACGAGGACGGTAGCCACGTCCACGACCTCTTGATCTCCCACTTTCCATGCTTCACAATGTATGTATATGAAAAATTTATGTTTCTGTTGTGTGAGTTATGTTTGTGTTTGTGTGTGAGTTGTAGGCTGTGTTTGTGTTTGTATATATAGGAATTTTTTTTTTTTTTTTTACCCCCGCTCCTCCAAAAGTTTAACATGCAACGGGTATAATTTTTGTTTTTTATGCATTATTACGTTTTGCTTTTCAAAGATAGCATGCAACGGTCCATTTTTTGCATTGAATTTGGCATGCTTCCACGGCAATAATTGCCGCTGAGACCATACCGCTGGCCATGCCGGTGGACTGGCGGCGGTGTTCACCGCCGGCATGGTGATGCCGCCGGTGATGCCGCTGTCCATTGCCACCACTCTAAGTGGTTTTCAAGCATTCTTTATTCTGATTTGGATGAAATATCTTTACCACTTGTTTGTTCGTGTGGTTTTCGTATTGTTCAAGGCCATATATATTACTCAAACTTGGGATATATATATAGTCGTGTGGAATTTCAAGTCTTACTTAGAAACTGTGAAGTATATATGATAGCAACCAAGCCAATATTGCAACTAATCAAATACGTCATTTAACTATCGTCACTAGACAAAAATCACACAATTTAAAAAATATATATTTATTACAGCTTTGATTATTGCAAAAGTTAAAAAAAAAAAAAAAAAAAAAAAAAAAAAAAAAAAAAAGTTTTACCATTTGACAATTATTTAATGTTTTTCTATAATTTTGTAAATAACAGTTTTGATTAAGGGAAATATAATAAACTTAAGCAATTCCAGCTACTATATATAGATGTGGACAGTTAACTTGGGACAAATTGAAAAGGAAAGATAGACAATAAAATTGAGGTGGAAGGAGTAGATCCGTGTGTTCTCTTAATATAGGGTAGAATGGAGCTCAGAGATATATTCAAGCTCGACGGAAGAATATTTGAGCTCGAGTAGCTTATTAAGAAAACAAGCTCAATTTAAAACAAGCACCCCAATTAATGACGAGCAACAAATAAGAAGGTTCAAACAAGAATTAATATCATAGGCGAATTGCTCAACAAAAAAAAGGTTGTTGCATATGCTATGTGTGGGTTAAGTCTCAACTTAGACATGGTATGCAATTTAGGTGTGAATATTTCACATTGAAGGCCCTACTTAATAAGAATAAAAAAACTTAGTTCTCACAATAAAACATTAGAACTAACCTTTGTGTAAAAATTTTGCCGAAGAACTGAACACTTATGGGCTTATGGCCCTGCTTTTTCGAGAAGAACAAACATGCCAAGTCATAATGGGGTAGAATCCCGCAAATATGCACATAGAATTTGTTGAGGCATTTCGTCCAACAATTTACATGTATTATCAAGGATAGTTGTTAGCATGTTGTGACGGTAAAGTTGTGTAGTTCTTATTATCTGAATAATAAGTTTGAGTACAATATAAATAATGCTAAATGATTAAACGGGCTTACACTAAAAATATTAGTCCAGTGAAACTGACTAACAATATATAAATCAAAGCCTCAAAGGTATAAAAGTGGAAACCATAGAATTGCCAAGGCTCGGTTGCTATTGCGATACCACATCGGAGTTCAAGAAAGAATGTTACAGAGCAGTTGAGTTGAATCAAGAAATTTGAAAGTGCTTTGCTTGAAAATTTAGGAAGTTCGTTAAAATATTTTCACGTCAACATCTATTACAATGGAATTAAGTTTTATAGATCTCCATTAGCCCCGCAAAGCTCTTTTTTACCACGGTTGGTCACTACACTTCTCAAGTTGCAATCGTAACTTTTTAATGTAATTTTTTGAATAGCAAACTAACCATCTCATTCTTTAATACCACACACTAATTTAAGTTAAGACGCAAGTTACAACAAGTTAGTTAAAAAGCATTTTACTTAAATGAACACTACATACGAGCTCATTTGATATTTTTACAAATGCTTAAAACTTTATTACTCCGTTACTTTTGACCAAATCCGGCCTCCTCCCCTGCACTGGACAGTCGAACGCTCGAACCCCACTGGTGATGCCTCAAATACGGTTGTGACCGTATGTTTGGTGTGGGCAATGATCAAATTAAACAAAACTTTACGGGTAACTTATTTTCTAGTTTGGCCCATGGTACCATATATCTTGGCAACCCAAAAAATAAGTTGCGTTCTATAGACAAATTAAAAGAGTAGCCTTATAATATCAGACTATCAGTTATCGAGTTGATGTCGATTAAGCCTTCATTTTTAATATACAACTCGATATATGAACTAATCATCATCATCATTTATTCTCATGCGTGCACTCATCATCTATCATGGCTGGTCAATACTTTTGAGCTCCTCAACATATTTTGATGAATGATTTACTTGAGTAGGTCGACCAGAATCGGCTCAAACTGAATCGAGTTTGAATATCTTACAGAAAGGACAAAAATCTACAATGATACGAACTCGACAACGTACGTGCCAGGAATTTCAATACTCAAGCTCAAACCTGAAGTTTCTTGAGTAGGCCGACTAGAATGGGCTAAAATCTATTAGATGATAAATAAGGCCCAAGCCCGGTACGTGGGGTTGGGTCCATTAGGGTTTCATTATGTATTGCCTATATATATCGTATCAATAAAGCGTATCACCCACGGGGTTTTAATGTTATAACATGGTATCGGAGCGGGTCTGATCCTCAGACCTAGGTGGCTAAGTTGAGCCGCCTCCCTAAACCACCCCGTCAAACCCATGTTCTAACAAAATCAAGTCGAGTTTGAACTTTTTTCAAGTATGGGTTACTAGCTCACAAATTTAGTATACTACTCTTGTATTAGAATTTAGAAACATTGCGTGTGACATTTATTCACTTGTACACAGGTTATTCGTGACGTTGAATTGATGCAATACATAAGTTTTAGAAACGAGTATATCTGAGAGAACTTCTAACTACCACGAGGAATGTGATGCGTAAAAAAGTTAGTTTCGTTTTGAAAAATGAGACTTCTTGCTTTGTACTAGTGCACATACGATTTAGTTTTGCCAATCATAGCTACTTGAGTCATTGCCGTAGTTTGGGATCGCAATTGAGAATACAATTCCCACAGGCTCGATCGTTGAAATGATGACGATGTGCACAATCTTTATCTTTGGGAAAGTATGGGATTACAATTCAAAAGACTCAATTTACAGTAACATCAATTTGATAGGACAAAAAATATTTTGGAAAAAGATATTTACCAGGTTTCAAGTCGAGATTGGATGTCTTAGTTTAAGTTATCTGGAACAAAGTTGTTTGATTTGGTATTAAAACTGAAAGTGACAACAAGAAAAGGACGTGAAAGAATGAACTTAGATAAAAATCAAATGTTCACAAAATCACGCTAAGATAATGGATCTATTGCAACAATATGATATGTAGAACTCTTCTTTTATGTAAATAAAATTGCTGGTATACGAAACCAATATTTTCAAATAAAAATAGAGTTAAATACACAGAATCCTAACATATTTTAGGTGAATCACCAACTTTGGAAAATATAAACTTCCTTCGTTAACCCTCTATTTCATTTTAAGCTTATAGCAGTAATAGATAAATGTCTCTCTTCAAAAAAGTAATAGATAGATGTCATGCCTCTATAGCTTTAAGGGGTGATTATCACCCGATCAGCGTATATCAACTTTCTTTCTTCTCTTATTTCTTGTCATTCTCTCTCACCTTTTACCCATTTTAGTTATCTTCCCCTCACCATTCATTAAAATACATATTTTATACAAATATATACATCATTAAATATCTCACACACGCTCACAAAACAAATAAAAAACATTTTTACTTTTGGAATTGGGCCTCACATTTTTTTCACACTCACTATGGTGATCGGCTCACCATACTTTTAGAATTTGACCGTGACCTTAGGCTTCCCTTTTAGCGGGTCACGAGTGACTTGAGGCGTCACCGGGTGAAGTCACGCCCACTCCGATTAGCCTAATATTTTGAGTTATGAAAACCGATAATAAAATACTAGTAAATTACATAAAATACCAAATACTTATCTATAATAGATGAATCTATAATACTATAAGATTCAGTCCTTAAATTTAATGTGGAGGCGTCATGATTGCATAGGGTACAAGCTAGCTAATGCTCGGAATTTAATGCAGCCTCATAATAACTATACAATCATGAAAGGAGATGAAGTGCAAGGGTTGCCCGAATTGATCACATGGTATTTAGTATAGAATTAAAAGTCGGTTAGATGAAGTGCAAGGGTCGCGAAAGGTTTCAAGAATAATTAATGATTTAACCTAATTCATGCCTATATAAACCGGCTAAAATCACATTTAGTATGTACATTCGAAGACGATTCACACATCTTTTAGATCTTTAATTGTTGGTAGCGGTATGTAAATTCTCTTTTGTAACATTTTAGAGATGATTCACACATCTTTTAGATCTTTGTAAGTAACTCGGTCTTTTTTTTTCTTCTTAATTTAATTATCATACGCAGGTACAATGAAAATCACACAAGATAATGCATGCTCAGATAAATGAAACCAAAGACTGGGATACCAAGTATTTTCTTTATTTGTGATTGTTATAGATAAGCATATATATAGATATATGTATTATGTTAATGCATTTTTATATACAAGTAATTTATATGCGTTTTCTATTGATTTAGCTCACATGTACGAATTGATTCAAGAAAATATGGACGAGCATGTATGTAAAGCAACATTTAAATGGTTAAATGATACTTTTTAGCCTGATTAGATTATGTAAGTAGTTGCTTTCAAATGCTCTTTAAGAAATATTATAATGAATTTATCGTGTGCAATTGAATTATTATTGAAAAGAAGAAGGTCCGCGCATCGCAAAATGTTTTTTTTTTCTATATGTATGATCATTAGTGAGAAACCAATATTTACGCCCATTAAATGAGTTTGACATAATAGCAAAATACGACATATTAAAAATATCACATTGAGTAATGAATAGCAAGGAAAATACATAATTTGAGTTTTAAAAATAAGCAAAAGTTCAAACTTTTCTCGAAAAACAGAACCGGTGCATTTAATGTGAAGTATATACAACATCGAAAGGGAAGTGCAAGGCTTGCCGGAATTGATCACATGATATTTAGTAATTAGTATAGAATTAAAAGTCAGTTATGGATTGAAATGAAGTTGAAAAGGTTGCAAGAATAATTGATGATTTAACCTAATGCAATATATATAGATATATGTATTATGTTAATGCATTTTCATATACAAGTAATTTATGTGTGTTTTCTATTGATGTAGCTCACATGTGCGAATTGATTCAAGAAAATGTGCACGAGCATGTATGTAAAGCAACATTTAAATGATTAAATGATACTTTTTAGCATGATTAGTTTATGTAAGCATGCAACTTGAATAATCAATATAAAAGAAAAAGTACATAATTTTTGCTCAAACCCATTTGTAAATTAAAAAAATTAAGTTTAAGAAATAATAGTGGAGTCCAAAGGTTTTAGGAATTGTTAATAGTGTGTTAATTAATATTCATTTGGTTAGCTATTTAGAATTGAGTTTATTGATAAAATTTATTAATATTAGTTAGACTTCAATATTAATTTTTAATGAAATTGGTTGTACAATAAAATGAGATGAAGCTAAAAAGGTTTGTAACGATTTTTATACAGTTTATGTGGCATTATTATATATACATTATTACCCAAACTTTAACTTACAAACTTAATAAAGAAAATATTTAACACACATTAAACTATGATCAATTAGATACACCCCGTGTGCTTCATATTACCATGCAAAAATCATCTAATGAACAAGTATTATAAGGCTAAGTAATAGACCAAAAGAAACAAAGCCATTTTTTTTATCATGCTAATAAGTAATAATCCAAAAGAAACAAAACCATAACAACTTAATAACCAAAAACCCATTTATAAAATACAACACCACAAAACCAAAACAACATCAAACATTTGTAAATTTTTATACAAGAAAGTTAAACCATGTCATACAACATACTAAACAATACTTAATTATACACTCGCCAATATACAGAAAGAATACACAATTAACAATTAGATTCTCAGCCCGTGCGTAGCACGGGTTCTGCCTGCCTCGTCCTACCATATACTTGTCCTATTTGTCATTATTATATATAAAAGTAAATTAATTTTAATAGTTATGCAAAAATAAAAAAGCAAAAGTTTTACTAACAATAAATGAAACAATTTATTTCCTAACTATTTTTGAGTCTTTTCTGGTGAACAAAATCATAGAGTATATAACATGATTAAACCAAGAGTGACTAAACTTATTCGCCTTAATGTTATTGTTCATTTTTTCTTTTTTTGTTATGTCAAAAAAATTATTCACTACTAAAAAGTTGAAATTATTTAAGTTTACTATATTATGTTTTATCCAAATTCATATCCACAAATTTAAATGAGAGCATTAATTAAATGTCAAAAGGTAAAACTTTTTTTTTTTTTAATCAAATGAGTAACGTGTTTCTTTAAAATTATGCGTTTTTTGCTGACGAAGAATAATTTTTAAACAAAAAGAGTAGCTAATTCACATCAAATAACATACAGAACAATCACCATTGAGTACTATTTAGCATAAATAAGTAACTGAGTTACTAATATCTTTGTTTTTTCTAATATCACAAAAGCATGTTTTGTGACCTACGCGTATTTAATTACTAGTACTCCCTTCGTTTCAAAGTAATTTCTTATTTTGACTTTTTTTTTTTTTTTTTTTTTTTTAAAGCTTTGACCTTAACAATATTTTATTATATATATATAATACTTAGGGTATGTTTGGCAAAATTAGTTGTATGTTATATGCTGTAAGGTGTAAACTGTAAACTACAAAGCTGTTAACATGAACTACAAGCTGTATTTTTTTTTTCATTAAAAGTGTTTGTTAATTTAGCTGTTATATGTAATTATAAGTTGTTAACAGTAATTTTAGGTCTGAACAGCTCCGAATATTTTAAAAAACTACATGAATCAGTTTTTCATTTTGGAGCTACTTGTGTAAAATAAAAGTTTGAAGTTGATGTATCCAAACAGAGCTACTTGTTTTGAAAATAATTATTTTTGTAACAAAAAACTTACGGCTCCAAATATTAGCCTACCAAACAGGCCCTTAATCAAAATTATATTTAAAACCCAATTGATGATTCGTGGGCCGCCGTTACATAACTGCGTTTCCAAAGCAGCTTTATCATGAGCAACCAGGCAAAAACCTCGTCTCCGAACCAGGAACGTTCCACAGTACGGAACACCGTAGAAAAAGGGGGGAGCCGAGAGAAAGGGGATCAGCCGTCAAGCCCTCTTCCAGAAAAAGCAATAAAGGAATTCTGCGACAAATACTACAACCAGTTGCTACCTCTTATGGCCGAGAAAGTCCACGAAGAAAAGCTGAAGCATGTTAAAACACGCCTCGACTTTGAAGAAGCACAGGGAGACTCACGATCTCGGGGACAAACTCAGGACTCAGAGTCCAAATCCTCGGGAGTAAAAAGATCAAAGAAGAGGAGGAAAACTAGCTCCAGCGAGTACTCCCACTCCCGAAGCGTTTTCTCCCGACTAGACAGTAGAGAAGCAAGACCTGAAGATTTGGGAATAAAGCACCCTCGCCTCAAATCAAGTGTTTTCGCTCGGCTAGGGGAAGGACGAAGAAACGTCAAATCACGGTTGGGAGAGAAGAAGTCGGATGTCTTTTCCCGACTCGAGTCAAAAGGTCGTGCTCACAGAGAACGCCAAGCCAAGGTCGGACGAGACCGGCGGGGACATCGACACTCAGAAGGAGGGACCCCACGCAAACGAGCAATGCCAAGCCCAACACGAAGTTATGTGTCCCTCCGAAAAGAGTGTGGAGAAAGAACTGCCCGCTCCGATCCCGGTAGGCGAAGGGAATATACCCCAAGAGAAAGCGAAGATAGCGCTGGCGGGCACTCGAAGTCCAGGTCAAAAAGGCAGGACGTTTATGAAGAAATAGATGACCTCCATCAACCGTACGATGTGGAAGATGCCGACCCGTTCACACCGCGAATCAGAAACTTCGACTTCCCGAAGAGGACCAGGATGCCTACTCACGTCAAGACATACGATGGGACGGGAGATCCCGAGGACCACTTGAAAAATTTCTGCACCGCAGCCAAGGTGGAACGATGGGCCATGCCCGTCTGGTGCCATATGTTCAATTCCACGCTCATGGGTCACGCCCGGATGTGGTTTGACGAACTTCCCCCAGAGAGCATAGACAGCTTCGAGGACTTACGAAGGAGTTTCTTGTCGTATTTCCTCCAACAGAAAAAATACGCCAAGGATCCTGTCGAAATCCACCACATCAAGCAGAAGGAAGGGGAGTCTACCGTGGCATTCATGGACCGCTTCAAGGCAGAAAGTATGCATGTAAAGGGAGCACCGGAATGTATGAGAATCTCCGGATTCATGCACGGCATCACCACCCAGGGTTGATTAAGAGGTTGAACGATAAAATACCTCAGAGCGTAGATGAAATGTGGAAAGCTGTCACACCCCGCCACGGCGGAAACGCGCGGGTGTGACTTCATGGATATCATCACAACACCTGGTGTCAACATAGAGAACAACTACATGCACATAAATAGAGCAATGTACAAACACAAAGTGTTGTAACAATACCCCCAAAATAAAATAACCAAAACAAAGCATAAACCCAAACATAGATGATAACCACTTCCAATGCAACTAAGGTCTCGTCTATCCACATCCTTCTATCTTATCCTTAGAAAGCTCACCTGAAAATGATGCTTAAAACGTCAACATAATGTTGGTGAGATTCATAGGTTTGAGACTCAACACACAAGGCAACCGAATTTACTGTGATTACAAAATATAGCTGGACAAATAATTATAGTTATCATATAGCTACATGTATTTGCAAGTTAATATCCACACATAAAGGCAACAACACTCATAAGGCAACCATTAGGACGGCTCGTGTCCTCCGATCCCATAATTAGTACCACATCTGGACGGCTCGTGTCCCCCGATCCCATAATCATTACAATATCAGGACGGCTCGTGTCCCCCCATCCCATAATCATCAATTAGGTCGCATGCGCGAGCAACAGGGTAAGCACCCTCCCAATTGAATCCCAAAATATATCATCAATTAGGTCGTTATCCTAATTGAATCCCAAAACATCCACGCAAGCAAATAATCACACATAGCATACATACAATAACATTATAAGTCCAAGCTCTTTAATACCACACACATAATCACAGTAAACCAAAACATTTAAGACAAGCATCATTCCCATCCCAAGTTTAAAACAAAGTAAAAATATGGGACTATGAACTCACCTTAAACTCCGCAGCTTCCACAACACAAATCACAAATCTAAACAACACAAATAAGTCCATGTTACACAAGGCCAAGCTAAAAGCTACAACCCATGTAATACATATATGATGGATGTCTAAGACTCATATGACCCGCCATGGATCTCCTAGACACCACACTAACCACTACCATAACTTAAAACTCACTAAATCCCTTGCACTCTAAAACTCAGAAAACGCATAATTTTTTTAGTACATTCACTCACATGAAATCACGACAAATAAAGCTCAACAACTCACACCAAAAATTTACCATTGTCTCTCATAAGCATATAAGCTAATCCCAGAAGGCCATGGACCAATAACACACACAAGTACTCATAGAAAATTCAAACTTGTCAACTACTCAAATTCGGATCTGAACGCACACCAAAAAGTTTTGATTTTTAATAATTACTTCCACAAGTTTTTATCGCGAATCCTCTTCGTGGTAGTCTAACATAACCTAAAACTTAACTATTCCAGAAGACCAAGTCAAAATACCACTTTTACAACCACATGCCACCCTCAAACTTTTACCCAAAATCTGTCCCGGTTTGACAGCTTTGACACCTTAACAAAGAAAAATCAAAAGACCGACTTCCCGACCTCAAAATTGATCGTGGTTGGACTTTTTGGAAGCTCTTTCATTATACTTCAATTTAGACTTAAAATTCGTGACTTAACTCATCACCATCTGTTATATACACTCACATCTTTACAGCCTTACAAATCTGTCCAAACCCTAACACATAATCTAACGCGTTTGACACTCAATTCCATTAACCATTACCCATAATATTAACATCTAATCATCCTAACATGTTTTACTTCAATAATTTACAGAAGTTTACAAACCCTAGATCTATCATAATTAATATTACATGAATTCCAATAATTAATCAAACAATTGAACATATATTTTAAGAATTTTACCTTGATTCTTGATTATTGCTTCACAATTATAAACCCTAATTTTTTACTCCCTTCTCTTGCTCCTTGGATCGACTAAAATTGCAGGAAAAACGTTTTAGGGGTGTTTGGTTTGGTATATATATTAATTATAGATAATCCTTGGGCCTAAGAGTCATATTTGGACTCAAATTGAGTTCCTTTTTCCCCCTTATCCCTTAAATCCGAATTTTACATATATAAAATATATATATATATTTTTTTTAAATTTATTTATTACACTCAAAACCTCATACTTTTCATATTTTATAAACTCCCAAAACAAAACCTAACGTCTTCCGCGATAAACCTTAATTTTACGACAAACCGGAAAATAATCATTTTCAAAACAAAGTTTCCAAAAATAGAATTTCACACTCTTTTTGAAATATAACTCATAAAAACAAATCCCACGTAACTTACTAACGCTCAATTACTTGAACGAAGCCTCGTTACACAAAAACACGAAAACACCAAAACTACACAAGTCATTTCTACACCACAAAGGTGATCAAAATGAACTTTCCCAAATTCCAAACTTTTCAAATCACAATAAAACCATTTACGCAAAGGGATTTAATGCTAAAACTCACCTATATCACTCATATATTACTTCAAACACCTAATACACACCAAACAAACATCAACCGAGTCAAGACTATCAGTCAAACTGACCTGCTAAAACCACGGTTGTTACATCATCCCCCACTTAGGGAAATAGCGTCCCGAGATTTCAACTACTATAGTCACAACTCACAACAGCAAAAGGAAATTTATGGATTTTTAAGCGGATAAATACCACCCCATAAAATCACAGAGAAAGAATCGCAAAAATGTGAACCGACTAAATACCCGAATTCACACGATAGAAAACATCCCGTCACTCCAACGATACACGCAAATAGATACACTCCCCGATCAATAACACCAACAATCCAAATGACTTCTCACAGATAGGTACGATACCCCCGAACCAAATGAAAAGCCAAATGGTAACCGCAAGACGCACTCATAAATGACAGATATCCATAAAACAAACATTTATGGATACCCCGCATCTAACTTCCACGATCTAAAATTCAACTACAAACGATCTACTTCACCAACCACATCAGTAAACAAATTTTGGGTACTTAAATTTCATCGGATCCTCACGTTCCCAAGTAAACTCAGGACCATGCTTAGAATCCCACCATACCTTTACCAACGCTATCTCACCATACTTCAAACCCTTAACATCTCGATCCATAATCTCAACAGGTTTCTTGACAAAACGAAGAGTTTTGTCAACCCCTACTTTCATCTATTGGCACGTGCAGACTAGCATCCGCCAAACACTTCTTTCAATTAGATACATGGAACGTATCATGTACACCACTCAATTCCTCAGCTAACTTCAACTGGTACGCCACAAATAAAATCCTTTCCGTAAATCTCAAATGGTCCTACGTATCACGGTGCTATCTTGCCCTTCTTATCGAAGCGCACAACACCCTTCCAAGTAGATACTTTTAACCTCACAATATCACCAACACCAAACTCTAAGGGCTTACAAGTTACAACCATAATCCGCATAACTCTTTTGGCGATCTCTTGCTGCCTTAAGTCTTTCCTTAATCGGAAAACCTTATTCGTAGTCTCTCGTACCAGTTCAGGACCAATTAGTTGGCTTGTTCCAACCTTTGACCACAGAACATTCCATACAACTTTTCACACGACACATACTCCATACTAGAATGTTAGTTGTTGATATAGGAGAACTCAGCTAAGGGTAAATGTATACCCCGGCTTCCTCCAAAATCAATCACACCCATGCTCTCAGCTCACCATCCAACGCCTGATTTGTACGCTCACTTAGTTCACTCATTAGAGAATGATAAGTCGCACTCATCTACATACATGTTCTCAAGACTCCATAACACGTTTACCACTATCGCGAAGTAAGTATTTCATCATGTTTCTTGATGATCAACGCGACACCCCATGGCTCATTACCAACTCACCGAGCGAAAAGTCTCACCTACTCCTCCATACATCTTTTGCTAAGGTAATAATACGTCTTATCAATTCTCGGATGTATCAAATACCTTTCATGATTGATGTCCTTACGCTTCCTCTCAATGAAACCAATAGCTGGTCCGCAAAGTACATTGCAAACCAAGCGAAGAACGCAAAGACTCATTCGTACAACAATCAAACCAAAATCATAGAAAAACACCGATACTAACAGGTCACAAAAACATGTCACGAAATTCAATTGATGTGTGTAAATGAGGGATTCAAATATCCACACCAACTCGTCACGAACCAACAATACTTGAAGAATAGCATAACATTCATCCGAGGAATGAATGTATGGAATAATCAAAGAAACGAACCAGTATCCAACAAAAACGAATTCAATTTCCCAACACCTATCACGACGTCGAATAGAAATAATATGGCATACGTACCATCATGATACGAATAGGAATGCCAACCAAAGAATTAGGTATACAACGGAGCGTCTAGCAAACGAATCAACTTAAATACCACAACATAAGTACCCACCGATAATTGAGGTATCAACATATGATAGGTAGGATGGAATCTTACCACCTACACACCCCAACATATAACGACTGCCCAAATGGTTAAGAGAATACTTCTCTAATCATACAGCCATCACCAACATGATATCACATACCATCTACCACAACATATAACCATAAACATCAATCAATGCGATAATGGTCACAAGTCCACGTGTGTGATACCCTTATAATTATGTTCGCGACCATAGTTATAAGCCTATTCCACACGCATACTTACTTCCAAAACCACACATCTCAATGATAACGCACATATACCACATAGAACCTAATACACCATGCAATCCATGCTATCATACTTGCAAGTCCACTTGTGTTGTGACACATGTATAATTATGTTGGCCACCATAATTATCTATGCCCCATTTCATAAGTGTACTCCCTCCTATGACAACACATCATGCAAACAAACATGCAAACAAAACTAAAGACGTCGCAAACAATCATCTCGCATGGAACAATTCCAACGATCACGTAAACTCTATAATCAAAATCACTTGGATAAGGTCGATCCAATATCCAAGAGTAATCACGCTCCAACATGGCTCCAGACGGCAAAAGACAATATACAAATTCCAAAACATAACACAAAACAAAAGACGTCGCATAATGGCTCAACTCCACTCTCGCACTTATCTCCCCACTCAGATCAATTCAACTTACTACTCGCTGTGGACTCTAGATCCGAATCCACACCATTTCATCCTAACTCCCTTTCATATTTACTCAACCATCCATTCATGTTTCCTACATGTTGAGGTAGTCGACAACATGCAAAACCATCTCTATTCTTTTCTTCCAATTCCACATGATTCACAAGCGCATACAATTCACGAGGTTTAGACTAAACCACATCTCCTTCCTAGGTGAAGTGAGGACACTACCAAGGGTATTTGGTAATGGCTCCATCTCCAGAAGTCACCGTGGTTCCAAACCTCTCCACTTCTTCGCCACCAACGTTTCCCATAAACGTCCTCTCCTTGTCCGAACATGGATACATGCTATCGGAAACTCGGATTCTGCGGTTAGTCCGCTTCATCCTACCACCTCTCTCGCATCCCATAGCGACAACGGTTGTCCAACGAAGCATCTTACGCGCGGAAGATGATATAATAAAGTCGATATATACAATACTACGTATAGGGGGATAGAATAGACGTCCAAAACACAATAAAACATCTCATAAATATAGGAAAATAGACATATAAAATACAATACTTACACATAGATCCTAAATGCAACTATATGAAGGACTCCTAGGCAATAGTCTAGGTTAAACCACCTAATTCTCTATAACCAAGGCTCTGATACCAATCTGTCACACCCCGCCACGGCGGAAACGCGCGGGTGTAACTTCATGGATATCATCACAACACCTGGTGTCAACATAGAGAACAACTACATGCACATAAATAGAGCAATGTACAAACACAAAGTGTTGTAACAATACCCCAAAATAAAATAACCAAAACAAAACATAAACCCAAACATAGATGATAACCACTTCCAATGCAACTAAGGTCTCGTCTATCCACATCCTTCTATCTTATCCTTAGAAAGCTCACCTGAAAATGATGCTTAAAACGTCAACATAATGTTGGTGAGATTCATAGGTTTGAGACTCAACACACAAGGCAACCGAATTTACTGTGATTACAAAATATAGCTGGACAAATAATTATAGTTATCATATAGCTACATGTATTTGCAAGTTAATATCCACACATAAAGGCAACAACACTCATAAGGCAACCATTAGGACGGCTCGTGTCCTCCGATCCCATAATTAGTACCACATCTGGACGGCTCGTGTCCCCCGATCCCATAATCATTACAATATCAGGACGGCTCGTGTCCCCCGATCCCATAATCATCAATTAGGTAGCATGCGCGAGCAACAGGGTAAGCACCCTCCCAATTGAATCCCAAAATATATCATCAATTAGGTCGTTATCCTAATTGAATCCCAAAACATCCACGCAAGCAAATAATCACACATAGCATACATACAATAACATTATAAGTCCAAGCTCTTTAATACCACACACATAATCACAGTAAACCAAAACATTTAAGACAAGCATCATTCCCATCCCAAGTTTAAAACAAAGTAAAAATATGGGACTATGAACTCACCTTAAACTCCGCAGCTTCCACAACACAAATCACAAATCTAAACAACACAAATAAGTCCATGTTACACAAGGCCAAGCTAAAAGCTACAACCCATGTAATACACATATGATGGATGTCTAAGACTCATATGACCCACCATGGATCTCCTAGACACCACACTAACCACTACCATAACTTAAAACTCACTAAATCCCTTGCACTCTAAAACTCAGAAAACGCAGAATTTTTTTAGTACATTCACTCACATGAAATCACGACAAATAAAGCTCAACAACTCACACCAAAAATTTACCATTGTCTCTCATAAGCATAGAAGCTAATCCCAGAAGGCCATGGACCAATAACACACACAAGTACTCATAGAAAATTCAAACTTGTCAACTACTCAAATTCGGATCTGAACGCACACCAAAAAGTTTTGATTTTTAATAATTACTTCCACAAGTTTTTATCGCGAATCCTCTTCGTGGTAGTCTAACATAACCTAAAGCTTAACTATTCCAGAAGACCAAGTCAAAATACCACTTTTACAACCACATGCCACCCTCAAACTTTTACCCAAAATCTGTCCCGGTTTGACAGCTTTGACACCTTAACAAAGAAAAATCAAAAGACCGACTTCCCGACCTCAAAATTGATCGTGGCTGGACTTTTTGGAAGCTCTTTCATTATACTTCAATTTAGACTTAAAATTCGTGACTTAACTCATCACCATCTGTTATATACACTCACATCTTTACAGCCTTACAAATCTGTCCAAACCCTAACACATAATCTAATGCGTTTGACACTCAATTCCATTAACCATTACCCATAATATTAACATCTAATCATCCTAACATGTTTTACTTCAATAATTTACAGAAGTTTACAAACCCTAGATCTATCATAATTAATAATACATGAATTCCAATAATTAATCAAACAATTGAACATATATTTTAAGAATTTTACCTTGATTATTGATTATTGCTTCACAATTATAAACCCTAATTTTTTTCTCCCTTCTCTTGCTCCTTGGATCGACTAAAATTGCAGGAAAAACGTTTTAGGGGTGTTTGGTTTGGTATATATATTAATTATGGATAATCCTTGGGCCTAAGAGTCATATTTGGACTCAAATTGGGTTCCTTTTTCCCCCTTATCCCTTAAATCCGAATTTTACATATATAAAATATATATTTTTATTTTTATTTTTAAATTTATTTATTACACTCAAAACCTCATACTTTTCATATTTTATAAACTCCCAAAACAAAACCTAACGTCTTCCGCGATAAACCTTAATTTTACGACAAACCGGAAAATAATCATTTTCAATACAAAGTTTCCAAAAATAGAATTTCACACTCTTTTTGAAATATAACTTATAAAAACAAATCCCACGTAACTTACTAACGCTCAATTACTTGAACGAAGCCTCGTTACACAAAAACACGAAAACACCAAAACTACGCAAGTCATTTCTACACCACAAAGGTGATCAAAATGAACTTTCCCAAATTCCAAACTTTCCAAATCACAATAAAACCATTTACGCAAAGGGATTTAGTGCTAAAACTCACCTATATCACTCATATATCACTTCAAACACCTAATACACACTAAACAAACGTCAACCGAGTCAAGACTATCAGTCAAACTGACCTGCTAAAACCACGGTTGTTACAAAAGCAACCACTACCAATCTTAGGGGTGAAACAGCAGCAGCCAACCAGTCTAGGAAAAAAAATGACCGCCCCTCATGGAAAGGCCAGGAGACGGGAGCTAAGGGGAGCAGCGAGCAGAACACTGAAAGAAGGTCAGAGTTCAAAATCCGACCGCGGCAAGAAAGGAAACGGGGAGACAGGTTCACACTACTAACGAAACCTCCCAAAGAAATCTTAGCAACGGAGAAAGTCAAATTCACGGCTCCGCAGCCTATGTCCAACCCAATAGAATCCCAGAACAAGGACAAGTACTGTGATTTCCATAGAGAAAAGGGGCACCGGACTGACGAATGCTACCAGCTGAAGAAACAAATAGAGGAGGCTGTGAGATCCGACCAGCTGGCTCACCTCGTGAAGGAAATCAAGAATGGCGCCCAGAAGAACGGGTCCGGGAAAGGAGGAAAAAAGGACATCGTGGCAAAAGAAAAAGCCACTGCCATATTCATGGTACACACGTGGCAGCAGGCCGTAAAGCAAAAAACAACCCCAGAAGAAGGGCCTAACATGGAAATATCTTTCCCGCCGATAAAGAGTAATGATTGGGATGACCACCCGTTGGTAATCAAGGGGAGATCGGGAATCATTTAGTTCATAGGATGTACGTTGATATCGGCAGCGCCTCAGAGGTTTTGTATGAACATTGTTTTAACCGCCTAAGTCCGGAAGTTAGGAAGAGAATGGCCCCTGCCTCTTCCCCCCTCCTTGGTTTCAGTGGGGAGCTATCTTGGCCCCTAGGGCAGATACTTCTAGAGGTCACGTTGGGAGACGAGGAGAATTCAGCCAGCGCCTGGATGAATTTCGTGGTGGTCAGATCCCCGTCCCAGTACAACGGAATCATCGGTAGGCCAGGTATAAGATTGTTAAAGATCATCCCTTCCACTGCCCACGGGATGCTTAAGTTCCGAACAAAAGGAGGGGTCGTGACCCTCCACAGTGATAAGGTGATACCGGCGGAATGCCAAATGATCACAAACTCATCATCACAGAAAATGCCTCAGGAAAGCCCGGCCGCCGAAGGGATCAAAGTGGCAATACACCCGGGATTCCCTGACCAAACGGGCACCATAGGGGGAGGATTAAGCAACAAAGGAAAAAGAGACCTGTGTGAACTACTAAGGAATAGCCTCGATGTCTTCGCCTGGCAGCCTATTGATATGACAGGAGTTCCCCGTCATCTAGCTGAGCATAGACTGAACATCCGGGAAGGTTACCCCCCGGTAAGACAAAAGAAGAGAGGTCATGCACCCGAAAGGAACAAAGCAATCAACGAGGATGTTACAAAATTGGTGGAAGCGGGCATCATGATAGAAGTGCACTACCATGACTGGGTCTTGATTGAGGCTAAACCGTCAGATATTATTGTCCAAGATCAATAAGCCAAAAACAGCTCAGTCCAATTCTCCATGGATAGTATAGTGTTTCCCCGGGTCGTTATGTCCCAACGAGATTGCAATGGTGCTTTGAAAACGTTTTTAAGAATGAGTGGCACTGAGGACAGTAGCCAAAGATGATTGAGAAGTGATTATGCTACTGATTATTTGGTATTTGGACAACTTGAAATAATATAAACAATAACAGATATACAGATATAATCACAGATACACAAATGGGAAATCAGGTTACAGACAGAGAAAAGTGGATTTAACAATTTACAAATACAGGGGGTGCGAGTGAAACTTTTTCAAAAATAAAAAGAAAATTTAAAATGAAAAGAAAATTATTTATTTGATTATTTTAATATTTAAATACTAATTAATTAATTAAAACTATTTAAAAAGTAATTTAAATCAAACTAAAAATGACAAAGGATACAAATTAAACTAAAAACTTGCAAAATTATTTTCTAAACTTCTAAATGAACTTGAAGAAAGTATAAAAATTAAAAAGAAATGTTTTTTGTCTTTTTGTGGGTTTTCTATTAATTAAATACTAATTATATTAATTAAGCTATTTAAACTATTTTAAATTTCTAATAATACTTAAATGACTTAGAAAATTATAGAAAAATTTAATAAACTAATTAACCATCACAGAAATCCTAAAAAATTATAAAAAGTTTCTAAAAATTATATTTAGACTATTTTACTAATTATTTACTTATTAGTTAATTAAAACCTAATTTAACTAAATTAATTAAGAAAATTAGAGAATGAACAGTAGAATTTAAGAAACTATTTTCTAAAAGTCTTAAATGATTTATGAAACCTAGGAAAAATATAAAAACCTACTGTTGTTAATTAAAAATTAAGAAAACTATTTAATTACTAATATTTCCTAATTAATTAATTAAACTATTTTTAATTCTAATAATTATCAAACCAAAAGAGAAAAATCTAATAAAATTATTGAAAATACCTTAAGGTGACAGGAAATTAAGAAAATTATAAAAATGATGAATTGCAAATTAATAAGCTAAAAAAGAAAAATTAAAAAGATAAAATCTATTAAATAGAAGCTATCACTAATTTTAAATTTGGTTTTTTTGTTGTTTTTCTTTTGGACAGATGAAAATAAGCTAAAAACAAGAAACTTTTACAAAGACACTTTTGATATAGCTTAAAAATAAGCTGTGTGCACCCCCTTTTTCCAAATAGTGGACTTATTAGCATAATATTGGATTTTTCAAGTTGAAATAAGCTAAATACTGATCACAGAAGGCAAAATAAGCTATAACCAACTTAAGTGAACTGAAAATAAGCTAGAACAAGCAAATAAGCTAAAATCAACAACCCAGAACACATGCAGTCCCAAAAGGGCAACTGCAGGCCTATGTGGGTCCCACAAATAAGCACAAGGGTCCAAAAGAGCTTTTGACCCAACAAGCAGGCCTGGAGGGCTTGCTAATAAGCCAAAAAACTAAGCCTCGATCCCACAAATAAGCTCTTGAGAAGCTTGTGATTTTGGGATCAAACACTGAGTTCTCAGTGTACTCAGTGTGGTAGGGGTAACTGATGGGCACAAATAAGCTAGGGGAAAAGGGTTCTAAAGTCACAATAAGCACTGTAATAGTGAGATGGGTTGGCAAACTTCTTAAAAAGCCAAAGGTTAAGGACTAAAGCTCACAGATTACCTCTTGGTGAGCTTATGAAACTAAGCTCACACCTTTGGAGCAGGGGAGGTAACTGGTCACACTAGCAAGTTCAAGAGTGCTTATTTATAAGCAGATAACTTCCAAACTCCAATTTTCTTTTTGAAAAAGGGAAACAAGCAAAAAAAGAACTCAGAACAACAAAAACTTTTTATTTCCAATCTCTATTAAACCCTAGAGATCACAGAGAAAAATTGGCCATTTCACTGAATATGAAATCTTTTGACTTTTTGAGATTTTATACCACTTTGACTTGTATGAGTTTTGACAGATCCTAGATCACTTATAATGTTGTATTAAGGCTAAATGAAACTGATTTAAGCAATGTGAACAAGTTCTAAACCTAAATGAAAGATTTGTCCTCCTAAAATTCCACAGTTACACAGTAAGGAGTGACTAAGGTTAATTTTGACTTTTTATTGAATGAGTGCTAAGTTTTATGGTTCCTTAGTTCTCTATTAACCTGATATGACTTGTAAAAGCTCAATGTACAATCTGAAACAGACTTCAACACAGTGAACAGGTATGAACC
Source organism: Artemisia argyi (assembly GCA_030686995.1). Lineage (NCBI taxonomy): Eukaryota > Viridiplantae > Streptophyta > Magnoliopsida > Asterales > Asteraceae > Artemisia > Artemisia argyi. The sequence continues at coordinate 85,367,569 of CM060690.1, forward strand.
AAACACCCCTTTAAAATTGCACAAATGAGATTTATGAAGCAAAAGAGTGCTAAGGGATATGAAACTGATTTGCAGCAACCAAATATGATTTAATGACCCCTAAATGAGCATAGAATAACAAGATTTAATCACTAATTACCAAGATTACTTACTAATGCTATTTTAACTGTTTTACTAGGATAATGAACAACTATGAATATTAACTAACAAGCTACTAATTTTAAGTGAGATTATAACTAGAATGAAGCAAACAAACATAAAAACACAGAGATAACAGCTTAAAGCTTATTCTACAGTACTAAAGTAAAATCAAAGAAAAATGAAAAGTTGAGCTTACTTGGGACCCTAGCTGAACAAGGGGACCCAATTGGGCAGCTACAAGCTCCTAGCTTGTAAACAAGCTAGGTATAAGTCCTTCTTGCCATATCCATTACTGGCAACTTCCTTAAGCCTCCAATCAAATGCAAAGGTATCCTGTGGTGTTTTTATGTTGTTCTAATTTTTCTTTTTATTTTTATTTTTTTTAGTTTTTATGTTTAGCTACTGATTTAAACTATCTAAGTGAGCTTATGAAACAGTAAATACTAGTCTAGATCATAGTTAAAGCTTAAAAGAGAAATTTCAAATAAAAGTGCAAAAACTGAAATTATAAAGAGAGAATGAAATTGATACTTGAAACAGATTTATATTACACTAAAAAGCTTGGGTACAATGTTTTTGAATTAAAAACTATACTGAGAATGAGTAATTTAGCTAATGAGACATAAATTGAACTAAAACTAATAATTAAGTGACTATCGTCCTTCTTCTTGCATCCTCCTCTTTTATACTTGAGTTCTGAGCTCCTTGGGTCCCATTAAGCCTTTCCCAACTTCAATCTTGATCATTGGATCATTACAATCAATCCTAGCCGTTTAAATTATTTTTGGCGCGGTGATGGGCAAGTGGAGGGGGTTTTGCAGGGCGGTATTGGAGAGGATGACTGGTTTTGAGGGATGAGGGTGGAGGTTTTGACTGGTTTGACCGAGGGTCAAACGTTGACCCTGGGAATATATCAAAGGGGGTTTGGGTGGGCTTTTGGTTATTTTGGGCCAGGGTAAAGGTGGGCTGGGTATGTTTTAGTTTGGATTGGATTTGGTTTTTGGGGTAATAAAATTAAGGGTCCGGTTTGGTTGTTTGTTATCACAAGGACCATTCATGTAATATTCTGAATTTTGAGGGACCAGATTTGACATTCTTCCAAAGTTCACAAAGGGATAAAACTTGCCAATCTTCAATAGTACATGAACCTTTTGTTGATTTTTCCACTTATGAAACCTCAGGGACCAATTCTGCCAAATCACCAAACTTCAGGGACTTGTTTTGTAATTTCACCAAAATTTCCAACCAAGGACCATTCCTGCCATATATGAGAAGTACAAGGACAAAATTTGTTTTTCTCAAAGTTTTAATATCCCAGGGACCATTTTTGTCAATTTTCAAAGTTGAGGGACTAAACTTGCAATTTTGTGAAACTTTGTACCAAAGGACTAAATATGTCATTTTGTGATTTAAAAGGACCTTTGGTGACATTTTCAAGTTTTTAGAATAACCAGGGACTAGATTTGACAACTTTTGAAAGATGAGGGACTGAAACTGCCAATTATGCAAACTTTGTTCATTTTTCATATGTTTTTGATTATTTTGCATCTGAAACATATAAAACACATTCCTGAGATATTTTCATTATTTTGATGCAATTTTGAGTGTTTTTAGATGTTTTGGCAGCTCAGAATAGGTAAAAATGATGAGTGTTTGAGCACTCATCAATCCCCACACTAAAACATTGCTAGTCCCTAGCAATCTTTTGAGAAAAACTTAATGGATTTGAAAACTCTTTACCAAAAGCCATTACTTCTGGAGTAGCCAAATGTATCAGTTCAAGTAAGAACTATGGTCCACCTGATAACCATGTGATTTTGAGCAAACCACCAGCTGTCAACGGATTTGATTTGTCTTTACCAAAAGCCGTTTGCTTCTGGACTAGCCAACTCTTGATGGACAAAGTCAACATCTTGGTGAGCTGATTACCAATTATGGTTTTTCCACTGCCTTTACCACAAGCCATAATCTTGCGGGCTAGCCAACTCTTCACTTTTTTGGATATGGCGAGTTGAGATACCATACAATTTTGGGCAAATTGCAAGCCATCAACGGATATGAGATATCTTTACCAAGAGCCGTTTACTCCTGGATTAGCTAATCCTTTTGTCGTTTAGACATGGCGGACTGATAACCACAAAAATTTTAAAATAAAGTGAAAAATTTTGGGCCAAAATGGGGGTACTTAGAAAGTATTTTGTGATAAAATTGGCTAGAATTCCCCACCCCCCCCACCCCCCACACTTAGAATTGAATATTGTCCTCAATATTCAAAGTCCCGGCTATTATGCCGATTCTTTGAACGGAAAAAGGCAATATTCTAAGCTAACTGTGGAAATATCGTTTTAATTTTCACTTTATTTATATGTACATACAAACTTTTTTTTTTGAAACTTATATACATATTTACTTTGCAAAAGGTGGGGGACGGCCACTCCCCCACACTAGGGTGTTAGAAAGTAGAAAGAAGTCAGAGATATGGGTGAAAACCCATATATTGCTAATTTTTGTTCACCGAGTCACTAGCTTGACTCGATCCCCGAATTCATTGGTCCATGGGGAAAGTTTGGAGATCCGGGACAACCATGGATGGTATGTCCTCTCCAAAATAGTGTTTCAAACGATGACCATTCACTTTGAAGTTGGGACCTTCGGGTTGAGATAACTCAACAGTCCCGTATGGATATACTTTTGCAATAGTGAATGGTCCAGTCCATCGGGTTTTTAATTTCCCCGAGAAGATCTTTAACCTTGAATTGAAAAGAAGGACTCTATCACCGACGTTGAAAACGCGGTTCTTAATTTTGGAGTCATGGATCTTCTTTGTCTTTTCTTTGTAGATCAAAGAGTTCTCATAGGCTTGATCACGAAGTTTCGTCAATTCATTGAGTTGAATTTTACGGTGATTACCCGCTTTATGAAGGTCGTAGTTTTTATGTTTCAAGGCCCAGTAGGCTTTGTGCTCGAGCTCGATCGGTAAATGACACGCCTTCCCGTATACAAGCTTGTAGGGAGTACACCCGATGGGTGTTTTATAAGCTGTACGGAAGGCCCATAGTGCATCATCTAGTTTGTCCGACCAGGAAGCACGGTTTTCACCTACGGTCCTCTCAAGAATCCGTTTAATACCACGGTTTGAAACTTCCACTTGCCCACTTGTTTGTGGGTGATACGCGGTAGAAAGACGGTGAGTAACACCGTACTTAAGCATGACTTTTGAGAATTGATCATTGCAAAAGTGTGTACCGTGATCACTAGTGATGGCACGGGGAGTTCCAAAATGAGCAAAGAGGGATTTCAAGAATTTCACAACAACTCGGGCATCGTTGGTGGGTAAGGCTTTTGCCTCAACCCATTTTGACAAATAGTCAACAGCCACGAGGATGTATTTGTTTCCACGAGAAGATGGGAATGGCCCATAAAATCAATGCCCCAAACGTCAAAGATTTCACAAACTTGAATGGCATTTCGTTCTTTTGTGAAATATGCCCGTGACGCTGACAAGCATCACAAGCTTTGACTAATTCGTGGGCATCCTTATAAATTGTGGGCCAATAGAAACCAGCGTCAAACACCTTTTTGGCGGTGTAGTTAGGACTATGGTGGCCCCCGGTGGGTCCAGCATGGCAAGCCTTGAGAATATCAACGGCTTCCTGTCTGTAAACACATCGCCTGATGACTTGATCGGCACAGATTTTGAACAAATAGGGGTCGTCCCAGAAGTAATGTTTAACGTCCTTAAGGAATTTGTTTTTCTGTTGGGACGACATCCCCTTCACGATGAAGTTACCCGCATGGTAATTTGCAAAGTCGGCAAACCATGGGGTAGAAGAATCACCACGAAAAGAAACCGCATTGAGTGTCTCGAGAGGAAATGTTTCATTTATTTCCTGTTTCTCGGACACATCCTGGTGAGGGTTTTCTAATCGTGAGAGATGATCAGCAGCAAGGTTCTCAGCTCCTTTTTTATCACGGATAATGATATCAAATTCTTGGAGGAGGAGGAGAACCCAACGGAGTAGCCTCGACTTTGCATCTTGTTTTGCAAATAGGTACTTCAAAGCCGAGTGATCCGTATACACTACGCATTTGGTCAGTATCAAGTATGGCCGGAATTTTTCAAAGGCGTACACCACAGCTAATAGTTCTTTTTCAGTGGTGGTGTAATGACTCTGAGCCTCGGTCATAGTTTTGCTTGCGTAGTGTATAGGCTGAAAGTATTTTGCTTTTCGTTGCCCCAAGACCGCACCTATGGCAAAATCACTAGCATCGCACATAAGCTCAAAAGGTAGGTCCCAATTGGGGGCAACAAGAATCGGTGTCTCAGTAAGCTTTTTCTTTAATGTTTCAAAAGCTTCGATTCACTCAGGAGAGAAGATAAAAGGAGCATCCTTCTCGAGGAGATGGGTCATAGGCCGGGCGATTTTAGAGAAATCTTGGATAAACCTACGATAGAAGCTGGCATAACCCAAAAAGCTCCTAACACCTTTAACGGTAGTGAGATGAGGTAATTTAGCAATGACATCAATTTTGGCTTTGTCAACCTCAATCCCGTTTTTTGAAATTTTATGGCCGAGGACAATGCCCTCTTTAACCATAAAATGGCTCTTCTCCCAGTTGAGACTCAAATTCGTTTCTTTACAACGTTTTAGCATTTGTTTCAAGTGGGAGAGACAAGACTGGAATGAATCCCCGATGACTGAAAAGTCATCCATAAATACCTCCATAGTTTTCCCGATCATGTTGGAAAAGATTGACATCATGCACCTTTGGAACGTGCCTGGTGCATTACATAAGCCGAAAGGCATACGTCTGTAAGCAAAAGTTCCGTAGGGGCATGCGAAGGTAGTTTTCTCTTGATCCTGTGGATCAATGGGGATTTGGAAGTAACCCGAGAAACCATCGAGGAAACAGTAGTATTCATTCCCCGCTAGTCTTTTGAGCATCTGGTCCATAAAAGGCAGAGGAAAATGGTCTTTACGGGTGGCTTCATTTAACTTTCGATAGTCAATACATACTCGCCAACCCATGACCAAACGAGTTGGAATCAACTCATTTTCCTCGTTGGTGACAACGGTTATGCCACCCTTTTTAGGAACACAATGAATTGGCCTAACCCAAGGACTGTCAGATATAGGGTAAATTAATCCCGCATCAAGAAGTTTTTGAACCTCTTGTTTGATAACTTCATGGATTTTGGGATTTACCCTTCTCTGTTATTGCACTGCTGGCGTAAAGTCATCCTCCATTAAGATTTTGTGTGTACAAAAGTCCGGGCTAACGCCCTTAATGTCGGAGAGTTTCCAAGCAATTGCTTGCTTGTGTGACTTAAAAACTTTTAGGAGTGCAGCCTTTTCCTCATCTTTTAAGTCTTTAGCAATAATGACGGGTAATTTATCATCACCCTCCAGAAATGCATATTCTAGATGAGGAGGCAAGTCATTGAGCTCGACCTCGGGAAATTCTTCAGATTTTTCAATAGACTTAATTTCTGCTTTATGAAGTAGTTTTGGAGACGGAGAGGGTGAAGGATCATCATTTAACAATCTTTCAAGAAGAAGAATATCCCCCTCCGGGTCAAGATAGTTTTCATCAATCTCATGAGAGATTGAGCTATCCTTAGCAAGAAAAGCCTCGACCTCTTCCAAAAGGAAGTCACTTCCCTCAAACGGAGTGAGAGAAGGGGAAGAGTCGGATATGATAGGCTCAGAAGAAAGAGTGGTACTGCCACTTGCTGAGAAACCGAGGACCTCTTGAGAATACTCCTCTGACGCAACATCGATGATGTCAATTCGGTTAACCATTTCAGCGTCATAGTTTGAGGTATATCTTGAAGTCTGATCAAGATTGAATGTGATGGCTTCACCACCAACACGCAAAGTGATTTCTTCCTCGAAAACATCGATTAGAGCTCGACCCGTTCTTAAGAATCCCCTCCCGAGAATGAGAGGAACCCTTGGGTCAGCATCAAAATCAACAATCACGAAATCTGCCGGAAAATGGAACTTTCCTACTTTCACGAAGATATCTTCGGTAATGCCGAGAGGACGAGATATAGTACGGTCTGCAAGCTCGAGAGTCATGCAGGTAGGAGTGAGAGCAGGAAGAGAGAGTCTCTTCCAGACTGAGTGAGGCATAAGGTTAATGCTTGCACCAAGATCGGCCAAGGCAAAGCATTCAACCATCCCCGGGAAAATGCAAGGAATGAGAAATTTCCCGGGATCTCCAAGCTTTTCGCGAAGCTTTTTCAAGAGCATTGCTGAGCAATGCTCATTAAGTGGAGTTTTTGCCATCTCATAGAGTTTTTCCTTATTGCTTATCAGATTTTTGATTGTTGAAGCAAATTTAGGCATTAGAAGAAGAGCATCTGCGAAGCTAATATCGAAATGTAACTCTTGGAAAATTTGATAAAATTTTTCCATCTGATGGTTAGCTTTTTCGCGGACCTTTTGATCATTCAAACGTGAAGGATATGGAATTGAAGGCTTGGGATTGTTCTTTGGAATTTCATCAGAACTTATTGGAGGATCAAATACAACTTTTGACTTGCGAGTCGGGACCGGGACAACTTGAGGGTGGACGTTGTTGGTACCTCCGTTATTAGTAGGAAGTACCGTGTCCGTAGTAACCTCAGGTTCACGTTCCGCTACATTGGTAGGAGGAGAAGAAGAGGTAGAGGGAGCTGTGGGTCCATTGTATGATACTCCACTTCGGGTAGTGATCGCTTTGACATCGCCCCTCGGGTTAGCGATCGTGTTGCTCGGTAGTGTACCCGGGCCCGAGGGTCGATCATTTAAAGACTTCTGAAGCTCAGAGATCTTGCTGATCAATAACCGATTCGTTTCCTCTTGTGCTTTCATGAATTGTTTTAGCACTTCATCGGAGGAAGACGAGGGTTGAACAACGTTTTGATTTTGGTTAGGAAAATTTTGAACACGGTTGTTTTGAAAATTTCCTTGGTTTTGGTTGTTGTTACCCTGAAAATTATTTCTCTGATTGAAATTACCCTGATTGTAATTCCCTTGACCTTGGTTTCTTTGAAAATTTCCTTGAAAACCTTGATTTTGATTGCCATTTTGAAAATTGTTTTGATTAAAATGACCTTGATTTTGGTTCGGGTTTTGGAAATTTGGGTTTTGACCTTGGTTAAAATCTCCTCGATTCTGATTTTGATTCGAGTTACGGTTTTGATTTTGGTTAAAACCGGGAGGTCCGAGAAAATTGTTGGAACGATAGCTTAAGAGATTACGGTCCCCTTGTGGTTGGTAAGAATTACCCCCGATGTTGTAGGAACCTTGAGCAGCATAAACGTTCTCTTGAGGATAACCAGCAGTGGCTGGACACTTGGAATACAGATGTGGGCCTCCGCAAGTTTCACAACTTCGGGCCACGGCTTTCACTTGTTGATTTTGCATAGTTTGGTTCATTCTTAACACAGCCGTAGAGATATCATCCATCTTTCTAGTTAGAGCTATTATTTCAGGATATGATGATGAAGGAATAACTTATTTACATGACTCATCCCTCTCCACAGAGGAATCCCAAAAGTTATGGTGGGCAGTCATGTTCTCAATTAGATCATAACATTCTTCGGGACGCCTTTTCTTAAAGGTCCCACCAGCAGCAGCATTGAGAATATCCCGATGCCTCAATGTTAGACCATTATAGAAGGTATCTATGATGGTAACTTGTAACATATTGTGGTTAGGGCACCGATCAATAGCTAGCTTATAACGTTCCTAAGCCTCGAATAGAGACTCATCGGGACGCTGCCGGAAGTTGCTGATATCATTTCGTAACTTGGTAACCATGGAAGGTGGAAAATATTTTGCTAGAAACTTGGTTACCATTTCATCAAAGGTACGAATAGAATTCTTTGGGAGTCGGTCAAACCATGTAGTGGCATGATGGGTGAGAGAATAGGGGAAGAGATACAGCCGGAGGGCATCATCGGTGACACCATGCTGTTTCATGCTTTGGGTGACGGTAAGGTATTTATCAAGATGGTTGTTAGCATCGTCACCCGGTAATCCGTGAAATTGACACGAATTTTGGACTTGTTGGATCATGTGGTGCTTGAGGCCAAAGTCCGTAGCCTCAATAGTGAGTGGTGCAATAGGTTCGCCCCTCCCTTGCATGGTAGGCTGGCACAACTCCTCAATCGTTCGGAGATCGGGAGCTGACTCATCCTTGGGAGGGTCAGGGGGTGGTGGTGGCCCGTCGTCCATTTCTGTTTTAGGTTCTTCAATAACAGTACGTAGCTCGGGTATGTTTTTCTGATTTTTACGCTTTGTTTGTGAACGAGTGCGCATGCACTAAAAACAATTTTTCAAAACAAATTCGAGGCAAAACAATAGGGAACTTAAACCAATAATCACAAGTGAATGGCTTTTTTGAAAAAGGTACACCACTCACAGGGATACAATGGCAAGTTTTAATCTTTAGTTTGAGAACTTATTATGTCCACACCCCCAGTTGGTAGGTGTTCTGCCTTGGTTTGTGGTGGTAAGATTTTATGTATTTATTAATAGAAAAATTGTTTTTGGGCTTTTGGGTGTGTGTGCAAAAAAACGTTGGGAAATATTTTTGGAACTGATTCGTTAACCGAAATCGTTCCTTTAAGATTACTCGCAGGTTGGCGAGAGAGAAGAATGGATCTCTCTTCAGTTCGCAATTTAATGTCAGAACTTACCTTATACCAACTGTATAGGTTGTAATCTTAAAGATAACGAAGTAATTTAACTTCGCAGTTTGTTTTGTTGTTTTTGATTTTTTTTTGGTGTTGTTAACACTTCAGGAAAAGTGTTAATGAACTTTTTGATATGATTGATATTTTTACAAAAACTTTTTACAAAACTGGTGAAATTTGTACAGGGAGGGTTTTGAAAACCACTAAACTTAAAACGATTTTAAAACACGTAACAACCTCCCCGGCAACGGCGCCAAATTTTGACTGAGGCTAAACCGTCAGATATTATTGACCAAGATCAATAAGTCAAAAACAACTCAGTCCAATTCTCCGTGGATAGTATAGTGTTTCCCCGGGTCGTTATGTCCCAGCGAGATTGCAATGGTGCTTTGAAAACATTTTTAGGAATGAGTGGCACTGAGGACAGTAGCCAAAGATGATTGAGAAGTGATTATGCTACTGATTATTTGGTATTTGGACAACTTGAAATAATATAAACAATAACAGATATACAGATATAATCACAGATACACAAATGGGAAATCAGGTTACAGACAGAGAAAAGTGGATTTAACAATTTACAACTACAGGGGGTGCAAGTGAATTTTTTTCAAAAATAAAAAGAAAATTTAAATGAAAAGAAAATAATTTATTTGATTATTTTAATATTTAAATACTAATTAATTAATTAAAACTATTTAAAAAGTAATTTAAATCAAACTAAAAATGGCAAAGGCTACAAATTAAACTAAAAACTTGCAAAATTAATTTCTAAACTTCTAAATGAACTTGAAGAAAGTATAAAAATTAAAAAGAAATATTTTTTTTGTTTTTGTGGGTTTTCTATTAAATAAATACTAATTATATTAATTAAGCTATTTAAACTATTTTAAATTACTAATAATACTTAAATGACTTAGAAAATTATAGAAAAATTTTTAAAACTAATTAACTATCACAGGAATCCAAAAAAATTATAAAAAGTTTCTAAAAATTATATTTAGACTATTTTACTAATTATTTATTATTAATTAATTAAAACCTAATTTAACTAAATTAATTAAGAAAATTAGAGAATGAATAGTAGAATTTAAGAAACTATTTTCTAAAAGTCTTAAATGATTTATGAAACCTAGGAAAAATATAAAAACCTACTATTGTTAATTAAAAATTAAGAAAACTATTTAATTACTAATATTTCCTAATTAATTAATTAAACTATTTATAATTCTAATAATTATCAAACCAAAAGAGAAAAATCTAATAAAATTATTGAAAATACCTTAAGGTGACAGGAAATTAAGAAAATTATAAAAATGATGAATTGCTTATTAATAAGCTAAAAAAGAAAAATTAAAAAGTTAAAATCAATTAAATAGAAGCTATCACTAATTTTAAATTTGGTTTTTTTGTTGTTTTTCTTTTGGACAGATGAAAATAAGCTAAAAACAAGTAACTTTTACAAAGACACTTTTGTTATAGCTTAAAAATAAGCTATGTGCACCCCTTTTTCCAAATAGTGGACTTATTAGCTTAATATTGGATTTTTCAAGTTGAAATAAGCTAAACACTGATCACAGAAGGCAAAATAAGCTATAAACAACTTAAGTGAACTGAAAATAAGCTAGAACAAGCAAAAGATCTGAATAATAAGCTAATACAAGCAAATAAGCTAAAATCAACAACCTAGAACACATGCAGTCCCAAAAGGGCATCTGCAGGCCTGTGTGGGTCCCACAAATAAGCACAAGGGTCCAAAAGAGCTTTTGACCCAACAAGCAGGCCTGGAGGGCTTGCTAATAAGCCAAAAAACTAAGCCTCAATCCCACAAATAAGCTCTTGAGAAGCTTGTGATTTTGGGATCAAACACTGAGTACTCAGTGTACTCAGTGTGGTAGGGGTAACTGATGGGCACAAATAAGCTAGGGGAAAAGGGTTCTAAAGCCACAATAAGCACTGTAATAGTGAGATGGGTTGGCAAACTTCTTAAAAAGCCAAAGGTTAAGGAATAAAGCTCACAGATTACCTCTTGGTGAGTTTATGAAACTAAGCTCACACCTTTGGAGCAGGGGAGGTAACTGGTCACACTAGCAAGTTCAAGAGTGCAAAAACTGAAATTATAAAGAGAGAACGAAATTGATACTTGAAACAGATTTATATTACACTAAAAAGCTTGGGTACAATGTTTTTGAATTAAAAACTATACCGAGAATGAGTAATTTAGCTAATGAGACATAAATTGAACTAAAACTAATAATTAAGTGACTGTCGTCCTTCTTCTTGCATCCTCCTCTTTTATACTTGAGTTCTGAGCTCCTTGGGTCCCATTAAGCCTTTCCCAACTTCAATCTTGATCATTGGATCATTACAATCAATCCTAGCCGTTTAAATTATTTTTGGCGCCAAGAAGGAAAAGAGCAAATTGCTCTGATAAACCACAAGGGGGGGGGTGCATTTGTTATGGTTGTCCTATTAGGTGTACATGGTGGAGTGGGCGGTGTGAGGTGATGGGCAAGTGGAGGGGGTTTTGCAGGGCGGTATTGGAGAGGATGACTGGTTTTGGGGGATGAGGGTGGTGGTTTTGACTGGTTTGACGGAAGGTCAAACGTTGACCCTGGGAATATATCAAAGGGGGTTTGGGTGGGCTTTTGGTTATTTTGGGCCAGGGTAAAGGTGGGCTGGGTATGTTTTAGTTTGGATTGGATTTGGTTTTTGGGGTAATAAAATTAAGGGTCCGGTTTGGTTGTTTGTTATCACAAGGACCATTCATGTAATATTCCGAATTTTGAGGGACCAGATTTGACATTCTTCCAAAGTTCACAAAGGGATAAAATTTGCCAGTCTTCAATAGTACATGAACCTTTTGTTGATTTTTCCACTTATGAAACCTCAGGGACTAATTCTGCCAAATCACCAAACTTCAGGTTGTAATTTCACCAAAATTTCCAACCAAGGACCATTCCTGCCATATATGAGAACTACAAGGACAAAATTTGTTTTTCTCAAAGTTTTAATATCCCAGGGACCATTTTTGTCAATTTTCAAAGTTGAGGGACTAAACTTGCAATTTTGTGAAACTTTGTACCAAAGGACTAAATATGTCATTTTGTGATTTAAAATGACCTTTGGTGACATTTTCAAGTTTTTAGAATAACCAGGGACTAGATTTGACAACTTTTGAAAGATGAGGGACTGAAACTGCCAATTATGCAAACTTTGTTCATTTTTATCTGTTTTTGATTATTTTGCATCTGAAACATATAAAACACATGCCTGAGATATTTTCATTATTTTGATGCAATTTTGAGTGTTTTTAGATGTTTTTGGCAGCTCAGAATAGGTAAAAATGATGAGTTTTTGAGCACTCATCAGGTCTCCAATCTGGTTTTGGTCAAAAAAAGCGATGGAAGTTGGCGGATGTGTGTCGACTTCAAAGATCTAAACAAAGCATGTCCCAAGGATTGCTATCCGTTACCAGAAAACTAATTATTATTAATCTAGGAAAGTTTACTAAATGACTTTACTTGATAAAAAGACACTAACTTATTATAATAAATCCTTACTTGATAAATTTTAGAAAAAATTCGGCAGAGTTTCGTTTAGATTTAGTAATGAAAAAGCCTCACTCGATAAACGATGAGGTGTGATTATCTAACTCGATAATCTTGGCTAACTCGCCATAAGAAATGAAACTTGGTAAACAATACTTAATAAAAATATATAAACAAAACTCGAAAATTTTGAAGACTCGATGCTCGGTATATTAAAAAAAAAAAATACTTCCTAGAATTTGCAATATTGTCCTAACTCTATAATATTTTCCTAACTCTATAATATTGTTCTAACTCTATAATATTGCCCTAACTCTATAATATTTTCCTAACTCTATAATATTTATATTTTTGTTTTTAACTCGATAAAAAAGAAAGAAAAATCAAACTCGATAAAAGAAACTAGGCCTAACTCGATAACATAACTAGCAAAAATCTAACTCGATTAAAAAAAAACTTACTCGATAAAAACCGAAACAAAACACCATTTTGATCCAAAATAAAGCTTGAAACTAATGTTTTACACCAAATCTTTCACTAATCAAACTAGTTTAACCATAAACTTTAAATCCCACTAACAAAAACACGATTTTAACAAGTAAAAATTAAAGATTTTTAGAGAGAAAAAATTCTAGAGAGAGAAAGTAAATAAAGCTTAACATTAATTCATTACACTACTCCTATACTAAGAGGACCAACCCTCAACAACCACCCTTTAGAAGTTGGTGTTTAAGGGGTATTTATAGGCTAGGGGCTAGGGCTTCTCTAATCTTTGAGTTTGTTGCATATTTAGCCCCTAGACCTTTACAAAACATGAGAAACTACTTTAAAACATATTAAAACGCTACAAATACAACTAAATACTTCACGTAACGATCTTGTAACTTGGAGGAATTGAGTTGACTTTTCTTCCAAAGTTCTTCAAAGGACCAAAGTTGACAACTAGCTGAAACTTGGAGGGCCATTATTGTAAAGGTCTTCATACTTCAACTAAGAGTCTCTTTTATTATTCTCTGAATCTCTAAGGATTACTTTTGTCATTTTGGGCTTTTCTTGGATAAATTTCTTTCTCGGCATCGGCTTTTGACACTTTTCCAAATCTCGTGCACGTTTTAGGCTTTTTGGTAGATTTTGTTGCTTTTTATAAGATATCCTTCCGTGCACGATCACAAACACAAAAACACAATATCTTTGGCATTTATCGTTAGTTTTTGGTCATTTTGGTCTCTAAACTAAGGTCAAAAGTATGTGTAAAATAACACATACCAAAATCCCCAGACTAAGGTATTGCCGTGTCCTCACGCAATATTGATACGTAGGGATCGCACCAGGCTTTACCTCTCAAGGGATCTTGAGAAGCTTACAACCCCCACCAGGCAGTGTACCTGATCGTTGTAGTATAGTATAGTGACAAGTACCGGGGGATTGATCGTTCAGCTAGGAATAGTGTCGCTAGGATTAGAAAACCTAAATACTAGTTCTAAAGATGAAGGATGATTCTTTTTGTATTTTTTTATTTTTTAGAAAACAAATTAAAATCTCGGGTTTGAAGGATTTGGGCGGAATTAGTTGCTAGTCAACTAACCCAATACTAAAGATGCAATCAAAATAAAATATTAGAAATGAAAATAAACTAAATTAACTAAGGTTGTGAGCAACAAGTGGAGAAAATGTGTTTACTTAGATTTCACTACTCCCTAGATATCTTTTACACGTTAATTACTTGTTATAGTTGCATGGATGACGGATTGTATTCCTTAATACCATTCATGGGGTGGCGCACTTAACTCCCCAATCCTATGAGCTCTTATCTCCTCCTATGTCATGCCCAACACAACTATAGGGATTATAAACAGTGGCTCATGCATTAAATACAACCAATAAAAACCTAGTGCACATCAGTTCATGTTTCCTAAGACGTTCAAGCATGTTACCATTTGGAGATCTGCCAGTTTTCTTAAGCCTAACATCGAATTCATTCATCCAATACAATTATAGACAAGTAATCAACACATAATTAACATCTAGGTTTCATTAGATCCAAGCAAACACAAGATAGATCTAGCCTAGCATGATGGAATTAAGAAAAGAACAAGATATAGACAACCAACACATAGACATATTGATTGAATTAAAAGAATACTTATCTCAATTACACATGAAAGGTATCAAGGGCTTAGAACCCTTGAAAAACCTGTAAAATTCGCACCAAGTTCGTACTTAGGGTTTCTCCCAAAACTTCTCTCTTTTTAATGTGAAAATTAGAAAACTATATATAGGAAACAGGGTCTGACGGCGTCAAGACAAATTATGCGACGCCGTCACCTCGCCGCCAAAATACTTCTCGGACTGCCTTAATCTTCATCTGACGCCGTCATGTGTTATGGTCTTCCAGGCCGTCACGTCTTTTACTCTTGACGCTCTACTTGTGACGCCTTCACGTTTGCACTGGGCCGTCATGCAAACTACTCTTGACGCCGTCAGGATGTTGCTCTTGACGCCATCACCTACTGTTCCAGCAAGGAAAATTAAGACTTTGGCGTTTTCTTCACTTTTATGCTCCAAAAACGTCCGAATTGCTTCCTTTTCCAGATTTCTCTCCTAAAGTACCTAAAATCACAAAAGGAACGATTTAGGGCAATATTTGATCAAATAAATTCAATTCCGGGCTTAAATGACCCCCTAAAAGTGGTTCATTTTTCGCCTCATCAAATGTCATCACCTCACGCTTAAGAGATAAATAATTTCAAAACCTCTCTTTACTGACGCTGTAAAGTAGCAATGATGTTCAAAAGATATATTAAAATCATTTATTCTAAAAAACGCTCCATTTTCCAATTTTCATGAATAACAACTACAACTACTATTTTTGTACTTTTTTTTATTTTTATATAGGTGACGGTTTGCTTTGACTCTCATTATCAATTCTTATCTGTTGATAACTTTCAGGGTCTACGAGTAGAAACACTTCTCACAGAGAAGAGACCATACGGATAAAAATCGTCATCCTTGATTTTTCACAAGCTCCCAAACTAAGCGTAAAATCGAGACAAGTTAGATGCTAACACTACCCACAAAAGTTACTTGTGTATTTACCTCTTGTTCCCAGTTCCTAAGTTTTGTATCTCAAGATTTTAAATTGTGAGAAATGAATTGCTTCATATTTTCTCGTTTTGATATTTGTTAGTCCGATAAGAGCACAAAATTTGAACGCTAAGTAGTTTCCAAACTTACCCTCGAAAACCCCTGCATACAGAAATCGGGTCCACATGAAGGTCTCTGATTTAACACGATTTGTGGAGGCCCCCCTTTTTATTTAAGACCGAGACATCCCATGTATGAGACCCGAAACGAAAGCTTTTTATTAGGGAAACCCCCGGAGTCGAAGCTTGGCATTTTTGCATAATTATAAGCACTTTAATAATACTTGGTCCTTAGTCCTTTATTTCAATTACAACAACGGTTTTTGAGACGCCAAGATGTAAGAGCTTTATTATGACCTTGGATTTATATCCGCTGCTTTTTATAGCTTTGGATTCCTCTGCCTTTTTATTTGGCTTTGGACTATTATTATTGATATTCATAATCATATGCCAAACCCCAAGTCCTACGGCCTTTACTAAGATCACAACATTGGCTGCGAACCGGCAAGATGCAATAGTCGATTTCACCGTAACACTGGCAGTACCCCATTGTGTACCAAACCCCCATATGCAGAGATTTTGTTGGGAACGAGAAAAAAACTAAGTATTGCCCAAACCCCATACACTTAATTAATCCTAGAGATCTATTTTTATTGGTTTGCAAGCTTGTGGGAACAAGGAGGCCACAAGTACCCTTCGTGGGCTCTAAAGAGATCCAACTACTCCACGTTTAGCACGAAACTTCTAAATAAACTCTATCATTCCTCGATCTCCGCAAATTTAAAATCCCAAGTAATGAGATCCGCGGATGCTTAGCCGATAATCTTTTGATTATATTGGTTAAGGGAGACGAGCTAGGGCTCAACATGCCTGGTCAAGGCGAAACATTTATTTCTACTCTCGCCGGTAGGAAAGTCAAAACAAGGTGTCAAATCTTATTATTACTTCATATATCATCATTCATTTTTTTTTAACAATAAAAGGTGACAACAAATTTTAAATTTTTGGTGGAAAACGGAGTTGCGTAAATTAACAGCTCAGACGATGGTACAGGTCAAATCGAATCGAAGATTCACCCCCCCCCCCCCCAAACTAAAGTGAAACATTGTCCTCAATGTTTTAAAGGGTGCAGGTAGTCTTACGTAAAATATAAGGCCGTTTATTAAGTATGCCAAGAGATAAACGTTAGTCGATAAGATTTTGGATATGGTGAAATTCCGAAAGAGCAGTGAAGAATGAGACTCGAGTGGAGAGAACGACAAACACGAGCACGAGAGTCCTCAAACTTCGGGGAAATTCCTGAACATTCACAAACAACCACGAAACACGAGTTTGGAAAGGGTCGCCCCCCTCACGTTACGTTACTTAAGAAATAAGAAAATAAAGAAAATGAAATGGATAAGCATGGGGTGCCTCCCACGAAGCGCTTGTTTTTTATAACCGAGTCACATGAGCTTGACTCGATCCCCAAATTAATTTGTCCTTGGGGAGAGCAGATGGAACGGACACTCGGCATAAACGGAGATGCCGAGGTCAAAGACGGTATCCTCACTCCCGGTGGAGTGGAAAAGCGTTGTAATTATGGGATAAGTGAAGAACGGGTAAAACACCCAGATGATAAAAGCAAAGTCGATATCTGAATCATGGGTGGGTTGGGTGGGTAAAATATCAAGCACGGGAACATCATGTTCAGAAATCTCGTCCACCACTCCAAAAATTTCTTCATTCATATCGGATTCAAAATCTATATCGGGTGGTTTCGCAGGTGGACGAGAAAAAGGTAAATCGGAAAGAATATTTCTTTGAATGTCATTCTCGTCTTTCTCAATACCCGATGGTATCGAGTCATCCGCAGCAAGAAATCGGTCGACATCCTCTAAAAGAGGGTCACGTGACGGATTATCGGAAATAAGCATAGAATCGATCTCAAAATGAAAACGCTCATAATCCGGAAGAGAGAAAGCATGAATTGTGGGATTGCCACTACCTGTCTCTTCAAATCGAAAAATTTCAAGCTCAGGTAAGAAATTACTATCCATAACGGGGATAGGAGAAAAAGTCGGAGGATCATTCAATGCCTCAATCTTAGAAATGAGAAGATAAACTTTGGATAATTTCTCACGAAGAGCTTCATTTTGAATTTCCGCATCATCTTCATCATTATTATCATCGATATCTCCACAAGAATCTTCATCACTCGTAGTATACTCATTGTGAGAATCGGAATAACTTTCAACTTCATCAAAATCTTCATTGCTCATCGGAGGAAGAAAAGTTGACGGTTCTTCATTCAATAATTCTTCAAGGACACGAATATCTCCCTCTGGATCAAAATTAGAGTCTTCAACCATCGTCGGATTAGAATCATTGTTAGCAAGACAAGCCTCGATCTCGTCTAAAAAGACATCACTCCTCTCAACCGGTGTGAAAGAAGGATAAGAAGTATCAGAAACAATTTCAGAATCACCATTAGAAATTTCCCCGGACTCACTTGGGATCGGGACGAGGTTCTCAACACTAGACTTATTGAATTCGTCCGATTCCATTGCCGGAATAGTGTTTAGATGCTTGTCCCCCATTTTAAGAGAGTCCTCGGGTTCTACGGGAGAAACATCGGAAGTTTTGTGAGGATTAAGAACGAACGTAATTTTCTCATCATCGTCGTCGTAATCATAGTAAACAAAATTTTTAAAAGGATTAGACGCTCTCTCTTCAGCAAGTAATTCTGCAATAGACTTCTCACGAGGCTCGGGAGTATGAGTATAACGATTAGCCACCAACTCTTTTAACTTCTCGATCATGGATTTAATTTCAAAAATATCATTAGTAACATCGGAAGTTTGTGGGGGTTGGTTAAAACCATGAGAATCGTAACATGAATTCGGTTCATAATAAAAATTTTCAAACGATCCCCCACAATTTTCAAAATTTGACGAACTTTGGAACGAATTATCATTGTAATTTGGTACTTGCTCATAAAAGTTTTGAAAAGGAAGATTAAAATCATTTTGAGGATAATTATCAAAACTCGTATCACAAGCGTAAGACATTTCAGCACTCGGGGCGTAACATATACAATTCGCGTATCCACATTGAGTACAAAAACATTGCCCACACGGTAATCCTTCGTCGGATGGATTTCCACAATTAAAGCAAGTGAACGGAGATGGCGGTGGTGTTGGATAGTAATTGGGAACGTTTTGAAGGATTTCGTTTTGAACATACTCGGGAGAATTACAAAACAAACAAACTCCATTGTGAATATCATTACCGCATTGTTCGCACGTACACCAAACACATGAACCTTCAAAGAACGGTTCTCCACATTTAAAACAAGTCGGATCCATAAGAATTATCGGTTTAGAGGGTAAGAGGAAAGGAATCAAATGATAAGAGGATAAGAAGATTATTTTTTGTTTTTAAATTTTTGAAAAAGAAAATCAAAGTAGAAAAGGAAAATCTTTTTGTGTTTTTATATATTTTTAATATTTTATTTATTTATTTATTTATTTATTATTATTATTATTTTATTTATTTATTTATTTATTTATTTATTATTTTTTTTAAAATTTTTTTGAGAATATTAACAAAAAACGATAACTTCTCGGGATAAGGGTCTTCAAATCACCAACAAACGATACAAGTATGACGCTCTCGTTTCAAACCTTCCCCGGCAACGGCGCCAAAATTTGATTCACTCGTTTTAGTATAGGTTTATTTTTCCAAAGAAATACTCGTGAAAGTATGTTCCCCGGGTCGTTAAGTCCCAACGAAGATAAGACGGCGATTGAGTCGGCTTGTGTCGCGTGATTGTGAAGTGAATGAGGTTTAAAGATATTTTGATTATACTACGAACAAGAATAAAATGTAATTAAAGCAAAGAGGACAAGCAAATAATGCAAAACAAATGAACAAATAAAACAAACATTCTCAAAAATGAAATAGAAATAAAAGCGTAAATAAAACTTAACACGGCTGATTTAAAAAGAAAAATAAAAGCGATACTAGTCCTACGATTGCAAATTAAGTTTTTCTAAATAATAAGATATAAAAGAAAAATAACGTAAAAGAAAAATTATATTTTTGGCTTTTTAACTTTAATAAATGAAAATGATATAAAGACTAATTAAAAAGGAAATAAGTAAAAGAAATAGAAAACTAATTATTATTAAACTAGGAAAGTTTACTAAATGACTTTACTTGATAAAAAGACACTAACTTGTTATAATAAATCCTTACTTGATAAATTTTAGAAAAAATTCGGCAGAGTTTCGTTTAGATTTAGTAATGAAAAAGCCTCACTCGATAAACGATGAGGTGTGATTATCTAACTCAATAATCTTGGCTAACTCGCTATAAGAAATGAAACTTGGTAAACAATACTTAATAAAAATATAAAAACAATACTCGAAAATTTTGAAGACTCAATACTCGGTATATTAAAAAAAAAAATACTTCCTAGAATTTGCAATATTGTCCTAACTATATAATATTTTCCTAACTCTATAATATTTTCCTAACTCTATAATATTGTTCTAACTCTATAATATTGCCCTAACTCTATAATATTTTCCTAACTCTATAATATTTATATTTTTGTTTTTAACTCGATAAAAAAGAAAGAAAAATCAAACTCGATAAAAGAAACTAGGCCTAACTCGATAACATAACTAGCAAAAATCTAACTCGATTAAAAAAAACTTACTCGATAAAAACCGTAACAAAACACCATTTTGATCCAAAATAAAGCTTGAAACTAATGTTTTACACCAAATCTTTCACTAATCAAACTAGTTTAACCATAAACTTTAAATCCCACCAACAAAAACACGATTTTAACAGGTAAAAATTAAAGATTTTTAGAGAGAAAAAATTCTAGAGAGAGAAAGTAAATAAAGCTTAACATTAATTCATTACACTACTCCTATACTAAGAGGATCAACCATCAACAACCACCCTTTAGAAGTTGGTGTTTAAGGGGTATTTATAGGCTAGGGGCTAGGGCTTCTCTAATCTTTGAGTTTGTTGCATATTTAGCCCCTAGACCTTTACAAAACATGAGAAACTACTTTAAAACATATTAAAACGCTACAAATACAACTAAATACTTCACGTAACGATCTTGTAACTTGGAGGAATTAAGTTGACTTTTCTTCCAAAGTTCTTCAAAGGACGAAAGTTGACAACTAGCTGAAACTTGGAGGGCCATTATTGTAAAGGTCTTCATACTTCAACTAAGAGTCTCTTTTATTATTCTCTGAATCTCTAAGGATTACTTTTGTCATTTTGGGCTTTTCTTGGATAAATTTCTTTCTCGGCTTCGGCTTTTGACACTTTTCCAAATCTCGTGCTCGTTTTAGGCTTTTTGGTTGATTTTGTTGCTTTTTATAAGGTATCCTTCCCTACACGATCACAAACACAAAAACACAATATCTTTGGCATTTATCGTTTGTTTTTGGTCATTTTGGTCCCTAAACTAAGGTCAAAAGTATGTGTAAAATAACACATACCACTACCTATCAGCGACTGGTGGACAAGGCATTCGAAAAGCAAATCGGAAGAAACCTAGAAGTCTATGTGGATGACCTTGTCATTAAAAGTCGTTCGGAATCTGACATACTAAGGGACATGGAGGAGACTTTCCAGACCCTTTGGAGAATTAACTTGAAGTTAAACCCAAAGAAATGCACGTTTGGGGCGGAGGAAGGGATGTTTCTAGGTCACGTGATCAGCGGAAGGGGAATACAGGCTTGTCCGGAGAAGTCGGAAGCCGTAGCTAAATTACCCTCCCCAAAAACCCTGAAGGAAGTCAAGAGCTTGAATGGGAAATTAGCCAGCCTCAACCGGTTCTTGTCTAAGTCAGCGGAAAGATCACTCCCATTTTTTAAAACTTTAAAAAAGTGCATCAAGAAGAGAGATTTCCACTGGACACCGGAGGCAGAGCAAGCATTCAAAGAGTTAAAGAAGCACATAACAGAACTCCCAACTCTGACAGCTCCCCACCCCAAAGAAGTTTTGATCATGTACTTATCCGCATCTGAGGAAGCAATCAGCGCAGTTTTATTGGCCGAAAGAAACACGAGGCAGGAGCCAATATATTTTGTGAGCAGAGCACTGCAGGGTCCGGAGTTGAACTACAACCCCATAGAAAAATTGGTTCTGGCACTAGTACATGCAGCAAGAAGGTTAAGAAGGTATTTTCAAGCTCATCCGGTAGCGGTCATCATCGACCAGCCAATCAAGTAGGTACTTGCAAAAACAGAAAAGACTGGGAGACTGGCCAAGTGGGCCATTGAGCTGGGAGAACACGACATCAGCTACAGGCCAAGAACAGCCATCAGGGGTCAGGTTCTAGCCGATTTCATAGTAGAAATGCCAGAGGAAAAAAGCAAACCCGGCCCAGAAACAGATTCCGAGAATTAATCATACAACGAACCATGGAACTTGTATACCGATGGTTCTGCGTGCCAGGAAGGATCTGGGGCCGGACTAATCTTGACAAGTCCACAAGGAGCGGAATTCACATATGCTCTCCGTTTTGAGTTCTCAGCGTCCAATAACGAGGCGGAGTACGAAGCCCTGATCGCCGGATTACGGATTGCCGAACAAATGGGCATCAAAGACTTAGCTACAAACGTAGACTCACGGTTGGTAGCAAACCAGATTAATGGATCCTATGTGGCAAAAGAAGATAGTATGATTCAATACCTAGCAAAGGCGCAAGCGTTGATACAAAGCTTTAGGACGTTCTCCATAAAGCAGATCCTGAGAAGCCAAAACAAGCAAGCGGATGCGTTGAGCAAGATTGCATCCACAAGTTTCGCACATCTTACCAAGCAAGTGTTGGTAGAAGTTTTAAAGGAAAAGTCGATCAAGGAAAAAGAAGTCATGCCAGTCCTGGAAGAAGATGGGGAAACTTGGATGGCCCCACTCCTTGAATATTTGCAGGATGGGGTACTACCAGCTGATCAAAAGAAAGATCGGAAACTAAAAATCAAGGCCAGGCAGTACGCCGTGGTTCGGACTACCAGGGGAAATTGTGTCAGACAATGGGAAGCAATTTCGCGACAACCCATTCAAAGACTGGTGTGATAAGCTCCACATAAAGCAGCGGTTCACATCGGTAAAACACCCCCAAGCAACGGGTTGGTGGAGCGAGCCAACAGAAGCTTAGGAGAGGGGATAAAGGCCAGAATAGAACAAGGCCGTCGGGATTGGTTGGAAGAAGTACCGCACTTGTTGTCGGCCCACAGAACGATGATCAAATCAAGTAACGGGGACACCCCGTTTTCCCTAACCTACGGGACGGAGGCCATGATTCCCGTAGAAATAGGTATGCCGTCTATAAGGTGCGCTTTATTCGACCCGATAGAGAATGATGAGCAGCTACTCTTGAACCTAGAGTAAGTAGAAGAAAGGCGTGAAGTAGCAGCGATTGAAGAAGCCAAAAGCAAAGCCAGAATGGAGAAATATTACAACACAAAGGTCCGCGGTACGACGTTTAAGCCCGGAGATTTTGTATACCGGAACAACGATGCTAGCCGGACAGAAAGTGTGGGAAAGCTTGGACCCAAGTGGGAGGGTCCATACGAAGTAGTGGAATCACTTGGAAGGGGAGCATACAAGCTCCGCGGCACAGACGGAAATACACTTCCCCGGACTTGGAACATAAGGAATTTGAAGAAGTGCTACCTTTGAAATGACGCGTATCATCGGATTGTAATGGGCCGCAGTCACAACCCGACTATAAGAACGTATTCTCAGTTTATTACCTATGTCTTTTATGTGTTATCTTTCCTTTAATGAATGAAACGTGGAGTCCGATCAACTCCACAAATTTTCCAAATTTTTTTATTTTTACTTGTCATTCTGCATGCATACACGGACGCGCTAAGTCCATACCAAACATCAAAATACGTAAGTGGTATTGCAAGCCTAGTATAAGGATGAACAACCTCATAATTGACTCAGGCATGTAAGTGGTATTGCAAACCCAATGACCAAAGAAAAGCTATTCCGGAGTAACATACACGATAAAATGATGGCTCAAAAAGCCTGAGAATACACTAAGTAATTTACTATAAACAGTAGATAGCATTGTTAACAAACATAAATGTTTGGACAAAAGGCCGCCTACGCGGAACACCATCCCTAATTACTAAAGTACAGATGAAAAGCTTCACAAAGAAAGGCCGAGTAGGTATAGTCAAAATACCACTCACAATGGCCACAACAACAACAATAAGACATACCCCCTACACCTAAGAAAACTCCTGCGGATCAATGGCTCCAAGGATGGTAGGATCAAACATATCATTTTGGGAAGCGTCATCTCCAATAGGGCCGGTGACTGGGCAAGAAGGAGTAGGTCCGGAGGAAGGGACCGGCTCCGTAACTTCCGGGTTTCCCTGAGTAGCCACAGAACCACCAAATACAGCATCATGTGCCCGAGCATACGCCCTCGATCTCAAATCCGCAATAGCGTTTTCCAAAGGGATGATCCGCTCCCAAGGATTGGAAGACCGCGACCCACCTCTCTCATAATAGGCAGGAACAAGAAGCTGCTCCTAGGTTGGTTGTTCGGGACCATTCGGAGTATTCTCCAGCACAAGTCGGGCCATAAGGTGCTCCAAACCAGAATCCACACATTCCTCTAGAGAGTCGAGTAAAGAAAAGGAAATGTTGTCCAGCTTATACACAGACTCCGTATATCTGGCTTGGGCGTCAGGGTTATAAGCCTCGACATCTGATAAAGAACGACCGGCCTTCCCATGAGCAATCCCGGCTTCCAGCCCTTTCCTCAACCCCTCCTCAATAGCCAAACCCAGACATTTGGCAACGGGACCTTTGAACTCCATAGACTCCTTAAATTTGAGAAATGCCAACCTAAAGCCATGATCAATAACCCAACGCTTGGCAGCAGCTACCTTGAGAAGGTTCGGATACAAATCTTGATCCATCTCCTGGTCCAAGGCCATGATCCGAGCACTCTGTTTGGCCAACTCCCGGTCTACCCTCATTCGTTCAGCCTCGGACATATGGTTCAGATCCCTCCACAGCACCTCCTCACCTTTAATCCTATCAAGAAGAGTATCACGCACCTTAACCAATCCAACCACTTGCTCATCCAAGCTGGTAACCCTGGCTTTCAACCCATTCACCGTCCCCTCAAGCTCGGCCTTGCGAACCTCTAACCCAGCAATCTTATCATTCTTTACCTCAACTTCACTCTCAAGTTGAGACACACGGTTCCGCAGCCTCTGGACTTCTTCAGATTCTTTCTCCAGCTCAAGTACCCTCTCCCTCAAACGAGTAATCTCACCATCCCGACGTTGAACCCGTCTCTCAAGCTTTTCCCGTTTTTCTATCTCATACTCAAAACGAAGCCGGATTTCGGAATTCATACACACCTGCTGAGCAACGGTGATGTTATACTTCTCCAGAAAGTCATGGTTGGAAGTATTCCTCAGCTCAGCCCAATAACCCGGAGTAGCAACATTATCAATAAAACTCCGGCACAGCCACGGATCATCCATCTTGAACTTGTTCGGAACCACCCACTTTGGACTATAGATATCATCTCCTTTATCCGTATCTACAGTCTGAGAATCATAAAACCCAGGAGACATATCCTCATCAGGACCCTCCTCATCCGGGGCAGCGGAGGGACCAACAGGCTCATCCGCGAATGCCTCAGGAGAATGATTAGCACCCGGCCCAGAAGAAGCGTGTGGATGCAGAGGATCAACAAACTCGGAAGATAACAAGGTGTTTTTTCTCCTTTCATTTGTGATGAGATCAGTACTTGAGTCATGAACAGAGTCAGATCTATCCTCTGGCTCAAAAGCAAGGGTAACACCAGGGTCACCAGTATCGGCAAGAGCGTTTCCAGAATCAACCCCAGACCCATCAACAGCCTGCTCCACCACATTATCACCAACAGTCTGCTCCGTCACGATAACATTAACACCCTGTTCCATCATATCTACCTCAACAATATTTTCCACCACATTCTCGTCAACAACATCTTTCGAAACATCAACAGCCTCAGAATCACCAATATCCACCCCAGTGGTGTTGCCAGGACCTCTACCTTCTTTCCGCCCCTAAAGACGGGGAGGGCTCACGCCGGGCTTGGGTTTTTTCTGCCCCGGCCATGGAATGGTGTGACTAACCCGTTTCTTCCCCGGCTTCCCGGACGCCTTGGCATCTTTAAGTTCATCTTCCATTGTGCGGTCCACCAACGTAATGGTAGTCGCAGAAGGCTCAACAACTCGGCCAAAAGTCTCCTCCAACAACGGTTTCTCACCCTCGGCAAGAGTGCGTTCCCCAACCTTTATCCGGAAGGGATCAGCGGACTTCACAATATCGAGCAGCGACATGTCTACAACAAATAAAAAACAAAGGAGAAACAGTTAGAAAACATAAGGAAACAACATGGCAAGGAAATATAACACAGATCTAAGATACCTACCCCGACCATCCGCATCACTAAAGGTAGGACGCGACTCCCGGTCATCGTAAATTTGACTCAAGCCTACGATGCACATGAAAGTCTCCGGATATCTGTGGAATTTGGCCCGATGGGTATTCAGAGCCTCCAACAAACCCATGTCTATCCCCTCGTCTGATGGAGGAGGATCCTTCTCCACTGAGACAGACTTGTGCCACGACACAGATATAGGGAAAACGGAGGAATCCACCCAGAAGAAACGGTCCCTCCAGTTCTTTAGGGAATCTAAACCTCCATCCGAATAACACACAGGGACAACCACACCCTTTCCCCCACGACGCTTCTCGAAAGTCAACTACCCATGGTTAATCCCATTACAATAAAATTTTCGGAATAATTGAACGGTAGGCACACCACCATGGGCACGACAGAGGATTTCAAAATGACTAATCCTAGCGGCACCTAAACAGGAAAGTTGGGAAATGTGCACCCTAAAATACTCTAGCACACTCAAAAGGAACATAGACAAGGGGATACGATAGTTGGCAAAATCAAAAAGGCGGGTATATATGCCTATCTTCCCTGGAGGATTATCTGTGATAAGATCGTTTCCCCCAAGAAGCTCCACCCCTAGGTTGTCATCTATATGATACTTCTCGCATAAGGATCGCAAATCCTTTGCAGAGAGCTTGCATGCGACGGTATCTACCATGTTCTACTAAGAAATGAGTAATGAGGGGGATAAGAATCTAACCTGGGAGACCTAAATGATGATGGAAATTCAAAATGATGGAAGGAGACGCCTACACACTCTTTGGTAAAAACACAGTAAAAAGGTCCAAAGAGAAACAGTAAAAGAGTACTTATAGCCATAGGCCAGGACAGGGATTCGCGACACGTGTAATCAATTTAACGCGAACGGCTATGATTGAACCAAACAAACGGTTGTGATGAAGTCACACAGATCAACGGTCAAGATATCAAAGGGTCGCGTCAGTCAGAATACGGACAGACATGATCCACCACACTTACCAAGGACAGCTGCATACCAAATAAGGACACGTGGCGCATAAACACGTTTTGCGGAACCCGCGGACCAAAAACAAATAAGTCTAGCACACTTTACCGCAGCACGATAAGTATACTAGACTGGGGGGACTTGATGACGTATAGTATATCCGGACCCACTAGGTCCGGAGTAAACACTAAAACACGGAACCCATTACCTAAAAGCGGACTCGGACTCCCGATCCGAATAAAGGCGCGGATGCATATACCCGCGGTATGAAACTAGGTCCGAAATCCTCTTAGCAAAGGATGGACCACATCTAAGCCAGAAAGGGCAAAGAATCTCGTCAGCACTTCAACGGCTGACCTCGGCAGACCCTATTTAGGGAAACCTTACAGTTCCCACTCGAAAACATCACCATCACCGGCAAGATGCCAAGAGAGGGAGTTGACTTCAGGTTTTCCCGCCCAAAAGCGTCACAATCATGACGCAATACGCCAGGCAACTCGACAAGAGTCCTCTAAGTATAAATAGGAAGCATTTCGCCTCCCTCAGGGTAACACACACTACTCTCTCTCCTACTTAATATATTCTCTCACTACTTATACGTATTCTCACACCCGAGGTAGACCGCGGATGTCCCCCTTCCGCGGTAAGGCTAACGGTGTTATCTCTTTTCTTAGCAGAATCGAAGTAGATCACAATCATTAGTCCAAGATTAGCCCAACTTGGAGTTAGCCTAAACTAATCTTCATCTCGAGCCCTATTCTTGTACTAACACCAATCTATTTATATATTTTGCCAAAAAAACAAAAGGTCAAAATCAAAAAGTCAATATTTCAAAAAGTTAAAATAAGAAAAATATTTTAGGACAGATGGAGTACCGGTTAATACACTTTTCTATCTTGTTAAAAAAAAATTAAAAAAAAAGAAATTAACTTTGGATGTCGATGGATGAAATCATAATAACCCAAACAGTCATACTCTCTTTCATTTATTGATTCTATTTTTACGCTTTCCACCATAAAAATTTAAAATATAAAAATTCCCCAATTTGTTGTTACAGTTGAATATCTTCTTCATCTTTGAGTTTAATCGTATGGCAAATAATATCATAACAGAAGGCGATCGATCGCCTAGAATCATACTGCATGAACCTTCCGGATCAACCGTTGAGGTTATAGATTATTTACTTTACTGTTTTTTTTAATATCATTCTTCATGTCTCGGTTTTATTTATTATTTGATTTGTATCTAGGGCACATTTCTTGTTATATATATTGGGGGAATATATAATTACTTGTCATTCTATTGTTTTACACATATTGATTATGTTAGTGAACTTATAAGAAATGACATTTAGATCACCATTTAATAATTCAGTATCAATACGAGTGACTTGAATGGATATTTTTTGATAACCTAGATGTCGTGTTTTAGAAGTTCAGTGATTTGTATCTATATAATAACCCGAACAAAAACGCAAAGTTCAGTAACATCCGTGTATATTAACCCTTAACTCAGAACCTTAATGAGCACAAGGTGCCGAAGGAGTTATAGGGCCGTGTTAAAGCAAAAAGTGCTGCTACCTCCATCACTTAAGTTATAGGACACCCACTGGCCCACATTTAACCTTAATAAAAAACACACACACACACACAAAATGACGGATAACTCAGCTGTTATTTTGGCGCGAGGTGCTATGGCTTGGGGTGGGGTGGGGTGTGGAGTGGAGCCATAGGGCTTGCATTATAAGGCACCAGCCAGCCCTATAATGTTGCACACCTTGTGCTATTATAGTTATATTAAGATAAAAAAAAAAAAAAAAAAAAAGAATTTGTGTAAAGCTATGGTTTGAATTTAAATAATACTGTAGTAGACTTCAAATGTACACAGAGGATACTAAACTTTAGAAAATGACATCTAGATCACTTTTCCAAAAATTTAGCGTTATGTTGAGTGGCCTAAATGAGTAAATGTATATATTTTTATCGGTTAAGTAACCTAAAGCACACGTTTAATAAGTTCATATACTTTTTATAATTTAAGTAACTTCAAAGTCGTGTTTTATAAGTTCTGTTACCTAAGTGAACAAAGAGTAAAGTTCAGTGCGTATTAACCCTATGGTTGTACTGAGGTTTATGTTTTCATATAGTGTATTAGAAATAGAATGGTATGTCAGTTGGTATAAGTTTTGATGATGCGGTTTTTTCTTAGATGATTTTGTTTACTTTTTGGAAGAAGTGGGTGTAAGTATTTTTGGTTTGTTAATTATTGCTAGTATTTGATTTGTTTTTTTTATATGTTTAGGTACTTTTGTATGGGGCTCAGGTTATTTCGTGGAAGAATCAACGTAGAGAAGAAATCCTTTTCATGAGCAATAAGGTGAAACTCTCATGTTTTTGTCTTCGTATGGTTGTATTGTATTTTATATGTGTCGATTGTCAAATTCGCATGAATTACTACATATGGGGCGTTTGTTATTCTACGACAAGAATGACAAGAATATGGAACAACTAGAAGTACGGCATCAACATTAAGTATTTGAAATATATCTCAAGCATCCAAAGAAGTATTTGAAACTATATATATATATATATATATATATATATATATATATATATATATATATATATATATATATATATATATATATATATATATATATATATATATATATATATATATATATATATATATAATTTTTTTAATGCAATAGTTTCACATGCTTATAAAAGTAGTTCCAATTAGTTTTGACGAGAAAATTGTTTGATCTGTATTAATTTCTGGCATGTGAAATATTGCATAGAGGCATCAAAATGGTGAAATTTTTTTATATCATATGCAAGGTTAGGCCTGGACCTGGTCAGATCTAGAGCACTTTGCTACTTTTCTAGTCTAGTAATCGTTTGTCCTACTGCATTGCAAATTTGATTTTGCACTAAGTTATGACTTATGAGATTTGTTGAATAGGCTATCATAGTTGTCAGCTGACAGCTATAACATGGCTGGGTCTGTATTAGTGTATTGTAGCTAGGCTGAAGTGCCTTAGTACTGATGTAATGCAGACTTTTGGTGGGCTGTCCAGTTAATTTATGTAGATGCTTGGATACTCTCATAACTTTGCTATTTAGCTCTCTTTTGGAGACAATCTTTTCTTTTATCAGTTTACCACACTTTTTGTACTCTGTGGCTCTTCTGCATACCAGCTTTCACCTAAGCATTGGTGTATTGCCCAATAAAGTTTGTTGGTTTTTATTTCTGTATCCCCCCCTTTCTTTGCACATATTCGGTTTTTGCTGACATAGGGACTTGCTTTGCATGCAGGCAGTTTGGAAACCACCTCAACCCATCAGAGGTGGCATACCCATTTGCTTTCCTCAGGTTTGCTTTTAACAGGCCTTCTCCCATTATGTTATTCGTCTAAATGATAGACTTGTATTAACTGTAATGTGCATATTGCAGTTTGCAAATTTTGGTACACTGGAGCGACATGGATTTGCTAGGAACAGGCTATGGACATTAGATGAAGATCCTTCTCCTTTACCTGCAGTTAACAGTCAATCAAATGCTGATCTATTATTGAAATCAACTGAAGAGGATCTGAAAACATGGCCTTTCAGGTAATTTGTACATTATTTGTCATGAACTATTTGGATAGCTTTGTTGATTTATTAATAGGAATATGGAATTGGGATTTAAAATCTCTTTTTGCATATGGTTTTTGCAGATTTGAGTTGCGGCTTCGCATTACTGTCAGTGCTGGCAAGCTAACATTAATCCCTCGTGTGAGAAATGTAGATAACAAGGCTTTCACATTTACCCTTGCTCTGCGTAATTACTTCTCTGTATCTGATGTCAGGTTAGCCTACTCCATTTTTTACTTGTTAGTGTTTTCAGTTTTCTGATCTAAAAGTAGTATCACCAATCATACTTACTGAAAACACAATTATGTCCACTACAGTTATTAGGTTCATTGTAATAGCTAAGAAAGGAAGATACTTTCGGCTATTCTCTAAATATATGAAATTTGATCTGTAGCGAAGTACGCGTTGAGGGCTTAGAGACACTAGACTATTTGGATAATATGCTGAAGAGAGAACGCTACACAGAGCAGGCAGATGCCATTACTTTTGATGGCGAGGTAAGATATGATTTTCTACTAAATCTCTAAACACATTTAATTATTTAAATTTGGAATTTGTATCTGCGTATAGTGGTCTGATAGCTTATCTCTTGTAGATTGATCGCGTGTATCTGAGTACACCTACTAAGATCGCCATAATTGACCATGAGAGGAAGAGAACGATTGTCCTACGTAAAGAAGGCATGGTGGATGCAGGTTTTCTTTGCTATCTTTTCACTTTAAAATTTGATTACTTATATATTTTATCCTAAATTCTGTCATTGCCTATATGGCTTAATCAATTATCATGTGATGTACTTTGCAGTTCTGTGGAATCCTTGGGACAAAAAGGCGAAAGCAATTCCTGATTTGGGTGATGAGGACTACAACACCATGCTATGTCTTGATGCTGCAGCTGTTGAAAACCCAATTAACATAAAACCTTGTGAAGAATGGAGAGGTCGTCAAGAGCTGTCTATAGTGTCCTCGAGTTATTTCAGTGGGCAGTTGGATCCACACAAGGTTATTAATGGCTTACGCTGATCTTATCCAGTAATTTTCCAGGTTTCTTATGTGATCCATAATTTACTGTTGCTGCTTCCTGTTACAATGATTTGGTGACTTGGTGTTGAGGGTTCTTTAGGATATTTTGAAAACAGTCTCCTTTGTTATATATGCCCGTATTATTCCAGTTGATCAGTGAGAATGTTGCACTTAGCTATGATCTGATCCACCAAACACATATGGTATAAATAGATCTAATATTGCCTCTCTTTTATAATCATGTAGCACTATTATCGTTTTTTGTTAAGATAATCTTGAGAAACATATGCTATATGCATCTATTAAGCATTTTTGGTACCGTTTTCCATATGAAAAATACTTTAAGAATCTCTTATGTATGAGCAGTTTTATTTGTCTTATTGCAACAAATCTGAATCTGCTTAGTGTCTATCACCTATAAGAGAGAGCATAAACATGCCAAACTTTTCTTTGGCTTCCTTGTCCAAAGGGTCATCTCCCAGATACAAATAGATACAGGCCCGGCAGAGCATTTCACTTTCCAATTTGTTTACCACCTTGCCATGCACTGCACTCATCAAAAAACACATTTTAATCTAATTTAATGCATGTAAAGGCATATAGTTAACTCAACCTTACTAAACATACCTACAGGTGGCATGATGGACAGTTTGGGTATATGGGCTGGTATATGGGTTGTGGTTGAAAGAAATGATAGTCAGTGTGGAGTCAAAGTGGGTTGGGCTGGTTGGCCGCAAACAATTTTTTGTTCTGTTTTCAATTTAATCAATTCTGATTGCTAAGCAGTATTATTACCACGAAGATTTAGGTTGTATGCATTAAAAAATAAAAATAGACTTGGCCACTTGCGTGATTTTAAACCGGTTTAACCCATTTGGCATGTTTAACTTTTAGCTATGTTTTCTATGTTTGACCCATTTGAATGAACCAAATCGACGCACTCATTTATAAATATGGTAGAACTGACATCCAAGCGTACCTTTTGTCTCTAGAATACATCCCGGAAGGCATGTGATCTCAATTTCGGAACCACGGGTTAGCTTGAGGTCATCTTTTGCTTCCCCCATCATCCTTATGAACAAAAACAAGGGATTAAACTCTAAAATAGGACTAGGAATGTATCTGATCCAATACTAGCCTTCAGCTCAGTTCGGATAGTTAGATGTACGTCCGAACAAGCTTACACTTTTTAATGCTACAAAAAGAATAACCAGGGCATGCACAGGCATACCTGACTCGAATAGGATTCGTGAATTAAGATTAACAGACCATAAGAAACTTACCTCTTGGTGAGCTCGTTGTTTTTCCCACCACCAAGTTTCCCAATAGCTGTTCCTACACTATCATTAAAGTTTTTTCTTACCATGTTCATACTAAGATTAGAAACTACTATCACCATTTTTACTGTGATCCCCACTGGATTATCAATCACCATTTTATACATCTCGTCTGTAGCCTTTGTTGGAGCATTCACAATCTTTGACCTCAGAACACCCATTAGTTTCTCGTTATCCATGTATATCCCTGCAAAAATAGGTGCTTAGAAGTGGTGGATGCAGTTGATGTACTCTACTACTCTGGTACAGTGTTCAGTTGTATGGGACAACAGACCATTAACATATATGATGTAGTATATATTTACCAAAACTATAGACTCTGAATGACAACCCAAGAAAGTTTTTCCTTCTTAAACCAACAGCTATCAACTCCTTCCCGTTGCTTAGCTTGACCGGAAACGAAACGCCTGTCTTTCGTTCAACTTCAACCAACATCTCATCGTTCTGTAGCTTTTCTTCAAAAATTTCAGTTTCGCCATTTTTAGTTGTGGATGTGTCTGCATTCATGATGTAAATTGTATAGGAGGATTAAGTGAATAGGAAAATGATGTTATTTTACTTGGTTAGGATTGTTATATATGGGGAAATAGATAGAAACAATTTGAAATGAGTTTGATTTTGTGACGGAATTTTAAAGTTCGTTAAAGTTGTCGGCTTTGGTTTGCCGTAACGACATGGGATATACGTAGATCATTTCTCACACGTATGGTATGATGCTGCTCAAGTGACTTATCAAAGTTTAGATTTCACACAGGGTTATTATCGTGTGTAGCCTTTATCGACTGTAGCCTATCGTAGTGCTTGTGGTAGTTTGCGTTGAG
The DNA here is from genome assembly GCA_030686995.1 of Artemisia argyi. Lineage (NCBI taxonomy): Eukaryota > Viridiplantae > Streptophyta > Magnoliopsida > Asterales > Asteraceae > Artemisia > Artemisia argyi. The sequence goes on from CM060690.1 coordinate 85,401,382, forward strand.
TAATAAACTGTTAGTACAGGAGGGGGGGGGGGGGGGGGGGGGGGGGGGGGTTGTATGTCACTCCTCAAACATAAATCAAAATAAAAGATACTATTGGCTTATTGTTTGAGTTAGGTATGTGATTTTACATATAACTCCAAAACTTTGATTTACTGTACTATATACGAGTATCTGCTTCTCTGGTTTTATGATGTTGGTTCCTAAAAGAATGATGATAATAAGAACAAGTTTTTAAAGCATTAAAAAGTTGATTATTACGGTTTGTAGTTACATTTTGAGTAGAGAAATGATTCTCAGTGTCTAGAATGTAGGCTTAGGAACAAGCTTAAGGGGTTGTTTACTTTCTTTTTTAATTAAATTACTTTGATATAAGTGCCTTAATCAGCCTCTTAAAAGAAATGGAGAGAGACTTTGGTGAGTCTCAATTGAGGGAGTAAGGGTTTTGGGTCAAAAACGGATATTAGAGGGGGATTAATTGAACATGAGATGTGTCAAATGATAAATGGATTTAATCATATGATTAGGTTTCAACACATCCAAGCAAAATAGTTAGGCTAATAGTAATAAGACCACATCTAACTCCGCTGATGTAGCGACAACTCAAATTTTTCTCTCTTAAACCAAACACTCGTAGTTAGGGGACCGTACTTACAACCAAAAACATACTCTAAAAAATTAAATATAAAACAAAAAGCACACACAAATCAAACAATTTTCATCAATTCATTCGGTCCGCTTTCGGACCAAAAGATTGCAATTCAAGGGAGGGGCACCGGGCACGTGCCTTTTGGTTCTAGTAGCAAGTGGGACCGAACCATTTGAGTAGACAGTCCGAGTGGTTCGATCTTATTATGTTTAGTCTTACAAAGGTAAAGAAAGCACATGATACAAGATGCACGAAACGTTTTACCTGTTCTATTTGTTCAACTTTTGACTTGTAGACTTATACTGTAACGATGCAACATTATAATGATGATAACTTGATATTATTAACTGTATACAACCACATTTGATATTATAACGATGCAACATTATAATGCGAAGAAAGATCACAAATGCTAATCTAGCTCTTCCATGGACAAAAGTAGGGTTCCGTGGTGTCACGAGATCCCGATAGAATTTTGTTTCGTAGTGCTAGTTTTTTGTAAAAAACACTTAATCTTTTAAAATGCACTCTGTTCCAATGCATTGTGTTTCTAATTATTGTTAATTTAGTTCATTGGTAGGTGAAAAGTGAATTAAGTTTTCACTTAACTCAATTATTTTAACTGAAAGTTGTATTTTTTGTTAATATTTTTTTTCTTATACTAACAGTTAAAAAAAGGATAGAGATTCTCTCATGTTCATTTGAACATGATACGTCATGTTAACCAATAACAAGTAACTTTTGCAAGAAATGATCTCACTTCAAGTAAAATTTGAAGGCCTACTTTTGTAACTCTACTCATAATTTTTACCAACATGACATATCATGTTTTGAACATGAGAAAATTTTTATCCTAAAAAAAATTTATGTATCCGATCACTTTTGGCTATGATTTCATCCCTTAACTTAATCATGGGTTCAAGTCTAAGCATTTCTTTTTTCTTTTTCTTTTTTTCGTTTAAGCTTTGTAAATGTATTGTAAAAATTTTTTTGAGTAGCTACAAATAAATAAAAGAAACCCCAATGAGGAGGCAAAAAATACAGTACAAAGCAAACGCCACAGGGGCAACCCAAGAAGACCCAACAGGCCATGCAGCGCACAAAAATCCGTAACTTTTACAACATTTGTATCAAGGGGAAAATATCTTCTTCCCGTATCCTAGTAAACCTTTTATTGTGTTTGCTAAGTAGTGTTTAACACCATATAATGCGTCTATCGTTTAACACCATGAATGTTGATGACGTATAGTCTATATTTGGGCCACAAGTCCAAATAATATACACTACTAGCGCCTAAGTCCACCACGAGTGGGCTGCCATGACAATGGTTTGGGCCGCAATATCATTAGCTTGGGCCCACGAGGCCCAAAGCCCAACTAAACCCACCGGGTACACGATAAGGATTATCTATTCATGGAATAGATATCCTTTCCTCGGATAAGCACTACACGTGCAAAGAGTAAGGAGCAAGAAACACGGTTTATACGCTCCTATATATAGAATCACACGATTCTCATTCAAGGTACGATATACGAAACCCTAACTCTTTACGAGAACCTTAAATCGATTACTTACTCTCACGCCGGAGTCTAATCGGGGGAGACAATCCCTCGATAAGCCTAACGGTGTTGTTTATTTTCTTAGTGCGCAGGTAACAAGTACTAAGAAGCGAATTGGTACGAGAGCAAGAGCCAATAACCAGGAACGCCCAACTTTTGTATCAACAAGTGGCGCCATCCGTGGGACCCTACTAAGAACTAGGATGACAAAGCATAAGAATTCAAGCCAGCGGACTCCGCAGTCAGAAAAACGTGACCATCAGAGGAAGAATCAACAAGATCCTACCTCCAGACAAGTCGCTGGGACAACCAGCGCACCTGGTCACCCAGAGGCAGGGACAACCCAACCTCTTCCAGCGGTAGAACTACCTATAAGAACTACCCAAGTCACCCCAGTGGTCCCAAGCGTTGAGGAACTCCAACGCACCCTCTTCACCACTCCTCATCAAACTATACCCGCAGTGAACAACACTGCTCTGCCAGGCGCGCCTGACCGAGATAGGGCGCCTAATACTGAGGCAGAAATTCTTGCAACAACTGAGGACGCACCCGATCTAACTTTGGGAAACTTTGTATCCCAAAATTATGAAACCCTAATCGCCCTCATGCAAGAAGAAGCAAGAAGAAGGGCAAGTACGAGCCTACAAGCTCGACTCAATTTTGGTCCTGAACGCGAACCATCACCACTGCGCCACCCCACGAGGAAGACGCGCAGAACGTATCACTATCCATGATAGGTTGGGTACGACATCTGATTCACTATACTCAGAAGACAGCGAGAGGCGCACTAATGTTCACTCCAGACTTGGCAGTCGGGGAATACAAGATCGATTAGGGCCTCAGCATTCGCCAAGCCAAGGATCTTCCAAACCTGGGAGTAGGAGGATTCAAGACAGATTGGGGAGAAGAAGATCCCCAAGCAGAGATCCCTCAAGCTCTTCTTCTGAAAGAAGCCGGCGCAAGCGCCGAAAAAGAGACTACCCTTCTTCCAGCGACTCCTCGGACAACGAGGATAAAGAAACAGGACACTGGAAGTCAAGAGGAAGACGTCGCGAGGAAGAGAATGAAGATATGTCTCTCCCATGGCGACGCCAAAAAATTGATGCGTTTACACGGCGCATCAGCGATTACTCAGACCGCAAACGCAGGCGCATGCCCACTAACGTGAAAACATATGATGGAACAGGTGATCCAGATGATCACCTAAAAATTTTCGAATCAGCCGCAACTATCGAAAACTGGCCACAGCCTGTGTGGTGCCACATGTTTAATTCCACGTTAGCAGGAAACGCACGCACATGGTTTAGCAAACTCCCACGTAGGAGCATCGGTGGATTTGAGGAATTACAGAAATCATTCCGCCTCAACTTCACCCAGCGAAAGAAGTGCGCTAAAAACCCTGTGGAGCTAGCAAGAGTGAAACAGCGACAAGGGGAATCAACCAGCGCTTTTATGGAACGTTTCAAGGATGAGTGCATACATGTCAAAGCATGTCCTGAAATCCTAAAAATTTCAGGGTTCATGAATGGGATCAATAACCCAGAACTTATCCGGAAGCTGAACGACAAAGTTCCACAAACTTTTGATGAGCTAACAAAGCGCACTAGATCCTTTATACAAGGAGAAGCAGCTGCTGCGGATAGCAAAAAGGGTTATTCAAACTATAGGCAGCAAGAGCAGCCGAGGAGACAATCCAATGATCAGAATAACAACCGCAGTAGGAATTACCGCAGTGGAAGAGACAATGACAAATATACCCCTCTTACAAAAACTCTGAGGGAAATATTTGTAACAGAAGGTGCGAACTTCCCAAAACCACCACCAATGCGCACTGCAGAAGAAAAGCGCATAGGGAGTGGATACTGCGAGTACCATGGCCAAAAAGGCCATACAACTAACGAGTGCGTCCAACTAAAACAACTAATTGAAAAGCTAGTAAGAGAAGGCAGGATGGACCACCTCGTAAAGAACATCAAAGAGGGAAAAGATAAACAGAGAAACGGGGGTAAGAAAGAACCCCCCAAGGAAAAAGCTGATACTATATACATGATACAATCATGGCAACGCAAGATAAAACAAAAAGTCAGCCAAAAATTCTCTCCAGAAAAAGAGATATCTTTCCCTACTATAGCTGCGGACAACGCAGTCGTGGAGCCTCTAACTATTGAAATACATACAGGAGGACATGATATCCACCGCATGTACATTGATGGAGGAGCATCCGCAGATATCCTGTACGATCACTGTTTCAAAAGACTGCGACCTGAGATCCAAAGTCAATTGATACCAGCAACAACGTCATTAACAGGATTCACAGGAGAAAAGATCTGGCCCATGGGGCAGTTACGCTTGTTGGTGGTCGTAGGAGATGAACAACACTCAACCGCAACATGGATAAACTTTATGGTAATAAAGTCCCCTTCACCATACAATGGTATCATTGGGAGACCGGGAATATCATCCATGCGCGCTGTACCATCCACAGCGCACGGAATGCTTAAATTTCCAGTGGAAGGAGGAGTTGTCACTCTCTATAACACAACGATACCACCAAGAGAATGCATCGCGGGTAACAACTGAAGCAGAGACTATTCCAGAACAGCGCACGGAAAAAACACCAAATCTAAAAGTCGCTATTCATCCAGATTACCCGGAACAACAAGTTTCGATTGGGGGATCTTTATCTGACAAAGGTAAAGCAGCTGTATGCGCACTCTTGCAAAAGAACCTAGACATCTTTGCATGAGAACCAAAGCATATGACGGGAGTACCGCGCTCTATCACAGAGCATAAGCTACAAATCCGACAAGGATATCCTCCAATACGACAAAAGAAGCGCGGCCAGGCCCCAGATCGTGCAAAGGCTATTCTGGAAGAAGTACATAAACTCGTAGACGCAGGCATCATGCGCGAAGTATACTACCACGACTGGCTTTCTAACCCAGTTATGGTAAAAAAGAGCGATGACAATTGGAGGATGTGTGTGGACTTTACGGACCTCAACAAAGCATGTCCACAGGACTGCTATCCACTGCCAGAGATAGACTGGAAGGTCGAATCCCTATGCGGATACCCTTTCAAATGCTTCCTAGACGCATATAAAGGGTATCATCAAATCCAGATGGCAGTTGAAGATGAGGAAAAAACAGCTTTCCACACCAGTCAAGGAGTATACTGCTACACAAAAATGCCTTTTGGCCTGAAAAACGCAGGCGCGACATACCAACGACTGGTGGACACAGCTTTCGAAAAACAAGTAGGCCGCAACTTGGAAGTCTACGTTGACGACCTTGTCATCAAAAGCCACACAGAGGACGAGTTGCTGCGCGACATCGAGGAAACATTCAGAACATTGGGGCAAATAAACATGAAGTTAAATCCCAAGAAGTGCACCTTTGGCGCAACCGAGGGCATGTTCCTTGGATACTTGATAGATCCCGATGGAATCAAGCCTTGCCCAGGAAAGACAAAGGCTGTTATTGATCTCCCCTCACCGCGCACACTCAAAGAAGTCCAGTCATTGAATGGAAAGCTAGCAGGGCTAAACCGTTTCTTATCTAAGTCAGCAGACAAATCTCTTCTTCTCTTTAAAACACTCACGAAGTGTACTAAAAAGGGAGACTTTCGCTGGACTAAAGAAGCGGAGGAAGCTTTCCAACAACTTAAAAACCATCTGGCCTCTCTTCCCAAACTTGTCGCACCGCGACCAGGGGAAGAACTAATCATGTACTTATCGGCAACCCATGGAGCAGTCAGCGCGGTACTATTGACAGATAGGAATTCCGTCCAGACACCCATATACTTTGTAAGCAAAGCCCTAAAGAAAACAGAGACTAACTACAGCGCTATGGAAAAGCTGGTCCTAGCTCTAGTATTCGCAGCGAAAAGGCTGCGCAGATACTTTCAAGCGCACCCAATAGCTGTAATCACTGATCAGCCAATCAAACAAGTTATCTCTAAGCCTGACGCATCAGGACGCTTACAAAAGTGGAGTGTACTGCTAAGTGAGTATAACATCTCATACAGACCGCGCACTGCAATCAAAGGACAAATCTTAGCCGATTTTATTGTGGAGAAACCAGACAGCGACAGCCCGACATCTGCAGCTAAAATAGATTTACAGGAACCCTGGATTCTGTTCACAGATGGGTCTTCATGTGTAGATGGATCAGGCGCAGGCCTTATTCTTACAAATCCAGAAGGTATGGAATTCACCTATGCGCTACGCTTTGAATTCACAGCCACAAACAATGAGGCAGAATACGAAGCCCTATTAGCCGGACTACGCATCGCAATCCAAATGGGTGTACGCAACCTAGAAGCAAATGTAGATTCGCGACTAGTAGCTAACCACGTGCTAGGTGAATATGAAGCCAAGGATGAACACATGATCCAATACCTGGAAAAGACAAAATCCTTGATCAAAAACTTTGATAGGTTCACAATAAAACAGGTGCCTAGAGGAGATAACAGGAAGGCGGACGCACTCAGCAAGATCACATCCACAAGTTTCGCACACCTCTCAAAACAGGTATTGGTAGAAACCCTAAAAAACAAGTCAATCTTGGAAATGGAGATATCAACAGTGATAGAAGAACAAGATCCTACATGGATGACACCTATCATTGAATTCATTAGCAAGGGAATCCTACCCCAAGATCATAAAGACGCTCGAAGAATACGGCGCACAGCGCAACGATTTGAATTACGAGAAAACGTACTCTATCGACGCTCTTTCTTACAGCCATGGCTCAGATGTGTTGGACCTCTTCAAGCAGACTACGTACTCCGAGAAATTCACGCTGGATCATGTAGTATGCACTCAGGGCCGCGATCCGTGGTAGCAAGCGCTCTAAGGTCAGGATACTATTGGCCAACAATGCATCGCGACGCACGCGATCTGATAAGAAAATGCAGTAATTGCCAAGTACATAGGCCAATTCCGCACCGACCACAACAAGAGCTAACACCAATTACCTCACCATGGCCATTTTACAAATGGGGTATTGACATCGCAGGACCCTTCCCTGTAGCAGCTGGAGGAGTAAAGTTCCTCATCGTAGCCATAGACTACTTTACGAAGTGGATCGAAGCAAAGGCGGTGGTGAACATCACAGGAAACCAAGTCAAACGCTTTGTCTGGGACAACATTGTCTGTCGCTTTGGACTACCGGGTGCGATCATATCAGACAACGGAAAACAATTCTGTGATAACCCATTCAAAGATTGGTGCGCACAATTGAACATCACACAACACTTTGCTTCCGTAAAACACCCACAAATCAATGGCCTAGTTGAGCGCGCAAACCGCAGTCTAAGGAATAAAAACGCGCCTTGACAGACACAAAGGAAGGTGGGTAGATGAGCTCTCGCATGTCTTGTGGGCGCATCGCGCAACAATCAAAACCAGTACTGGCGACACGCCATTTTCCCTAGTCTATGGAACAGAAGCCGTCATACCAGCTGAGATAGGAATGCCAACTATATGTACAGCAGAGGTCAACGTCACAACAAACGACGAGGAATGGCACATAGACTTAGACATACTGGAAGAAAGACGCGAACGCGCAGCTATACGCGAAGCAAAGGCTAAGGCAAAAATGAAGAAATATTATGATGCAAAGGTCAAACACACTTCATTCAGACCAGGAGACTTTGTTTACCGCGCCAACGATGCGAGCCATGCAGAAGACACAGGCAAACTCGGACCTAAATGGGAAGGACCTTACGAGGTCACAGATGCGCTCGGCAACGGCGCATACAGACTGCGCGATATGGAAGGTCACGACCTAGCGCGCACCTGGAACATCTGCAACCTTAAAAGATGTTACTTCTAGGCTACGGCCCTTACACAGACACCCTCGCATCCTACGTGATGCCCAAATAAGTGTTTGTTTTTTCTTTCCTAGGAATTGTATTTTATTTTATTTAAAAACTTGCAAGTATCAATAAAATGTTATGGTTTTTAGCTAACTCCATAGCGTATTTTACTTTATTGCATACATACTAATATATGTCAATATTGTTATCTTATATTTTTTGCCTACATGGCGTGCATGCACCACTTAAAGACCCACGAAGGCACACAGGATGAGTTAACCTACAAATTCACTCGTTGAGTAAGAGGGTTGCAAACCCATCAACATTGGATCACGTATCCTTGCTAAGCGCCTTACTCTAGAGACGTCGAGGTAAGTTTCGCGTGCGCACCCCACGACGGATGCGCGCATACTAAGTACACTGTACAAGCTTAGCAACATAACGAGCCAAGATACTTGGTTAAATAAAAAACTTCGCAAACAATGCAAGCATAATTTTTAAAAGTCACGCACTTAACGAGCCAAGACACTTGGTCAAACCTTCGCAAACAATGCAAGTATAATTCTTCAAAGTCACGCACTTAAAACACTTGGTTAAATAAGTTGACAAACAATGCACTTATATTTAAGTCACGAACTTAAGCAAAAAGGTATCTTATTCCATATTTCTCCATAAGAATTATAAAGAAAGATACATAAATATACAAAGAGCCTACACGCTATGGCGATGCTCAGGGCTATTTTGCGGAGCAGAAGAACTCCCCGCTTCCTGAAGCTTTCTGAGAAGCAATGCATCATTGGGAGATACCGTGGGAACACTCACCGGCACACCATCAGATCTGGGGATGTGCGCGGCACCAATGCCGCACATCACTGCTTTACCCTTGATGCCCTTCTTCAGAGCAGCCCTCTGCTCATGACGCTCCAGAACCTCTTTCAAGGAAATCTCCCTTTCAAGAGCAAAGGGGTTGAGGAAGTCGCGAGGCTGCGCGAACACAGGAATCTACAGCTGCGACACATCAGGCTTCAGATAGTAATCTGATTCCCCTTCCCCATTCTCTCCCAGATGGCGCTGCAATGTCAACCCCGCCATAAGTACATCTATGGGATTGTCCTGATCGCGCTCCAGTCTTCCAATGTGCGGCAGCTCGAGGACCTTCAACCCCGCCATTGCCTGCATCAACTCATCATAAGCCATAGCGCTGTACCCAGGGACTTCTGCCAAGTCCTTCTTCAGCAGCTGGGCCTCATGGAGATCCTCCATAGCCTGCGATCTTCCACGCGCCATCGCACAATGCACCACCTTCCCAAAGGCGTCCACTACCTCTGGGGACTCCAGCGTGCTCATAGCTGCCAGGCGCAGCCCATGACTAATCAACCACCTACATTCACAAAGACAATTTGTGTAAGTAAAAAGCATGGCGATAAAGTTATTATGAAGAAGAATAAAAACACAAAGAATACCTGCGCTCAGCAATAGTTGACATCAAATGAGGATATAATTCCTCGTCATACTCAATGCTAAGACCACGTAGCTTGTCCTCCTGTGCCTGGATGATCTTCACCATATCCTCCTTAAACTTGGTGAGGCTAGCGTAGTGCTCCACCTTCTTCTCCTCCAAGAAACGCACGGCAAAAGTCAAGTCCGACTTATAATGGTGCAGCTCTCCACGCGCCTTCACCACCTCAGCCATGGCGGACAGCTTCTCGTGGGTGATCTTCTCAGCATGCACCCGCGAGGCCTCCAACTCCACCTGCGCATGGAGCCTCGCCAACTCCTCATCCTTATGGGCAAGAGCACTGCTTTCCCCGACATATTTCTCTTTTAACTGAGCCACCAGCTCAGCCTGGCGCGCAGCAGTCGCAGCCATCTCATCCATCAACTGCTGCGCCTCTCCACCCTCAACAACCTTGGTTTCCCCCCCCCCCCCCCTGTTTTCATTCTGTGGAGAGGAAACCTCATCAACGAAGACTCCATCATTCTTCGCAACATCCTCCCTACGCGGCAAAAAACGACAGTTAGTCAATATTACAACAAGTAATATATATATAAAAAAAGAGATGATAAAGGTGCAGACACTTACAGAAACGGAGAAGCCTCAGCAGCCTTTTTCCCCACGCCAGAAGTAGATGTCTCTTCCGCGGCAGATTCTGCATCCCCAATAACGTGACGACGTCTCTTTCTGGTGCCACTGCCCCCAGCCTCTCCCTTGCGCTTGACATTCTGCGCAACTTCCTCCTTCAGCACCTCCTCAGGCTTGAGGATCCTTATGCTGTCAGACGACCCCGAGTGCGCCTCCTCGTGCGCCACCTCCACATTAAGCACCACCTCCACATTGGGTGCCATTTCCACATTGGGTGCCATTTCCACATTGGGCGCCACCTCCGCATCGGGCGCCACGCTCCGAACGGGCGTCACTTGGAGCGGTGGCGTGTTCTCAAGGACCGCCTCTGGCAGCACGGTCAAGCGACCCTCAATCGCCTCCAGTAGGGGCTGCTCACCTTCCCTCAGAGGGCGCACCCCTATAGTCACCAGTTTCGGCTTGTCCAGCTTAACAACGGCAAACAAATCCATCTCTGCATACATCAATAAAGCAAGAAGGAAAAAAGAATTAGTTATTAAAAGCGCGCATACACAAAAAGACTTACAAAGCTTGAAGTACAAGGGATGAACACCCACCCCGGCCATTCTCACTTAAGAAAGTGGGCACCTCATCCGCAGCGCCAAAATAAGAGCGGCTCAACCCCATGTGCACCAAAAACTCCTCCGGATAGGGGTTAATGGCCAGTCGGTTGGCATCCAGAATTTGCGCATCAGTAAGCCTGTAGGAACCGGGTGCGGGGCGCCCATCCCTTGGCAATGTATCCTGAGTATAAAACTCATAGGGAGAGGGAAAGACTACATCATCAACCCAGAAAAAGTACTCCCTCCAATTCTTTAGGGCATCTACTTTCTCAGTATAACACTGAAGCGCCCCCTGGCGCTTCGCAAAATAAACCCAACCATTTGTCAACGTCGTGTGATAAAAGGAGCGGAACAAGGCCACGGTCGGTTCTATCGCAAGTAAACGGCAGTTTACTTCGAAATTCGACACCTTAGCCGCACCTATACAGTGCAGCTGAGAGATGTGAAGGCGATAGTGATTGAGCAAATCGCTCAGAAAGATAGATATGGGTACGCGATAATTCGCGTACTCAAAGAATTTTGTGTATAGCCCTATTTTCCCTTCGGGGAAATCAGCTATACACGCGTCCACATCTGGAGCCTCTGGATGGACATCCAGAGGCACGAAATAGTCGGACGAAAATTGAGTAACATCCTCAATGGTCATCGCAGAGCGAAAGTCCTCTAACTGAGCAACCATCTTCATTAATTTACGAAATGAAACGCACACAAATTACCTACGAAAATGAAGTATTTTCTTTGCAAAAAGCTTTCAAGGAAAGTGAATAGTAGTGAGTGTATGTTTTACTGTGTGATTGTAAAAAATGGGGCGGTGACTTTTATATAGGGAGTAAAAAACCCTAGTTTATCTCCACGTGGAACCCACTCACAAAAACGTATGGCTGGAACTGAACCGGTACATGCACTTTTTCCCGATTTACGAGGGCCACGTGGACACTACCCCCAATTTTCGAGGTATGCATTTGAAATATCCATGGCTAGGTGCATTGCACTTAAAAATGGGCGGTAATATTTCCTTATTCTCCCGCCACGCTTACCGCTGATAATATTAGTCTAGTATCCGCGGCTATGAGCCGCGCACACTAGACTGGGGGGACATGATGACGTATAGTCTATATTTGGGCCACAAGTCCAAATAATATACACTACTAGCGCCTAAGTCCACCACGAGTGGGCTGCCATGACAATAGTTTGGGCCGCAGTATCATTAGCTTGGGCCCACGAGGCCCAAAGCCCAACTAAACCCACCAGGTACACGATAAGGATTATCTATTCATGGAATAGATATCTGTTAATACAAATATTGCCTAAAAACGTTATTTATATTTTACGATATTTGCTAAGTTTTGTTAATAACAAAGTATGAACTTTAGCTAAAAGTAAATTATCACTTTGAGTGTTTAAGTCTTGTTTAACTAATGTTTACATTTTCTTTTAAACTAAACATTGGTTTTATTTCTTAAATTAGAAATAGTCACATCACATTTATGGCAAGTTTTGTCATTATGTATTTATGGCAAGTTATGTGTTTGACTTGCTTTCATGTTGCTTGCAAGTATCATGTTTGACTTACTTTAAGTGATGTGACATTGTTTGGTTGCTAGAAGTTATGAGACAAGACATTGTTTGGTTTGGGAAGTTATTGCAAAAACCTACTGCAGACCCGGCGGTACCCTGGGGGTACACGGGCGGAACCCATCTGAGGGTTCCGCCTGATCCGCCAAGCTTGCAGTATGGTGTGCTATAAATACCAAGCCATAACTTGATTTTTGGCTAACCCTTTAGGACATATATTCACATACTCTCTCAACTAACTCAGTAACCTTTTGATTTGTGATTCTCTTATGTAGCAAGGGACTTCACAAGATCATTCAAGAAGTTACAAGCTTCAACTCTAAAGTTGCAAGTCTTGATAGCTTGGTCATGTATGAGCTTTGATAGTTTGTACTTCATATGTGTCATGTATATAGAAGTAAGTGGTTAGTATTTTAGGCCTCAAAATACATAGTGTAACGGGAGTGGTTGTACCCTTGGTAAAGAAATCGACATCTAGCTTTGTGTCGATAAAAGTGTAAGCGACGTACGGGAGTGGTTGAACCCATGTAAAAGAACTCGACATCTAGCTTAGTGTCGGTAAAAGTGTAAGCGATGAATGGGAGTGGTTGTACCCTTGTAAAAGAACTCGACATCTAGCTTTGTGTCGGTAAAAGTATAAGCGACGTGTAAGGTTTTCTCCGCCGGTGAAAGGAGCTTGTTGATTAGTGTTTATAACTCTCGAGTTGGAAACTCGGGGCGTGGATGTAGGGCAAGGAAAAAGAGTCCTTGTAGCCGAACCACGATAAACTATCGTGTTGTGGTTTGATTGTTTCTTTCTCTATCTTTGCTTATTATATGTTGTTGTTTAGTTAGAATTGTTGATCACATATAAAGCTTTTCAAAGAACCAAAACAAGTAAAGTTGTTCTTATATCTTTAAACATAAGTAAAGCTTTTCAAAGAACTAAACAAGCAAAGTTAGGATCATTACAAGTAAAGCTTTTCAAAGTATGAAACAAGTTAAGTTAGAATTGTTATTCACATGAAAAGTCTTTTCAAATAATCAAACATATTAAGTTGTGTTTATATCTTTAACCAAACGTCAAGTTTCTAAAAGGATATTTAAGCTAAGTATGAATCGAAAAAGCGGTAAACTATTCAACCCCCCTTCTAGTTTTCCACAATTGGCATCAAGAGCTACGTTACTCAAGATCTTTAAAATAGAATGTATTTTAAAACTTGGATCGATCCATGGATTTTGAAAATCTCAAAGAAGGACAACCTATTCAAAACCAACCGCTATTTGAAAAAGAAAACTTACTTGAATGGAAAAGTAATTTTGAAAACTATGTAAAATCAATTGATCAAGATCTTTGGCATATTATTTGTTTTGGTAATTTCAAACCAAAGAAAACAAGTTTTTGAAAACCAAGATAACTATCTTAAACTTGATAAAAATACTAAAGCTAAAACAATGCTTTACAAAGCTTTAGTACCAAATATGAAAGAATGTATTTTTGTCAAAAGGCTAATGATGTTTGAAAAATATGGTAAACTTTCATCAAGGAATATGTCAAGTCAAAGATGATCAATTTAATCTTACATATGAATTAGAAGTTTTAGAAAAACTAATTGATAGACACTTAGTAGAAGTTAATACATGTGCTACTAGTTTAAATGTTTTAAATGAAGGTACAAGTGAAGATGAGTACGTGTGTTTTGTTGAACCTGCTTGCGTATCTTGGAATGTAATGGAAGTTGACGAAGACAATGATCCGGTAGTTTATTGTCAACTTATTGATACAACAAGCAAGGTGTAAGTAAAGGTGATTACTCGTGTCAAGCTCGTAGTTGTCTTGCTTGCGATTCATGGAATAACTCGGATGAAGATGAAGTCAATCATCCGGTTTGTGATTCTATACTAGATAAAACATCAAGCAAGGTACACTTTGAAACAAAACTATTTTGCTTTGATTAATTTATCATAGAGTTTTCTAAACTAGAAAATGAGTCTAAACATTTGTGCAACATGGACCTAAAAGCTATCTTCAAGAATGAGTCTTCAAAATCTCTTAAGAATATCTTTGAAAAGGAAATCTTATTAGAAGATAAAATGTTTAAAATTAAGAGTAATGTTGAAATTAATCTAGAATGTAAATTATGTCTAGATTACAAACATGAGATTAAAATGCAAAATGAGAAAGGAAAAATTATTAGTTTAATTTGATGAAAGCTCAAAATCTCTTGAAAGATTGTTAAGGAGTCAAAGGTTGTTTAAAAATAAAACCGGATCAGGATTTAACTCAAAAGCACCATTAACTAATAAAACAAAGCAAGTAAAATTTGTCTAACCTAGAAGAGAGATTTAGAGATAATTCTATCTCTAATAGAAACTCATGATAAAAGAATTAAGATTATCATACTCTATGCTTTTATATGATTGTCTAACCTTCTTGGATACATGAGTTATTGAGTTTCAAAGCATGTCGTCAAACCAAGTTTTTTACGCTTAATGCTTATCCGCTTGATAGCATCTCTATGCAAGTTAAAAGGTACGCATTACTTAAACTTGACTTTGGTTATATCTTGTCTCTAGCATTATGTGCTCAAATATGTATTATTTGCAATACTCTAGAGTGTCTACCTGCTATTTGTAAATAACCAAGATTAGATTCTATGCAACAAGGAATTTAGTCTTTAGTACTAGTAGGATATATAAGGTGTTTTGGTTATTTAACCATCAAGAGATAAACACGAAAAACTCTTGAGTATGTCTCACTCAACTCTTGCTTACAAGTGAGCTAACTAATAATTTCCTAAGTGTTAAAATGTCTAACACTTTTGTGATGCTTGCAAAACAAACCTTTGTTAAACAATTTTCTCAAACACCATACTTTGAGTCTTTAGTTGTGTTTTTCTTCAATCACTCCTTTATGATAATCTCACATAAAACATACAAGGTAAAATAAATCACATTAGCATATATTAGGATGTGTGAAAGAAAATAAGTTTTCAACATCTAGGATCTACACATCAAATGTGACACATAGTCTAATGATGTTGTACCTCTTGGACTTTTTAAAAATAAATAGAGTTCATAGTGTCTTAAGTAAGAAAACCTAAAGAGTCGAGGAGTCGTTGAATATGACATTTAACGAGTAATCTCCTCCTTCTATGATATCATCTTTGGTAGATGATAACTTAGTCGAAAGTCCAATGATGATAAGACAAGCATGGAGTAAAAGTACAAAACAACATCTTCTCACATTGAGCTAAACATTGAATCAAGTAAAATTGACATAAGTTATAAAACTTGATTTATTGGTCATTAGTTGTGTCTAAACAAATTCAACAAAAACAATTTTTGGAATCTAGAATAAAACAACTAGTGAAACGAAATTGATATTTCATAGTAATCAAGTGAGTATAGTGTCAATATTTGAAAGACTTTTTGATAATAAAAGCAAGCCACAAAAGCAAGGGATTTTAACTTAAAGACATTCCTAGTTGCTCTCTTGTTCTCAATGGTTAAGTTATTGATGACTTATCAAGAATGAGATTAGTAAATCCGTAGGTAAAACTAAACGTAGAGAAATGTTTGGAAGACTACTTGTTCTCATAACATTTAGATTCAACATTATGTTTAGCTTTTGTCTATGTGCTCGTGTTAACGAAGATCCTAAAACAACTCGTTAGTTGGGCCTAGTTGGATACATCATAAGATACTACACAACTAGGATTATGGTCTCCCAAAAGAACGGGAATAGAAACCATAGTGTATGCCAAATGGAATTATGTCGGTAATAAGTTGATAAGAAAAGCCCAAGTGGTACTTGCACTTTTATACTTACTTACCCAATGATTCTCCAAAACGCGTGAGATTCTCAAATTAGTATCGGATGGAGAAACACATCAACAAGCTCCGCTTGAACAAGAAAATTCGCGTCAACAACGGAATTCATCTCATCAACGTTATTATCCCTTCAACAAAGGAAGCATCGACTTCAGCGACAATTCAATCCATTATGTTCTTAATTGACATATTGTGATCCATCATCATCGTCTTGGTAAAAATGTTCATTGAGGAACATCTTAACTAAGAAAGTCTTATACGTTAACCATTCTATCAACGTTTTCACAAAACCTCTTGAATGAGAAGCATTCATCATCCCTAGGCTTAGTCAAGGACTCATAAGACCTAAAACCTTAGTTTTGAACATTAGGATAAAACCACAAAAATCAAGACAATTCCTTTTGAGTTTTTCCTGCAGATCCCACGGCACCCTCAGACCATACGGGCGGAACCCACTTTTTGGTTCCGCCTGGTCCGCCAAAGCCACAGAATGTTTTGTTTAAGTTCAAAACCAAACACCTCTTTACTCACAACTCCAACTTACCATCAACCCATAAGATTCACAAAATGAACAAAACCTCAAGCATCTTCCTCATAACCTTTCATCACTCAAACCTCAAACAACCAATATGAAATGAGAAAGCGAGTTATCCTTTGTCCTATCAATATCGAGTCATCCACCATTTCCATGCCCTCAAAGAAACCAAAAGTCAATATCATCTTCACCAATAACTCCACCTAGTCATCTTCACAAGAAGATTCCACAATGTAACCAAACAAGTGTGTCATCCCCACTATAACCTAACCTATTAAGATTAAACCACCTTTCATGATACATAAACCTATGTTCACCTTTGTGTCGCTCTTTGAAACAAAGGGCAATTGTCATATCCACTCTCGGTCGTCACCCATACTTTACCACCGTTCACCACATTGTTAAAACAAATGAAAAACGTCATTGAAACATCACTTGCATTACAAAACATTTTTAAGCATCAAAATGAGTCAAGTCAACCGCACCTCCACATTGTTTTCATATAGGCACACACTAGAACATACACATTACAATAGTCATTTACTTAAATGTGAAATTTTGATTATCTAGGAATCATCATGCCTCCTCTAACTCACTACGACCACAAGAACACCATCAAGTACCTACCCAAACTCCACAAAACCAAAGGTCTCACTCAAACTCAAATTGTTGTCTTCAAAGCCTTAGAAAAACGATATGTCCCTAAGGGTAGAACCATTGATCCATCCTTCTTAGAAGGTACAAACCTCTACACGGAATTTGCCACAATCAACTTTGAGTGTCTCTTAGAAATCGACGAGCCTATTTGTTCTAGGTTTATTTTAGAATTCTATGCATTCATCACCCTCTCCAAGGATGGGTACGGTCGCATGTCTATTAACTTTAGGGCTAGTAGTCATTAATACTCCTTCACTCTCGAGGAGTTTGCTCAAATCGTAGGTGTCCCAAACCATGGTACTTGCATCTACTCCGACTTGCACTCCCTCTCAACTCTTGACACACTCTTTGACCGCATCCATCCCTATGATACCCCTCTTGTGTCCAAAGATGAACTTCGTGACCACCTCTTCATTAGGACCACCAACACTAGGAGAACTAGAACCGGAAATGAGGTCATCAAGGACCCATATGGTATGGAATTCAATGAACTCAAGCCCCAATTAAAGGAATGGGAAGAACTCCTTAGAACCAATGAAATTAGCACCATAGGAAACCGGGATCATATCAATGTTTGTCTTAGCTACATGCTCTATAGCATTTCCACCGGTCAACCTTTTAACTTAGCCTATTACCTCGCCAAAAGAATGGCCGACATACCTTTGGTAGGAACAACCGCTCTTCCTTATGGAATACTTCTCACCCGCCTCTTTAGAACAATCTCTCATTCCTCACATCTTCGTTCCTCTAAGTGATAAACTAGTTTTCAAAGGTAAGGTCAAACGTACTCGCTCACCTACACCATCATCATCATCATCTGACATGAGAAAGGATGATTAACTTCCTAACTCTAAGTTACCTCCTTTAGACTACCTTCTAGAACTCCCCGTCATTGAAAATGTATCCGAAGTGTTCAAGCAAACCAAATGAATTTTTAAGTGCTTTGGAAGGTACCTAAGAAAGCTCAATAAGAGGATAGACCGGTTATGAGACGATTAAGGAGTGTTTGGCTTAAGAATGCTTTAGAATCGTCTTTGTGTTAAAACTACGTGAATTATGTGTTTTTCACTTTCATGGTCTATTATGATTGATGGATTATGTTTTGTATGCTCTTTTATGATTAATGACAATATTGGTGGTATGTGTCAATTTCATGCTTATGGTAAAATTCACTAAGTTAAGTGAAAATCGTTAGCCCCTGGTCAAAGTCCTAAGAGATGAACGTCTATATGCCCAATTTTTGCATTTCCTAATCTGTCATATAGTAAATTTTCATTTCCAAGAGTTTTCGAAAATTTTGAAAATCGTTTCGCGGGTCAAAAACGCGGACTGTGAAGTTTTTCAGGCCTGGCGGATCCGGCGGATCCCAAATTTGGGTTCCGCCAGTACAATTTCTGGGAATTCCAGAATTGGCCCAACGGACCAGGCGGATCCCAAAACAGGGTTCCGCCTGTGTAGTCTCAGGGTGCCGCCAGTACCTGCAGAAAATTTGTGAACATTTTTCTTAAGATCATAACTTGTATCAAATCATTATCCCAAGTGAGAAACATCTTTCATTAACACCAACAACCATATTGGAACAAACCTCACTCACTAAAACAATTAGGAAGCCACTTCCCTCCAAAAATTCAAATTCAAACATAACTAACCCAAGGAACCCTTTTAAAGGATCCTTCAAACCATTGAAACATTTTCAACCAAATCACATCCCATGATCACAAAGCATTGAGTGCATACGTTGATCTTTCACTCCATCCTATTACATTGAATTAACATCAGATGATGTGACATGGTCATGAAAATCATTTGAAACCTCATTCTTTGAATGGTAGAACATCAAATCCAAACACCCATTTCAACACCTTTTCAACCTTATAAATTTGAAAGTTTTGCAACAATTCAAATCACACCATAACCATCAAAATCCTTCTCAAAAGCCACTAGGATTAGTGTCAAACCTTGTTGCTTCAACAAAACCGTCAAGTCAAGCTCATCATCTTCAAGTGATGCTTTGCTTAATATTTCTTCACCTATCCAAGATTTCCTTAACACCATCCTCAACACATTTCAATACCAATGTGATCACTATTCAAGATTTGCTTAATCTTGCTACTTCAACACTTACACCAATGGAACTTTTCCATACACCACCAACATCACCACATCCACTTTTGGAAACTTTTGAAAACCTATCACCTAAACCATCAAGCCCTCCATCATTGTCACCTTTTAACACCATTGCCCAAATGGAAACCCATCAACAACCAATATTTCAACCAAACGAGTCATTGGATGATGCACCTCATCCACCGTCATTGCTTGAGAGTTTGGCCTACCTTTATGCTAAATCCTCAATTTTTCCAAATGATCAAGGTCATACACACCTACAATCATTTGTGTTTCACCCCATTCACAAAAACCTTCATGGTAACCATTTACAAATAACCAAGCCTACACCATTTTGTTCAAACAACAACTACCACAACAACAATAACTACCACCACCTCAAGAACCTTCCCAACACTTTGAATCTCTATTTTCTTCGTATAAGAAAATAAAAGCATCTCAATGATCTTCCACCAAGACCAACAACAACCACCACCTTTCACAAATGAATAACCAAGGTCATTGCTTAACCAAAATAAGTCTTTCGACCACAACCAACCACCACAACAAGAGTATCATCACCCAAAACCATTGTTGTTTCACCCTATCCAATAAAATGAGGTTTATCCTAAACCACATTGTGGAACGTCTCAAGTTTAGAGTCTCCAAAATGAAACAAAACCGTTTCTTTTGGAAAATGTTGCTCATTAAAACCAACAAACCAAGTTTAGAGTACCAACACCACCTCAAGTTTAGAGTCTCCAAAATGAAACAAAATCGTTTCTTTTGAAAAATGTTTCCCATTTAAACCAACAATCCAAAACCCGTGTCACCCTCTCAACCTTCAAACTAAAGCCCGCTACAACCACAACCCACATTTTCTTCCTTAAACAACCTTAGCCTTGTTTTTGGAAAATGTTTCTCACAAAAGGAAAATGATGATTTCCTTATAGCTTTTTATGGTCGTAGCTTATTTGTAGCTTTTTCTTTATTTCTAGAGGTAGGATAGTGTAACCAAAATTTCTTGTCTTTGACTTTTTAAGAAGTCTAAATTTTACATGAAATGAAGTTCACTACACTACAAGGTTCTCTTTGTTTGTTGACCATTTTAGGTATGATATGTGAACTACACCTTTATATGGTACCATACATAAATCTTGTGTTTTAGAAACTAACCTCTCTTTTTGTAGGTTCATTATCCATGTTTTCCTTCCTTGAAACTCCATTTAGGGGAGTAATATTCAAGGGGGAGCATGAGCATTGCATTATTCCGCTTCACAACTCTAAGTTGTGTTTTTAAACATAAAATGCTTTCATGACTTATCTTGTGCGGAAACTAACTTTTCTTTTGTAGGTTCAAAATCCATGTCTCCTCTCTTGGCACTCCATTTAGGGGGAGTATCAACCAAGGGGGAGCATGCCTATAATTCCGCTTCGCTACTATTCTTTTTGTTTCGACAAAAAGGGGGAGAATTTATATGAAACTTGCTCTATTATTTTAAACTTCCGCGTAGCTAACTCTTTGCAAAAACAAGTTTCATTACTAACTTTACAAGACTTAACACTAAATCTTATGACTTACTTTTAAATAAAGTTTATGTTTTGTCATCAACAAAAAGGGGGAGATTGTTAATACAAATATCGCCTAAAAACGTTATCTATATTTTACGATCTTTGCTAAGTTTTGTTAATAACAAAGTATGAACTTTAGCTAAAAGTAAATTATCACTTTGAGTGTTTAAGTCTTGTTTAACTAATGTTTACATTTTCTTTTAAACTAAACATTGGTTTTATTTCTTAAATTAGAAATAGTCACATCACATTTATGGCAAGTTTTGTCATTATGTATTTATGGCAAGTTATGTGTTTGACTTGCTTTCATGTTGCTTGCAAGTATCATGTTTGACTTACTTTAAGTGATGTGACATTGTTTGGTTGCTAGAAGTTATGAGACAAGACATTGTTTGGTTTGGGAAGTTATTGCAAAAACCTACTGCAGACCCGGCGGTACCCTGAGGGTAGACGGGCGGAACCCATCTGAGGGTTCCGCCTGATCCGCCAAGCTTGCAGTATGGTGTGCTATAAATACCAAGCCATAACTTGATTTTTGGCTAACCCTTTAGGACATATATTCACATACTCTCTCAACTAACTCAGTAACCTTTTGATTTGTGATTCTCTTATGTAGCAAGGGACTTCACAAGATCATTCAAGAAGTTACAAGCTTCAACTCTAAAGTTGCAAGTCTTGATAGCTTGGTCATGTATGAGCTTTGATAGTTTGTACTTCATATGTGTCATGTATATAGAAGTAAGTGGTTAGTATTTTAGGCCTCAAAATACATAGTGTAACGGGAGTGGTTGTACCCTTGGTAAAGAACTCGACATCTAGCTTTGTGTCGGTAAAAGTGTAAGCGACGTACGGGAGTGGTTGAACCCATGTAAAAGAACTCGACATCTAGCTTAGTGTCGGTAAAAGTGTAAGCGACGAATAGGAGTGGTTGTACCCTTGTAAAAGAACTCGACATCTAGCTTTGTGTCGGTAAAAGTATAAGCGACGTGTAAGGTTTTCTCCGCCGGTGAAAGGAGCTTGTTGATTAGTGTTTATAACTCTCGAGTTGGAAACTCGGGGCGTGGATGTAGGGCAAGGAAAAAGAGTCCTTGTAG
Organism: Artemisia argyi; assembly: GCA_030686995.1. Lineage (NCBI taxonomy): Eukaryota > Viridiplantae > Streptophyta > Magnoliopsida > Asterales > Asteraceae > Artemisia > Artemisia argyi. The sequence goes on from CM060690.1 coordinate 85,423,444, forward strand.
CCGAACCACGATAAACTATCGTGTTGTGGTTTGATTGTTTCTTTCTCTATCTTTGCTTATTATATGTTGTTGTTTAGTTAGAATTGTTGATCACATATAAAGCTTTTCAAAGAACCAAAACAAGTAAAGTTGTTCTTATATCTTTAAACATAAGTAAAGCTTTTCAAAGAACTAAACAAGCAAAGTTAGGATCATTACAAGTAAAGCTTTTCAAAGTATGAAACAAGTTAAGTTAGAATTGTTATTCACATGAAAAGTCTTTTCAAAGAATCAAACATATTAAGTTGTGTTTATATCTTTAACCAAACGTCAAGTTTCTAAAATGATATTTAAGCTAAGTATGAATCGAAAAAGCGGTAAACTATTCAACCCCCCTTCTAGTTTTCCACAATATCCTTTCCTCGGATAAGCACTACGCGTGCAAAGAGTAAGGAGCAAGAAACACGGTTTCTACGCTCCTATATATAGAATCACACGATTCTCATTCAAGGTACGATATACGAAACCCTAACTCTCTACGAGAACCTTAAATCGATTACTTACTCTCACGTCGGAGTCTAATCGGGGGAGACAATCCCTCGATAAGCCTAACGGTGTTGTTTATTTTCTTAGTGCGCAGGTAACAAGTACTAAGAAGCGAATTGGTACGAGAGCAAGAGCCAATAACCAGGAACGCCCAACTTTTGTATCAACAAATGTATTGTAAATATTATAACTTTTTATTGTGTTTGCTAAGAGCATTCGGTATCATAACCTTGGTTAAGCTTTCACTAAGTGTCACGTCAGCGCCACATCAGCTTTAACCATTTCATCTTTAACAAAAAAAAAAAACGGCATCATAACTTAACCTTAACTCAACATTTTGGGTCCCACTTTTATCATAACTTAACTAAAATAACTAAGTTAAACTTTAACACACCACACGGTATGGTGGTTAAAGTTTCACCACGTTAAAGCAACCAAAAAAACACCCTTTCACGCCGCGTTAAGTGGTTAACCAAATTCGTTAACCTTTAGCCAAATTTAGAGGGCGGTATTGTAACCTCGCTTTTACTTGGACTTGGTTAAAGTTTAACCAAGAATTTTGATACCATACCAAGTGCTCTAAGTAGGTAACACCATATAATGCATCTATCATTTAGACCTTATTTATGTATCTTTAAAACCTTTTAAAGAATAAGAACTTAAACCGATCTAAATGAGATATTTATTGCGACGTAACTTTTTGTGTTTAAAATGCCGCAATAGAGCATAGGCAGAGGTAGGGAGGGGGCATGGTGGGTAGATGCCCCTCCTCTCAAAAAATTTGGTGTGTGCGTATGAGTCTTGAAAATAAACACGATCAAATGGAAAATCAAATATTTTTGGTGCGATTTGTGAGGAGTGAGGACTGTATATATTAAAAACTTTGAACTAAAGTCAACAAACTCCTAAAATGGTAAAACTGTAAAATTGTCAACCGTCGTCAAATGGATATTCATGTTCAAAAAAAAATTCAAATGGATATTCGTTGAAAGTTGTATCTATAAATTGCATCAATCGTCCTTGTGGTTTAGTTAAACGAGCGTGGTAACCCGCACGTTGCTGCGGGAATATTATGAGAAACATCTATTGAAAAATGAAGTTTTGCTTATAAAATTATGCAAAAACTATTTAAAAAGAAAAGAGTGGTAAAAGCAAAAAGGCTCAAGATATAAGTTGAGGTTAACGGCCCGAAAACAGCCCATTTGGCTTTTGATTTTGTGCATTATGTAACCGTCGATCACTTTGAGCCTCGTACAATCTTATTCATCCTCATGTAGTTTCTGCATTTGCATAGATGTACTCTGCTGTCATTTGTTTGTACAATGCCTTCGAAATAATTTGCAGCTGCACCTTCTTTCGGCTTACCTGTGAGCATGAGTAACCGTCGGTTCAGAAAGCGATGTGTCATGAAAACCGCTAGAAGAACATGATGCGTAGAGATTGTTTGCAAAAATTAGATGAAAGACATGCACATATATTTTCTATGAGTTTGATATCATGAAACGAAAGTAAAGTTTTGGTAAATTGTTCTTTATAGATTGATTAATCCGAAGTGATAGAATTCGAAACTATTTGCAAAAAATAATTTATACAATACTATTAAAAGTAAATTGTAAAATTGGATAAGATTATAAGATATGACAGACACATACCATTTATGCAAAAATGTACCTCAACAGTTGACTATGAGTAAGCCAATCGACTTTGGTTGCATTTACAGCATCTTGCATTCTCTATTATTTATCATAATGTTTTTGAAGCACATAATCGATCTTGGGCCTGTATCCATCAAGACCAAAATGAAAACGTATTAAAAGGATGGTAAATGTCAATTAAAGATATAGGTTAGTATTTTTTTTTTATCCAGCAAAGTGATTCGAAAATATGTTATACAACAAACTCTTTAAAAGCAGCTAATACCTTGGCAAATGTTCCTACAACTATATCCACAGTGATTTTCAGCTGCATAGTTTGAAGAGAAATAGATGCTCCCAATAAGCACATTCTATAAGCAATCCCAAACCACAAATACGCAAATAATTAATTTTCCATGAAAACGACAACAAACTTAACAGCAACGGTTCGTCTACCTGAGCATGAGCAGCTCTTTATTATCCCTTTATACATATGTCCCCTGAGATAACTAAAACAGCATACCATCAATTTCTCTGCAAGAGTATATTGGCTCCAAATATATGCAGCCAAATTTGCTGTTGTTACAGTAAAAAAAACAGCATCAATGTTCCTGTTAAACTTATCATTTAGTGCCACTTACCATCTACTTTCAGTCAAAATTGGTCAAGTAACAATTATTTGTAGTAACCACCAATTTCTGTGCTAAATACCATAGAAAAAAATGGCTGATGCATTGGCAAGTTGTAAATCTAATAGTATAAGTTCCAACATTTTATTAACAATTAGTAAAAGCGTAATAATCATTTATTATCTGTGCACGTGATAGGTATTAATTTATTGTTTCATTGTTTCGAGTGAAACTTAACACGTACCTGATTGAGTGCACCATTATTTTGCAGCGTCAAGAGCTATTTTACCACCTTTTCTTCTGTAACTGCAATGTGTGAATTTGTGGTACCCAAGTCAATCTCGATAACTTCATTCCCAAGAGATGAAACTAATCTGATGCAATTTTTTCTTTCAGGAAGATGGTATCAATTTGTTGACAGTAATTAAAGGCAACATAATGATAGTGTGCACAACCATGTACTCTATACATATAATACTGTATAAATCACATGTATGCAGAATTACCTATTTCCTTCAAGGGCACTTTTATACTCGGACATGCTAGGTGGCAAGTAATCCTTTACAAAGTCATGCTTCCATGACCGTTTATACATTATGTTGCCTTTAATTACTGTCAACAAATTGATACCATCTTCCTGAAAGAACAAAATTGCATCAGATTAGTTTCATCGGTTATGTCATTTGCATACTCCAAAACACAATAAGCATTATGTTTCTTGAAAGACTAATTATTAAGTGCATGATGAAGGAAAAACAGGTGAAAGAGGGAGACGGATACATTGAGTTTACGTACCAGTAAAAGAGTGTGGCCGTTGTCTTTATAGTAGCATATTTGCAGTTCTTCAGTTTCTTTTTAAGCCTTAGACCTTCATCACTACTTAGAAGCATGTTATCATTGCCGCTAAAATGCATAGAAATAATTAAAATTACAAACCATGCGACCCATTTGTACTTACATTTCACACAAAATCAGTAGCTATTTTATTGAGCCATAATGGTATATAATTTGATGTCAATGGGCCATTAGAGATGGCATCTTCAGCATATATATTTATGAATGGCTTGATTCAGGTATACCTTATCTCTAAGGGATAAAAAGTGTAAAGTTTAAAACATTTACTTACCAGGAAATGGGTCCATACTCGGCCGGGTCAAAAGTCACCTAAATTATATTTTCTAATGTGCATAAAACCTCTTTATCATTTTATTCAAAAAGATTAAATTATGATTGAAATTCTGTAACTCGTATTCATGTTTTACACACATATAAATTTTAATGTCTGGACAAAATGTGTCCTGGATTAACCCGGTTTAGCCATAGAAAATAATCAACGGTTCTGGCTTGAGCCCATAACTAAACCTGCCCACTTTTCACTTGTGGGGCATAATATAAAGAGAGGAAAAGAATAAAGATTGGAATAAGTAGTAACATCCGGTCTATTTAGCTAAGTACTTCAAAATGGAGATACAAAAACCTCTCATCACACTCATAAAAACGATAACCTATCACTTATCTATTCCAAGAAATATACATATCAATAATGTTATGTAGTCATTCTTTAATGAAGGAATATGTCAAAAGTCAAAAGCTGTTAAAAAAACTATTTTGTCAAAACTACATACAATATAAACAAAATTGTCCTAATATAAACTAACCTTGCGAGAAGTAGGACTTCAGCTTTAACAGCATGGAGGCGAGAATTAGCATATGCAGAAGCTGATTTAAGTAACTTCAGTTTCTAACTAAGCCTCTTGCGAGCACTGCACACAGGCCTGTGAGCGGCTGTAATTCAAAAGGCACACACACAACATGATTACATGTCCTAATATATTTGGAGTGATGTAAACTGCCAATGCATAAAGTCGTCAAACCTGATGTTACTGGTAGTGGTTTGCATGTTCTGACGGCAACCAAGAATGAAACCTTTTATAGACTCGAGGCAAAACCTGTCAAGCACGTATAATGAAATTAGGAACGGGTCAAATGGGTCGAATGAACATGCAAAAAGTTGAAAACTGTTCCGATTCGAACCCAAAACGACCTCGCCTACTTATCAAAGTCCTCGGTTTAAACATACAAATATGCTTATACTTATATCATGAATGTAATCTACATGATGGATCTGTAAAATCATCTTCGAGATGACAGTAGAACACCACATCCAAATACATATCATATCGTAATTATAAATATTCAAAAACAATTTACACATAAAGTCACATAGTTTATTATATTTCTCACAATCCTATAAAATATCACCTTCTTTTCACCTAGTCGTAACAAAGCTAGAAGTACCATCCTAGAATAGCTACCAAGCGACTCCAATCCGGCATCCGACTCGGCTAATCTACGAACAATATACACATCTACCTTCTTTATCTAAATCATTAAACACAACATATATAAGCAAATAATGTTGCAGCATTCCCTTTATTAAACTGGTAAAACAAAAATATACCTTCATCAAGAAACTGAATATTCAGTGAGTAAAAAGTAACATAGTCACTGTAACTCGTCCATATCACTCATTATTTCCTATAAAAACATAAAATATACAAAAAAAAAAAAAAAAAAAAAAAAAAAAAATATATATATATATATATATATATATTGAATCTTTATAACACTAAGAAAATGGTAAAAGCATGAGAGAAGAGACAATTAACTACTTCGTTAGAATGTATAACGTCTTTCTTGACCCTGCCGGAATCATTGCCACACCACCGCCGCCAGCTCCGGTCGTATCTGTGTCACATCGGATCTAAGAGATCGGCCCTTCTCTTCCATCTCAAACCTATAATCAAAAGCTAAAAGTGAAAGAAAATTGGTTCAATTTTTTCATTAATTTAAACCATATCTTCATTAACTGAAACCCATCAAAAATCGACCATACCTTAAAAGGTTTAGTAACACACAATTTAATTTGACAGAATGTAAAAAGAAACTTACACAATAATCTTTAAATCACAAAATTATTTGTCGAGAATAAACAACCAAAAAAGTTAATTTTCCCTTGATGTGGGCTTCTTCATATAAAAACTAACCATCATCATTCGCCTTTTTCCCCCTCTTTTATAGGTCTGTGATTTTTGATGATCTTGATTTTCCTATTTTAGCCTGTTAGTGGTGAGAATCTGGCTCCTTGGTTTGAGAAAGGTGTTAGGGAAATTTCTAGAGAGAGAGAGCGCCACAGAGATAGAAAGATGAAGGGTCTAGAATAGGAATATATATGTATTTTTTTATAGCAACACGCACTGTTCATACAACTGTACCGTATCATTATTTGGAGCAAAGGTCACTGTTCATCCAACTGTTGCGTACAACATTCTGAAGCACGCAAATCCCGGTCTTTTAATATATTGATAATTGCAAGTTCATTCCTTATTTTTTCAAAAATGCGCATATAATCTCTGTGAGAAACTTACAATGCACATTTAGTCCCTGACTAAAGTTAAATTATTAAATTATGCTCTTTGTCTTTTTCATTTTGGTCCATGTGAGGGTAATTTAGTTACTAACTCCGTCCTTAAATAAATGTCCAGTTTGACTTTTGTCAAACTAGTTCAATTTTGACCTTAGCTATTTTTGTGGGTGTTATATAATATTTGATACAAAATATATGAATGGATTGAGTTTTAAGTGTATTTTTCAATTGTGTAATTTTTTATCATGTATTATATAAGACAAAAAAAATATATTTAAGGTTAAAGTTTAACCAGTTTGACTTTACTGGACATTTATTTAGCGACGGAGGGAGTATTTGATTTTGGCCTGTGACCAAGAGTGCATTTGTAGGTTCACTACAAAAACGAGTGCACTTTCAAAAAGATATGGATTAAACCTGTAATTTGTCCAAACCATAGGGATGATTTTTGCAATTTACTTTATCTATTATTAGACAATAAAATAAATTAATAAGCTAGGGTATATTTGACTTCAAATTAAGCTATCATTTTTATCTACAAAAATATTGGTTGGTTAACTACGAGGTTTTAAATTTGGTGTGGAGTTTCATCAACGTGCCGTTTTGAAAAGATGATATTTCATGTATGTTAGAAACAAGGAAACACCAACTGATTCGTCACTACAATGTTGGTTATCGGTACCACTTTTGTTACTATGTGGCAAATGTAGCATCTTGGTAGTATCAGGATGTGGTTGTCTATAAAAATTGCAGGAGGATTGTGCATCCAACAAACTTGATAGTGTACCAAAAGACTTGACTTACTGAAAGACTGAAAGTATGCTCTTGCTGAGGAGGAATGTGTATGCCTTTGCTACAGTATTGCGCCACTGCTTTGGCTGCTTAATAAAAGTCCGACGCTCAAACTTATTAGTGTGCTAAACTGTTGGTTATCGGTGCCACTTTTGTTACTATGATTCTCGTGTCTAGAATGTATGCTTAAAAACAAGATTAAGACATGTTGCTGAACAAAAAATAGATATTAGGAGGGTGGCAGTCATGCTTCCGAAATCATCCATACCTCCAAAATCCACCAATAATATCATTCAACCTCATTCATACTTTTTTCATACCTCCCAACCCATTTTTAGTGGCAACCATGCCTTTTTCATACCTCCCAACTAATTTTATTTTTTTATTTTTTATTTTCATCTTACGAGGGAAGAGCAGGTTTCTGGAATTATCTACACGTATTAACTTAAAAATATCACAGGGTACAAAAGAAAGAAAAACCCTTAAATTCTATTAAACCCTGAAACACCACAGCCACCAAACCACACAACAACCAAACACAATAATCATGAGACTCCTAACACACAACATGCTCTCCTCAAACATCAAAGGAGTAACAAACGGGTTCCCACTCCGCATCGAACCACAAACCATTACCCAAAAACCAGTCGACTTCAACCTGAACTTTCTCAGAAACATGTTCTCCAAGATCGACTGGAAAGCCTTGTGTTAAAAAGTGCCAACGGTCGAATATTAATTCTCCCAAGAGTAAACTACACCATTCGTCCTTATGGTATGCGTTGACCGACAAGTTTCGTCCTTTGACCGAAAAAAGTGCACCGTCCATCCTTAACTGCGAAACGTTATGTATCGTTAGTCCCTCACTCTAACTGTCATCACTAACGGTCGTTATATCTCATCCACACAAGGGTATTTCAGTCTTTTCCCAACCATAAGGACCAACAGTGTAATTTACTATTTTTTTATTATTTATTTAACTATTAAAAAATAATAATTTTCATACGTTTTATATTTTTCGTCCGTTTATTTACGTTTCCATCAAATTTTTTAAGTTTTCGACTAATTTTTTACGTTTTTGTCTGAGTTTTTACGTTTTCGTCAGATTCTTTACGTTTTCGTCTGTTTTATATGTTTTCATATGATATTTTTAACATTTTCGTCCATTTTTACGTCTTCGTTTGATTTTTTACGTTTTGTCTGACTTTTTACGTTTTCGTCAGATTTTTTACGTTTTTGTCTGTTTTTTTACGTTTTCGTTCGATTTTTTACGTTTTCGTTAAATTCTTAACATTTTCCTCTGATTTTTACGTTTTCGTCAGGTTTTTTTCGTTTTCGTATGATTTTTGACGTTTTGTCAAATTTTTTAACTTTTTCGTCCGATTTTTAACGTTTTCGTCATATTTTTTATATTTTCCTCTGCTTTTTTACATTTTTGTCCGATTTTTAAGATTTCGTCAGTTTTTTTTTACGTTTTTGTCTTATTTTTTACGTTTTTGTCTATTTTTTAACGTTTTCGTCCGTTTTTTACGTTTTCGTCCGATTATTTACATTTCCGTCAGATTTTTTATGTTTTCCTCCGATTTTTTACATGTTCGCCCGATTTTTACATTTTCGTCAGTTTTTTTTTACGTTTTTGTCTTATTTTTTATGTTTATGTTTTATTTTTTACGTTTTCGTCCATTTTTTATGTTTTTGTCCGATTTTTTAAGTTTTTGTCTGATTTTTTAAACAGACGAAAACGTTAAAAACCGGACGAAAACGTTAAAAAATCAGACAAAACGTAAAAAATCAGACAAAATCGTAAAAAAACTGACAAAAATGTAAAGATCGAACGAAAATGTAAAAAATCGGAGGAAAACGTAATAAATCTGATGAAAATGTAAAAAATCGGACGAAAAAATAAAAAACGGACGAAAACGTTAAAAAATTATACATAAACGTAAAAAAACATACGAAAACGTAAAAAATCAGACGAAAACGTTAAAAAACTGAAAAAACGTAAAAATCGGATGAAAATGTAAAAAATCGGAGGAAAACATAAAAAACGAACGAAAACGTTAAAAAATCAGACAAAAACGTAAAAAATCATACGAAAACGTGCAAAATTAGACAAAAACTTAAAAAAACTGACGAAAACGTAAAAATCAGATGAAAATGTAAAAAATCGGAGGAAAACGTAAATAATCTGACAAAAACGTAAAAAAATCGGACGAAAACGTTAAAAAATCAGACAAAAACGTAAAAAATTAGATGAAAACATAAAAAAACTGATGAAAATGTAAAAATCAGACTAAAATGTAAAAAATCGGAGGAAAACGTAAAAAATCTGACGAAAACGTAAAAAATCGGACGAAAACGTAAAAAAACAGACGAAAACGAAAAAAATGTGATGAAAACGTAAAAAGTCAGACAAAACATAAAAAAATTGGATGAAAACATAAAGAATCTGACGAAAACGTAAAAAATCGGACAAAAACGTAAAAAAAAGCGGCCGGAAACGTAAAAAATCTGATAAAAACATAAATAAACGGACGAAAAATATAAAACATATGAAAATTATTATTTGTTAATAGTTAAATAAATAATAAAAAAGAGTAAATTACACCGTTGGTATTTATGGTTGGGAAAAGACTGAAATACCCTCGAGTGGATGAGGTATAACGACCGTTAGTGATGTCAGTTAGAGTAAGGGACTAACGATACATAACGTTTCGCAGTTAAAGATGAACGGTGCACTTTTTTCAGTCAAAGGACGAAACTTGTCGGTCAATGCATACCATAAGGACGAATGGTGTAGTTTACTCTTCTCCCAATGTCTATATTTTCCTCAAACCGCTCCATGCCGTGGAATCATTTTTGCCGTTGGAGCCATGCCGCTGACCATACCGTCGAGGTGGCGGCGGTGTTCACTGGCGGTATGGCCATGCCGCTAGCCACTGCCACCGTTCTTAAAGGGGAGAAATTGAACATGAGATGTATCAAATGATAAATGGATTTAGTTATATGATTAGGTGTCAAAACATCTGAACAAAATAGTTACAAAGCTAATTTATTACAGTAAATTTTTGGATAAATAGGTACAAAAGTTATTTGTTTACTTAGATTTTGTACTACGAGTACATAGCATCTCGACCATTTATCATTGGAGGTAAAGTTGCTCCTGTTAAAACTTAACAGTCTCAATGTCTCATCCTTTTATTCCCTCGTAATCTTGTTTTTAGTGAAGTGTAAATAATATTTCATATAGTTAACTAGTCATTTACTATAGGTTGCTTTGACATATATGTTTTTTAGTCCGAGTACGTTGATAACGTATTATTATTCACTTAACTTTTAAAGTTTTAATCAGAATACAATAATACTATTAAATATCTCTAAAGTTAAAAGACTTTTTTTTTTTTTTTTTTTTTTTTTTTTTATATAAAAAAGTTAAATGACTGTTCAAGTACAATAGATCAAGCAAATAATTTATATTTTATATTGTTCCTATTAAAGTGGATTTCCTAGAAAGTAAAGGAGGTGGCCCGGTTGACTTTCTAAAACGTCAGATACAAACAAATATTTTTTGTGTAACATATGTTTCGACTACGGTATATCATTCTTCTATTGTATAAAAAGTCATATTCTTTTTTTAAGGTGTTATTAATGATAGATTTATTGTGAACTAAGAGCTTGTTGTCATTCTACTTCGACTATTTTAATTTGATTGGTATGTTGGTTAGTGAGCATGTGCAGGAAACGCTCGAAGATGATCAATTGGATACATTTTTGGTGAAGCACTTGGAAAAAGACAAAGTCTATGTTTGACGCGAAACTTTTTAGAGTGTTTTGGGGTAATGAGCAATGAGTAATGGGTTTTTTGATTTTTATTGTTCATTTGGTAAAGGAGCGGTGAATTTTGCTATTTTTTAAGAAATCTCATTTTTTCAATTGTGAGTTGTTGATATTGCTCATGATAAGGCGAAAAATGAACCACTTTTAGGAGGTCATTTAAGTCCGAATCCGAATTTATTTGATCAAATATTGCCCTAAATCGTTCCTTTTGTGATTTTAGGTACTTGGAGAGTGAATTCTGGAAAAGAAGCCATTTTGGACGTTTTTTGAGCATAAAAGTGAAGAAGACGGCAAAGTCTCAATTTTCTATGCTGGGAACAGTAGGTGACGGCGTCAAGAGTAATTTCCTGACGGCGTCAAACCTCAATAATAAAATCCGAGAGTTCATGAAGGCGTCAAGAGTTGTCCTGACAGCGTCAAACCCCAAGAATTAAAATCCGTAGTTGATGACGGCGTCACACACAGGGCGTCAAGAGTAATTTGTGTGACGGCCTAGGCCTTGACGGCGTCAGAAGTAGATCAAGGCCGTCCGAGGAAGTATTTGGCGGCGAGATGACGGCGTCACACCTTTGTTCTTGACGCCGTCATCCCTATTTTCCTATATATAGTTTTCTAGTTTTTCACATTAAATAGAGGAGTTTTGGGAGAAACCCTAAAGACGATTTTGGTGTAACTTTACAGGTTTTTCAAGGGTTCCAACCCCTTGATACCTTGCATGATTAATCAAGATAAGTGTTCTTCTAATTCAATCAATATGTCTATGTGTTGGTTGTCTATATCATGTTCTTGTCTTAATTCTATCATGCTAGGCTAGATCTCTTTTGTGTTTGCTTAGATCTAATAAAACCTAGATATTGATTATGTGTTGATTACTTGTTTATTCTTCTTTTGGATGAATGATTTATATGTTAGGCTTAAGAAAACTGGCAGATCTCCAAATGGTAACATGCTTGAACGTCTTAAGAAACATGAACCGAGGCGCACTAGGTCTTTATTGGCTGTATTTAATGCATGAGCCACTATTTACAATCCCTATAGTTGTGCTGGGCATGGTGTAGGAGGAGATAAGAGCTCATAGAATTGGGGAGTTATGTGTGCCACCCCATGAATGGTATTAAGGAATACAATCCGTCATCCATGCAATTATAACAAGTAATTACGTGTAAAAGATATCTAGGGAGTAGTGAAATCTAAGTAAACACATTTTCTCCAATTACTGCTCACAACTTTAGTATAAATTAGTTTATTTTCATTTTTATTATTTTATTTTGATTGCATCTTAGTATTGGGTTAGTTGAATAGCAACTAATTCCGCCCACTCTTCTAAAACCCGAGATTTTACTTGCTTTCATAAAAATATAAAAATACAAAAATAATCATCCCTCACCTTTAGAACTAGTATTTAGGCTTTCTAATCCTAGCGACACTATTCCTAAGCTGAACGATCAATCCCCCGGTACTTGTCACTATATTATACTACAACGATCAGGTACACTGCCTGGTGGGGGTTGTAAGCTTCTCGAGATCCCTCGAGAGGTAAAGCCTGTTGCGATTCCCACGCATCAAGTTTTTGGCGCCGCAGCCCGGGGAATAGTTATTGTCTAGGTTAGGATTTCTTTTTATTAGGTCTACTTGCTAGATTCCTTTCTAGTAAGATTTTATTTTTATTTTTAGGTCTTCTTTAGTCTATCTTATTTCTTCGTGTCTTTGTTCGTAATCTTTACCATCCGACATCATGGAAGGTGGTAACATCTTTGAACCCATCATCCCACCACAACAAAACCCACCACTAGAACCCCTTAGGCCCCGAACCTTATGAGAGTATTCCCGACCTAGCCACCAAGGCTACCGAAACACCATTGAGCTCACCGGAGCCAATGTGACTCCCTTGCGATCCGACACCATCCGGTTGGTGCAAAGCGGATGTGCATTCCATGGACTTCGTTCCGAAGATCCAAATCAACATCTTAAGGACTTCCTCAAAATCGTAGATTCCATAGACCTAGATGTTGCAACTAGAGAGACAACCCGTTTACGCCTATTCCAATTCTCTCTACGGGATCAAGCTAGTCAATGGCTTGAGCGTTTACCCGCGGGATCCATCACCACATGGGATGATCTCACCACTCGTTTCCTTGCTCAATTTTTCCCACCGGGGAGAACTACTAAGCTTAGGAATGACATCTTGATGTTCCAACAACGTCAAAATGAATCTCTCTATGAAGCATGGACTCGTTTCAAGGACTTACTCCAAAAAGTCCCTCATCATGGCATAGATCTTTGGCTCCAAGTCCAAATTTTTTATGACTATATCGACATCTCCACGAGGCGAGCCATTGACCAACCGGCCGACGGTAAGCTACGTGATCTTAGTGCGGAACAATCATGGGAACTCATAGAAGATCTTGCTCTCTATGACAACGAAAGTTGGAACGATCCCCGTGACTTGAACAAAACGGTCAAGGCAATATCTTTGCCTTCGAACAATTCTAGCACTTCCGACCGTAGGATCATGGAACTTGAGGACCAAGTCAAGTTTCTCATGAAATCTTACGATGCTCCTAAGCCTTCAAGCCAAGTGAACAAAATCACTTCTTCATGCGAATTATGTAGTGGTCCCCACGACGCTCGTGATTGTGTGGAACTCCCCGGAACAGCTTTTGCGGACTACGCATCCACGCGTACCGACGAAGCGGGAGATAAGTGGTACACTTTCAAGCCCGAGCCAAACATATACGGTGATTCATACAACCCCTCATGGAAAAATCACCCAAACCTTAGGTGGAAACAAAATCAACTCAATTCTTCCAACCCACCTAATCGTTACCAACCCAACGGTCCACCCTCCGACCGTACTTTCAACAACAATCCTTCTAATAACTATGGTAGTACCAACAATCTTGAAGGATTGATGTCAAAGTTTATGGCATCTCAAGAGGCTCGCATAGCTAGGTTTGAAACCGAATTCAACCAACAACAAACGGAGATGACCAACAAGATTGACAACTTGTTGAAAGCCCTCAACAACCAAGCATTAGTCACACCTAGGAAGGACACTAGGGACACCAATAACGGAAACCAAATTAAGGATCCCTCATCATCTAAACAGGTCCACTTTGTTAATGTTGTCACTATTAAGCCGATAGATAAGGAGATAGAAGAGAGTGACAAGAATGAAGTTAGGATAGAAGCCGAGACTAAGGATGAGAATAAGGAAGTTGAGGTTGATAGTAGAGAGGAATTAGAGGAGGTAGAGCCTAGAGAAGAATACTTTGATAAGTTGCCAACCAAGGAAGAACGGGAATACCATAAAGATTTATTCGATAGTCCCGAGAGAACATATATCTTTGGCGACCCCCTTATCAAAATGGGAGACCCCTCTAACATTAACATCCCATGCAATATCGGGCACATGCATATATGGAAAGCTTACATCGACCCTAGATCCCCCGTAAACATCATGACTAGGACTTATTACAATTGGGTGATGAAGAAGCAACTTAATTTTAGGATGATGCCTAATAAGAACCTGATAAGTAATTTTGCGGGAAGAGTGAAAGGATTGCATGTGATTATAGGGAATCTCACCTATGAGATCGATTTTATGATAGTTGAAGACACTCGTCCGGTGATAGATGCTTGCCTAAGCCAAGTAATATTCGGAAAACCATTTGTTGAGGCCACTAGGATGAGTTATGATCCGACTCTAGGGATAGTTAGGTTTAAGGAAGAGAATGATGAGGTTGCCTATCAAATGCCATACAAGATTGAGCAATACCGCCTTCTCTCTAATTTCGAAAAAGAACACAAGCAAGCGGCTTATTATAGGAATGAGGAGGATAGACGTAGAGGAGTAGAGTATGTTAGAAATAGGATGCTTGGTTTCTACAAAGAATGTTTGCAACTAGGTCCGGAGTACAAAACTGGTTTAGAAGATGACCTAGAGAATGGAACCAATGATGAAATCACGTAGTAACCCATGACTTTGAGTCTAGCTACAAGACTCGTAAATAAAGAAAAGCGCTTCTTGGGAGGCAACCCATGTTTTGTGTGATTTTCATTTTATTTGTTTGTTATTTGCTTCCGTATGCATGCTTTCTTTTTTATTGTTGGTAGATCATGTTTCTCAATTAAAAAGTGGAAATACTTTACTATGTTGTTTGGCCTAGTCTTAACTCCAACCTAAAAGTATTTTTGCAAAAGATAAGTGTAAGGGGAAACCCCAAATATGTTTTCAAGAAACACACGATCATGATTCTCCACAATATTAAATGAACATGTATATTCGTATTTGTTAGAGTCAAATGCTTGTATTGAGTCATAATGAAGTTTTGCAGGATTTTCCAGGAAGTAGGACCAAGTTTTTCCAGAAATTTTCCGGAAACTTAACATAAGAATTTCTGCAGGTCCATTCTGACGGCGTCATGAGTTTACTCTTGACGGCGTCAGGAGTAAAAATCTGGAAATTTTACCGGTTTTGTTTTTCTAACGGAGTCTTATGGTTTTTGTGAATTATTAAGTTTTATAATCTCCAGGAGATCTGCAAACTTCATTCCACAAGCATTATATCTTACTTTGTTTTCTAGGACTTAGAAACTTATATAGGATGCCGCCGATTTTAGCGAGGTTGTCTTGTCTATTTTTGTCAGGATTTACAGGTTATGTTCGACAAGGAGATGATTTATATTCTGGAAGGGAAGCTTTGATTGTTCATTTTCTTGGAGGAAGATCTAATCTGGCCAACCTATAATCCATACCGAGCAAATCAGGGGAGTATTTGATTTCATTCTCTTTACTTTTTCACTTTTACATTCTTTACTTGAACATTGGGGACAATGTTCATCTTAAGTGTAAGGGGAGGGTAAAAAGATGATACCTTACATATGCACTTTCGCTTGAGTTTGTTTTGTTTGATAGTAAATGTGTAATAAAACTATGAGAAATACTTGTTAGTGTAATTTTAGCGCCAAATTTAAATTTTTTTACAACATTTAGGAGTGAAACTTTAGCCATAGCAAGCGTCTCATGGATAGGAGATTGTATGACTAGCACATAACCGTATATTCAGAAAAATTTTCTACCCAAATATGTGAGGTTCGCCTTTAGGTTTGATAGGAAAAGCATTTATTATTAGTGCTTATGAGTGTACCGGTAGCATTTAGATTCTAGAACTTGCGTTAGTGATGCATCCCGAGACCGCTAGTGAGACTACATTCGTGTGGTAGGATTTACTACATGATAAGAGGCATTAGGATCACCCTTGTGTTAAACCCGTATTATAATTACTTGACCATTTAAGTCATATTACTTGACTAGTTAAGTCAACTAATTTTTCCCACACCCTTAGCGTTGTACTCATTTTTAGTACACGAAACCCCTAGTACACCCCTCCGAGCCTATCTTTTCGTTTCTAACTTTAAGCATTTTTACTTAAAGGAAGAATTTGTTACACCCCACTTAAATGTACACCCAAATCGCCTTAGCCTTCCATGTATGCACTCATCTTTAGTGCATTATTGTTATTTGTTAAACTCTAAGTTAACTTTCTAATTGATTACATGGTTGCTAAGTCGAGTCATATCCTTGTACATATTGTTTTGGGACGATTGGGACTCATGGGTAAGTACTTATTCTATGGAGTAATGGGGAAGAACATCATTTATTACCCCCATATGTACGTTAATCTTAAAAGTACTCCAAGTGTTTTGATTTTCTTAATTCGAGTCATTAGTTTAGTTAAATGTAAAGTATGTAAAGATTCAAGTGTAAGGGAAATGTTCATCCCCTATGATGTATTATTTTGGATGGTAGGGCAAGAGTGTATGCAAAAAAAAAAAAAAAAAAAAAAAAAAAAAAAAAAAAAAAAAAATCGAAAAATCAAGAAAAAGAAAAAAAAAGAAAAGAGAAAAAACATACGGACTACCATCCCTTTTTATTCTATGTTCATTTTATGTTTTTGTTATTTCTCATTTATTAGCTTAAGTCGAGTCTAGTCTTGGCTTAGCAACGCCACATTGTACATGTAATTGACTAAGATTGTTAGCTCGCTACCAGTAATAACTTCCTTTATCCAACAAAACCGTGTAATTCATATCCCTATACCTAACGTTACAACCCTTTAAAAGACCTCTTTGATAGTTTATCCTAGGTGCTTACGCCATGTGGTGGAGGTTTGATCCTTTCCCAAGCCTATGGTAATCTATTTTGCTATGACAGGTAGTGAGAGATATCTTCCATTTCCATAATGTTATATTACTTTATTACACCCGAGAGATGTGAGTATCTAAACACTATTTGTGAGGTGCTAGTGTATGACCTCCGTGCTTGTCTATTGGTCTTTAGTGGAACGATTATTTGTTGTAATTACTTTTATATTAGTGTTAAATGACATCTAACTTGTCTTTTGACTAGAATAAAAGCGCATTTGCTTGAGGACAAGCAAATCTCAAGTGTAAGGGTATATGATAAGGCGAAAAATGAACCACTTTTAGGGGGTCATTTAAGCCCGAATCCGAATTTATTTGATCAAATATTGCCCTAAATCGTTCCTTTTGTGATTTTAGGTACTTGGAGAGTGAATTCTGGAAAAGAAGCCATTTTGGACGTTTTTGGAGCATAAAAGTGAAGAAGACGGCAAAGTCTCAATTTTCCATGCTGGGAACAGTAGGTGACGGCGTCAAGAGTAATTTCCTGACGGCGTCAAACCTCAATAATAAAATCCGAGAGTTCATGAAGGCGTCAAGAGTTGTCCTGACGGCGTCAAACCCCAAGAATTAAAATCCGTAGTTGATGACGGCGTCACACACAGGGCGTCAAGAGTAATTTGTGTGACGGCCTAGGCCTTGACGGCGTCAGAAGTAGATCAAGGCCGTCCGAGGAAGTATTTGGCGGCGAGATGACGGCGTCACACCTTTGTTCTTGACGCCGTCATCCCTATTTTCCTATATATAGTTTTCTAGTTTTTCACATTAAAGAGAGGAGTTTTGGGAGAAACCCTAAAGACGATTTTGGTGTAACTTTACAGGTTTTTCAAGGGTTCCAACCCCTTGATACCTTGCATGATTAATCATGATAAGTGTTCTTCTAATTCAATCAATATGTCTATGTGTTGGTTGTTTATATCATGTTCTTGTCTTAATTCTATCATGCTAGGCTAGATCTCTTTTGTGTTTGCTTAGATCTAATGAAACCTAGATATTGATTATGTGTTGATTACTTGTTTATTCTTCTTTTGGATGAATGATTTATATGTTAGGCTTAAGAAAACTGGCAGATCTCCAAATGGTAACATGCTTGAACGTCTTAAGAAACATGAACCGAGGCGCACTAGGTCTTTATTGGTTGTATTTAATGCATGAGCCACTGTTTACAATCCTTATAGTTGTGCTGGGCATGGTGTAGGAGGAGATAAGAGCTCATAGAATTGGGGAGTTATGTGTGCCACCCCATGAATGGTATTAAGGAATACGATCTGTCATTCATGCAATTATAACAAGTAATTAACGTGTAAAAGATATCTAGGGAGTAGTGAAATCTAAGTAAACACATTTTCTCCAATTACTGCTCACAACTTTAGTATAAATTAGTTTATTTTCATTTTTATTATTTTATTTTGATTGCATCTTAGTATTGGGTTAGTTGAATAGCAACTAATTCCGCCCACTCTTCCAAAACCCGAGATTTTACTTGCTTTCATAAAAATATAAAAATACAAAAATAATCATCCCTCACCTTTAGAACTAGTATTTAGGCTTTCTAATCCTAGCGATACTATTCCTAAGCTGAACGATCAATCCCCCGGTACTTGTCACTTTACTATACTACAACGATCAGGTACACTGCCTGGTGGGGGTTGTAAGCTTCTCGAGATCCCTCGAGAGGTAAAGCCTGTTGCGATTCCCACGCATCAGCTCACAACTCACTGCTACTTTTAACAACCACACTCATAGACCCAAAAAATTGTCTGATTGAATTGGAGAAAGAATGGAACGAAATTGAGGAAATTTCCATAGAAAGAAATGTTGAAATCGACGAAGAAATTTCATTCAGTGAGCCCATGCGCCGTATGTAAGAAGAGACACATACGACGTATATACCACATACGTCGCATGTCATGTATGGAGCATGTAGCGTATCCACTTTCCGTAAAAAATAAATAAATAAATAAATAAATAAAATCCAGGTTTTTGTAAAGAGCACTTCTAGTGAGGACCCACCCAAACCGATAATGAAAGAAATAATATACAATTTGTATGCACAAATAATTAAAATTTAAATATATTGTCACTTATATCAAAACACATTAAGTAAAATTTATTCTGTGCACGAGTTGTATATAACTAGCTTACTAAGGAAACATGTAATTTTATAGTATAACATGCATATGCGTTTTAGATACAGATGCAGAGATACGGTTATGTAACTAGAATGGTAGAAAAAAGAAAATTAGAAAGATAACATTTCTAACAAACAAATGAAAAAGAAATACAAAGTAACACAAATAGACAATTTTTTTCAAAAAAACCTAAGACTAATAAATTTTATATAATAACTAATGAATAAAATATACTTAAAATTCGGTAAAATATAAATTATAGACTTTGAAAGATATGAAAGTGCATTTGACAAAAGCGACAAAGAAATTGAAGAGATGTTAAAGATAAGATTTGAACCTTTGACGCTTAGTAGGTTAAAAGTTGAGGGACTTATATATGTATCCTTCAAAGATAAATAATTGCATGTACATGTTATAATGATTTTTATGCACTTTGAGTATATATGCAATTTTGTATCTTTAAAAAGATATATATGCAAATAATAAGCGTAGTATCAACTCTTCTATTATATCGTCTGTAATCTATTTTACTTGTCTACCTTATATGAACAGATTATTATTATTATTATTATTATTATTATTATTATTATTATTATTATTATTATTATTATTTTTAATTATTATTATTATTATTATTTTATTGAAAAACAAATAGGATTTTACAAGAAATTAGTGGGGAGCCGAGATACTAACTGAGCCCCACACCTCTGGCTACAGCAAAACCAATCCTACTAAAAATATGTGGAGCAGCACGTGCTCCAATGTCTTGGGTCATAGAGAATCGTCTAATGCGCTTTAATAAAGCCACTGCATACTTGTCAAATTCTCCAAAAGAAGAGAATGAAAAGGGAAGGAACCCATATCCGATATTATTATTATTATTATTATTATTATTATTATTATTATTATTATTATTATTATTATTATTATTATTATTATTATTTAATGGATAATAAACATGGTAAAAATTGATCAATAGTCAAAATGTAATAATAGTTACATTTTGTAGTCGAAGTTATTTCTAATGCTTTATCATTGGGTATTTTCACAATTCAACCGATCTCACCTCCCTTTCTTTAGTAAAATCTTCAATTCTATTGGCTTAACATAATTAACTGTTAATTACAAAAAGCATATTTTGATTTGATTCACTTTAACATAAACTATTCAAATCCGTGTCTTCAAACTTTAAAAACTCCACAAATCCACACGCTTCAAGATTTTATTGGCCCATAGATATATTCCATTAGTACTTTAATCCCCAAATTAATATATAGATCTTCTCTATAAACAAATACACCAAAATTAACTTATACAATCTTTGAAAATAAAAAGTAGGTCGTAAAATAACAATATATTTTTTTAAATGTACCGATTTTGTATGTGAACTTTAAAAAATTATAGAAATTTAACGAACTTTGATAAATATTTTAATTTAGTGCAAATTGATGACGTGTTATATTATAAATGATGTCACATGTCAGACTTTCACGTATGATAATTTCTTACATTTTTACAACATTTATAAAATTCACGTATCAAATCGATACATCTGTATTCTTCAGCCTATTCAATAAAAAAAATATATTAACTTTATAACACAAGTGACAAGTCTATAAGAATCTATATATTGTCGTTTATATAAAACCCAAAATTTTTATAATTTTTTATAAAATCTCACTCAAAATCATTTCCATTTTCTCACCCATTATTTTTTTTTATATAAATTAAAAAAACAGAAAATAATAAAAAGAATCACAAGTTTTGTCAGAACGACTCTCAACTCCTTTTCCTTATCTTTGCCGATCAAATAAGCAAAAAAAATCACCTTTTTATCATTTATTTTTTCATTAAATCTTATTTGTAGTTAATAAAGCTTTGACCTTTGTTTATTTAAAGTGTTTATAAAGGTGTTTATGTTGATGATCTTGCATCTTTGTGGGCTTTTTGATGTGGGTTTAGCTTAAAATGTGGGGTTTTATAGTGCACATTAAGTGTTTGTCAAAAGTCCTCAGTGAAAATTTTTAACCAAAAATTGATCTTTTTGATGTTAAATTGCATTTTGGGTTGTGGGTTTTACTGATCTTGTGTTATTTTGTTGAAAAGTGTTGAGATTTGAGAAAGATGGGATCTGGGAATGGTTTTTATTCAGGAATGGAGTTTAATTTGGAGTCAAAGTGGATGATTGATCCAAAGCAGCTTTTTGTTGGTCCTAAGATTGGAGAAGGTGCACATGCTAAGGTTTATGAGGGGAAGTAAGTGGACTTTTTTTTTTTTTTTTTTTTTTTTTTTTTTTTTTTATTTTTTTATAAATGTTATTATTTGGTTATGATTATAATGGCATGTGGTTATGTTGTTTTATGTGGTTTTTGATGGTTGGGATAATGGCATCTCATTGATTTGGTTTTGATTATAATGTTATGTAGTTTTATGTGATTTTCTGATCTTTGGAATGATTGGATCTCATTGATATTTGAAGCATGTGTTTGCTATAATGTTCAATCACATTGTTAAAAAGGGTTTGATGATCATATATATAAAGAAAATTAGTTTTTATTGCATTTAAAATATTAAATTCGATACTTTTGACAATCATAATGTCATGTCGTTCTATGTGATTTTTTATGATTTAAAAGCAGATGTTGGTTAAGTTGTTGGATTTCATTGTAATTTTTGGTTACAAAATCTTGTTGAGTTGCTCAATCACATTGTTAGCCGTTGTTTGGATGTGCATTTTTTGTTGCAATTTTGAGATCATGATTAAATAAATAAAATGTTTTACGTTTATTATAAGAAATTGTATGGCATCTTAAATATCCAAATTTGTCTATTTTGGCTCTAGATAATCTGAAAATCTGAATGATGATTGCTTGACACGACATTTTATATTGGTTATCGATTTATACTCGCACTGAAAAACCTGGTATATTATGAAGGATGTTTTATTCTTCTGTATTGAAGCTAATTTGGTTGTCTTACTTATTATTCCAGATATAAAAACCAGAATGTTGCAATTAAAATTATAAACAAAGGTGATACCCCAGAAGAAAAGGCAAAGATTGAAGGTCGTTTTGGCCGAGAAATTGCAATGCTATCTAAAGTTCAGCACAAGAATTTAGTAAAGGTAGTGTTTTGACACCATCATAGCAATGATTATGTTCTTTTCTTCTTCTTCTTCTTCTTCTTCTTTTTTTTTTTTTTTTTTTTCTCTCTCTCTCTCTAATTATTATTATTATTATTTTCTTGTATTAAGGAAACATTATTCATGTTATTAAATATAATTGCTCTTTGTGATTGCAGTTTATTGGCGCTTGCAAGGCACCAATTATGGTTATAGTAACCGAGATTCTAACTGGTGGAACTTTACGGAAATACCTGAAGGATTTGCGCCCAGGAAGTTTGGATACGCGTGTGGCGATTGGGTTTGCACTTGATATTGCTCGTGGAATGGAGTGCTTGCATGCACACGGGATCATTCACCGTGATCTAAAACCTGGTAAGCCACGTTACTCTTTACATCCTAATACAGTTAAAGCGAGTTACTGGATAGTCAACTAGCTAATTCTAATGTTTAAATCTTTCCAATGGATTGGTCATTGTGTTACTCTTGAGTTTATGCCTTATAAATATGATGGATTGTTGAGTTGATATAAAGAATTCTAGTAATTTAAGGCTGGGATAGTGATCGGGCAAGAATTAAAAAACCTGTTAATCACAAATCTCTAGAATTGACAAATTTGACAATTGATCTATTAATGGGTTGATTCAGGTTATGTTTATCTCTAGTGGGTTAAATGGGCCAAATTAGATAATTAGCAAAAAATGAAAATGGTAAAATGGGTCAAAAGTAACACAAAATGTATTGTATAATAATGCATATAACCTCCTAAATAGCAATTAGATTTGAATTGTATTATAATAACATAGTTTATGTAGTCACAGTTAACAAGTTTACATACTAAATAAAAAGTTAAAATCTAAAAATATGTACGAAAAGTATTTTGGGCAAGCTGACATGTGCCAATATAATCCTTTTCTATATGATCCTGATTTAATCTACTCGTCTTGCCACCTCTATACACAAGTGACAGTTAATGTACATTCTACATACCCTTCCATCGAGCCCATAAACTACAATTTAATATGAATTAAAACCTATTTTCTTCAGAAAATCTGCTGCTGACAGCGGATCACAAATCTGTGAAACTAGCTGATTTTGGCTTGGCAAGAGAAGAATCATTAACAGAGATGATGACTGCCGAAACCGGAACTTACCGCTGGATGGCCCCAGAGGTACTCTATTCTGCAATATAAAGATTTCACTTTTTTTTATGATCTCATTTTATAAAACTATGTTTTGTTCGTGTGTTTATAGCTTTACAGCACGGTAACACTGAGGCAAGGAGAGAAAAAGCATTATAACCACAAGGTAGATGCATATAGCTTTGCAATCGTATTGTGGGAGCTCATACACAATAAGATGCCATTCGAGGGCATGTCGAATCTTCAGGCTGCCTATGCAGCGGCTTTTAAGGTATATATAAAAATTGTTGGTATTACAATATTATTATATGAAATTATGAATAATGAATAAATACACATGGAAGTCCACCTGAAAATGAGCATTCGCGAGGTCGGGTTTGTCTGGGATTTAAATGAGGTATAGAGGGGTTGGAACCTGGGATCAAACGATTTATTCAGTAATCACACACAAAAGTTGTATAGTATTTACTTATAGGAAAAATCTTGGTTTAGCAATATACCCACATCTAAATTCATTCTTGGGAATGTTGATGAATTGTAAATGGCTGGGTAATGGGTACTTTGTCCATTATGGTGGGTTATAACCAACCGACAATTTTTATCCATTTTCTTAAAACGTAATATAATTGAAGTACTAAATATTAAAAAAGGAATAAAGTAAACTGTGAAAATTATAACTTATAAGCATTTGAATGAAAGAGATACTTTTGAGTTTTGACATGTTCAACATATTCGACCCGTCTCATCTTTAGCTAGGTTTTAATATTTTACCTATTTTATCCGTTGAAGGTACAATGCAATCCCGTAATAACCCAATTTATGTAATTTTTCGAAAAAGTGCTTCACGCATCAATTATTATTGACATCATGAATGTATATCATGGGCTTATTCATATTTTTTGCAGAATGTGAGACCAAGTGCTGATGACCTTCCTGCCGATTTGGCTTCAATCGTGACATCTTGTTGGAAGGAAGATCCAAGTGCTCGCCCCAACTTTAGTCAAATAATACAAATGCTTCTCCATTCTCTTTCAACCGCCGCCTCACCGCCATCTGAATCCACAGCCATCCCTCCTAGGATGTATAATGGCTTCTTACCAGATTCTCCCGGTACAAGCACGTTAATCTCTAAAGATAATGAAACACCCAAAACACCCGTGCAGAACAGCTCCAGAGGTCCTTTCTCATGCTTTTATCAATGTTGTTGGTGAAATAAAAGGTGGATGTGACACGGAATACATATATCGTATACGATAAAATGTGAGTTATGGCCGTTAGGAGTTCTTACGTATTTAGTTATATGGTGAAAGGTGTAAATTATGAACTGACTTAGATGATAAGGGTTGATGCGATGAAAATTCTGGTTGTAAAAATATAATAACCATTGCAGAGCCTATCTTAACCCCACCCAACCCAATAAAATTTCTTATGTTGACTCAAAGTTCACTATTATTTAGTAAGACTTTGAATACATGTTTGCCTTCCTTTCTTTCTTTCTTTCTTTCTTTCTTTCTTTTTTCTTTTCTTTTCTTTTTTTTTTTTTTTTTTTTTTTTTTTTTAGAAAAAAGGTGGATTGTTTAACAATATTACTTGTTGTTTATGCCTTTTGGACAAGGTTGCAGTGAATGTTATATATTTCCACCTGTTTGTCATCCTGTACAATATACGTGTAAGTAAATGTCTACATTTTGATGAAAGTGTATGCAATTATGTTTCATTAGTTGGTAGCTGGTAAGAAAAATGTTTGTTGCACTTCAGTGCAATAATTTGATACACTATTGCTTCAAAATGCAAGCATGTTGTCAAAGAAGGATGCTAACAATAACAAAAAATGAAGTTATGTTGCATTTTGATACAACTAATCAGCTCTGAATTGAAAGTTGCTTCGAGTCAAGAGGGATCAAGGTAACTTTTACGTTTCTTGTTTTATTATCAGATAGCCGTATGTAATTATAGTGGGGGTGATCACATTTAAATATGGAGGGTGAAACTATCTTTCGTTCACCTTAGTTATTAGTATCTAAATGTAGAACTACATCTGGGCATATACTTTTTCATTGTAAGTTCCTTTATGATTAATGAATATGGATGGTCCTGTTAGGTTCATATTGGATTTTCGTGTGTACTACAGTTCGGTTCAGATAGCGAAGAAACTGTGTGTAAGCACATGGCCTAAATGATCATCCTGTTCAAATGTATTTTTGGTTGACTGGGTCTCCGAATAACTACTGTAAATAAAACAGGGACCAACTATTGGTTCATATATGTATTTACTTGTAAATTTGTAATAATATCCTTGCTGATGGTTCTTAATGTCTAGTTCTTTACATTTTTAGCATGTACACATTAATCAACCAAATGTAATTTCTAAATGACAGTGAAAGATGTTGAGGAACCATCCGGCATACGATAACGTGTCAAGTATTATATCAGTTTGGGATATATTCTTAGGCTACAGAACAAAATACTGCATTTGAAAATTGTCTTGAAAATGTAGATAGTTCTGAACTGAATTCAAAAGTGTTAAAGCATTCCTAAAAATGCAAAAATTTTAACTGAAACTGGAAATTATGAATGGTCAAATAATGCAACTCTATTTCATATAAATATGTGATTCAGGATTTGCAATTGCAACTAACAAGAATTATCGTACAAAGATATTCTAATTTTACATTACCCTAACTCCAAAAAATCTAAGAACCTGTGAACTCACTAGCCTCTTCCATGCAATCGTAATTTGACCCCGCTACCAGCATGTAAAAGCACATGGCACAATGTCTGCTTGCAATCGCCATTTAAATGTATATAACATACAAGACTCTCGACAACGTTAATAATCTACATATAGCTTTTGGGAATTTGTTCTTCTAACTCCTTGAATTCCCATGCATCATCTACAGAGTATTCACCTGTAACATAGGTTGATAGCATTATCATATCCAGAGATACTTTTTGTCCAAAAATGATAATTCTGTTAGTTTTGATGATACTTTTTATTAAAATAGTTTAGAATATTTAAGTACAAAAAATACACTTTGGGCGGATTTCAAACTGTTTGACCCATTTAAATAGTTTCCTTGAAGCACTTTTTTTATATAGTTTAACCCGTTTGAAACGTTAATATAAAACTTAACCCGAATTGATCCCACTCATAATACAATGGGTCTAGATTGCACCTTGAAATTATTAGAGTTAACTTTCCAAAGTATAGGAAACATATTAAAACTTTAATATGTACAAGAAATCAATGACTCAAAGTACTCTCATAAAGCACTAGGGATCAATGCCTTACCAATGGAATCTCTTCGTAAAGCAGTCATATGAGCACAGCTGCAAAAAGATAACAGAATCAATATAGCTGTATTTTTTTATCTTAGAATTGCGTTTGTAGTAAAAAATAATAATAATAAAAAAATAATAAATAATAAATAATAATAATAAATGCATATTATAGGTATGATCTTTTAGACTACCTGTTGAGAGCCTTTGCAAAATCTGCACATAGGGATCGGATATATGTCCCTTTTGAGCACGTCACCCTGAATATCACATTTTGTCTGCAACCACATAAAGGGGGAATATGATGCTAACGGGGCGTTCAAATGAGTATCTTAAGTGATAACTGCAGCTTAAAAATAGTTTTTAAAGTTCACCAAAAACTGGTTCCGATATTCTAATTAATGATATAAACGTAAATCTACCTAACTGCCAATTGGACTGCGGAGCCATAAATATGAGTTCAATGACTAATTTGTGCATCAACTGACCATAGAAGGTAGAGGTGGCAACATACAAATGCCAGGTTGGTTGGCTAACGGGTCAAATGGGTTTGGGTTGAAACAGTTCGTTATTAGAATGGTACATAACATGGCGACCCTCGGGAGGCAAACAATTTCTTATCCATTACTTGTGAGTTGTGATTATAAGTACTAAATGTGTTAATGATGATTACATAAATATTCTTATCCCAGTAATAATCTTCTTTGGAACAAATGATCTTGCACCCCAAGTAGCTCATGTTTCGCCCTTTTGCTAGACTGTTTCGATTTGAAGTATATGAACCACTTGAGATTATAAACTAATAAAAACAGCCCATATCCACCTCTAATAGTAGGACTAGTCATAGTTTCAGTAATATCTCATTCAGTATGTTTATTTATAAACCGTTTAAATAACTAAATATTAATATTGAATGAGATAAATATTGGATTTGGAGCAAACCTGTCTTCAAGACTTCGCTCAACATCAAACTGGAAAATTGAAATCAGTCTTGGTGAAAGTTCAATATTTTCTCCTCTTCTTGCTTTCTCATACAACCTCTCACCTCCAACCTATTATAGACGAGACTATTAGTTAGTGTTGTAAATATATAAAGATGGACCCGCAAAGATTACAAGTTTAATTTGTGAGGTTCTAGTAGAAATACTATGTATTGGTTAAGACTTACTTTAATGGCAGAGAACATTGGAGGGACTTGCCATATTTCCCCACAAAATGTTGCAGCGGTTTTCTTTATGTCATCATCCTTAATGTGCTCCCATGGTTCACGTTGTATTACAGGTGAGTCAGCATCAAGGGTTGAGGTAGCTTCCCCTAAACGAAGGACTCCACTATAACCTTTAACCATACCCTGAAATCTGTCATAAAAACTCATCAACTTATTTGTATGTTTTACATATTTTTAAGAAGTGAAAGTGACATCAGTTTTTCCTTTTTGGATAGACAAATGTCTTGTTCTGACTATCGGTTTAATTAGATAATTAGTTTTATATCAGTTGCAATAGAAAAAGGTTTTCCCCCCTCTTATATCCTGATTTGCATCACTTATTACTCCCATTTCACAAGAAGTCTATTCTTTTTCTGTTGGTCATTTTATCTATTACTAATTCTGTAGATAATCACACACTTAAACATCTAATCGTTTGAGTATAACAACTTCAAGCAACAAATACCATCTTCTACGGCTTGCTTTATTACTTTGATTATATGATTATGGTTAACTAATACTACATCACATAAACACTTTTGAAATGCACATCCAAACACCTCCCAATATCACTTATATACCCTTATATTATCTATTAATATCTCTGTTCCCTATTTAACAAACTTTGCTTAACAATTTACAGCATCAGAAGTGATTATTACAGCATCAAGCAGCAGAGACATACCATGTTTTATTACAAATCCTCATCCTTTTTGGTAAGCATCACTTAAATACTCGCAGTAAATGTATTCAAACACCCCAAGTGACATGTGGAATAGTATGAGAGACGACATTCTTAGTTCCCCTTTTTTGTGATAGTTCAAGACTTCAAGTTAATCTAAGCCATTAAGATAAAGAACATCTCGTACCTGTCAACCACCTTTGTTGCTTTGCCAATACATACGATAAGCAAACCAGTTGCCATAGGATCAAGAGTCCCCGCATGTCCAACCTATAACAAACAACAGTTTCTAATAAAAATTCATAGCATAACAGTTGTAATATGCTGCTACAATTGCAAAACAGAAAAAAGATACCTTTTTTACATTGACCAAGCGGCGCAACTTCCCACAAACTGTAAATGAGGTCCATCCTGTAATACAATATCATCTTTAAGAAGATATGGTGGCCAGCAAGGTAAATAGAGATAAATAAACAAAATAGAGAACGGAGAACATTATTTTTTTGTAAATGCATAGCAACCAGAGAGTTCTTCAGTACCACAACTAAAACATAACCCAACATAATACACACAATGACAGCAGGCTTTGCAAAATTTGGACATTATAACTCCCAAATGTGTGACATAAAGCTTTACCATTCTTTCATTAATTAACAGTAACGGGGTGTTTGGCATTGCAGACTGAAATGATTATGTTATATCGAATAAACACTCTGAATTCACCAATCAAACAAAAGAGTGCAAACCTTTAGGTTTATTAACCAACAGCACCGCACCATTTGGACCATCCCATTTCGGCGGAAGCCCACAACTCCTCCCAGAAACAAACGGCATTCCACTATCAACATCATCCGGCACCTTCTTCAAACACTTAAAAAACTCCTCAACTTTCTTCTCAGTCACATCCATCTTCACATCCTTACTATCATCACCAACCACAACCTTCTCCTCAAAAAACACCAACCCCTTGTCATCTTTCGTTTTTTCGCCCTTCTTCTTACTCGTCACATTCTCCTTCTTTGGATCACCTGGTTCACAAAACGCCTTATCAAAACAATGGTCAGGAAAAAACTTTTTCTCCAACTGATAAACCATCTTATAATGCTTATCTTTTTCCCAAGGATAAGCAAAAGCATCATAAAAATACAACTCTTCTTCTCTTTTATGCAAAGTTTTTAGCTTTACTACTTGTTGATTTAGCTCAACATATTCCTTAGCATTTTTTAACTTACCATCAATCCCATTATCATCATCCAAACCATACATTCTTTTTTCCCTCTTATTGTAGTATTTCCTCTTATTCTTATCCATTTTGTCCGTTTCTTGATCAGGGTTTTGATCTTGGGTGAGTTTCATATCAACCCAATCATCAAACCCCAAGTGGGTATCACTTGGAGTGGTGTTTGGAGGTGGTGGGCGGCGGTGGTTGCGCTGTGGTTGTGAGGATGACGGTGGTTGGGTGATGATCATTTCGTATTGGAGTGGAAAAGGGGTTTTGGTGGTTGAAAATGAATGTGAAAAGGGTTTTGAGTGGAGGGTTGGTTTGGGGGTTGTGAAGATGGAGATGAAAGATGATGATGCACGTGTCATGGCGTTCAGTTTCGCCATTGATAAAGAAGAGTTCGGGGTTTTTAGTAGGATACTAGGATGAAGCGAACAAGGTACTAGGTTTAACAAATAGTTTTAACTAGTAGTACATCCGTCCCATGTCTCCTTCGACTTTTTTGAGGTTTTCTTATTAAACTGTTACCAAATTTTTTTTAGAGTAAATTACATGGTTGGTCCCTCTGGTTTGTATAAAATAACAACTTTCGTCCCTATCTTTTAAAAGTTGCATGGTTAGTCCCTAAGTACGTAAACAAATAACACCACGGGTCCCTTGGTTTAACTGGTGTTAACTAAGTTAGTTAAAATTTACAAGTTAGCCCCCTTTGGTTAAATAGCGCTGCATCGTTAATCTTTTGGTTAAATAGCGCTGCATCGTTAATCCTTTGGTTAAATAGCGCTGCATCGTTAATCCTTTTAACGTTTTCGCACGCTTTTGTCCGTTTTTTTTTTGTTTTCGCCCGTTTTTGTCCCTTTTTTTTTTTACGTTTTCGCCTGTTTTTGTCCATTTTTTTTTGTTTTCGCCCGTTTTTTACCTTTTTTTACGTTTTCGCCCGTTTTTGTCCATTTTTTTTTGTTTTTGTCCTTTTTTTTACGTTTTCGCACGTTTTTGTCCGTGTTTTTTTGTTTTCGCCGGTTTTGTCCGTTTTTTTTACGTTTTCGCCCGTTTTTGTCCGCTTTTTTTTTGTTTTCGCCCGTTTTTGTCCGTTTTTTTTTACGTTTTCGCCCGCTTTTGTCCCTTTTTTTTTGTTTTCGCCCGTTTTTGTCCGTTTTTTTTTGTTTTCACCCGTTTTTGTCTGTTTTCGCCCGTTTTTGTCTTTTTTTGTTTTCGCTCGTTTTGTCCGTTTTTTTATGTTTTCGCCCGTTTTTGTCCATTTTTTTACGTTTTCGTCCGTTTTTGTCCATTTTTTTACGTTTTCGCCCGTTTTCTTACATTTTCGCCGATTTTTGTTCATTTTTTCGTTTTCGCCCTTTTTTGTCCGTTTTTTTAACGTTTTCTCCTGTTTTTGTCCCTTTTTTTACCCAAAATTTTTTTTCCGTTCTTTTTACGTTTTGTCCTTTCTTTTTGTCCGTTCTTTTTACTCAAAATTTTTTTTCGAAAATATTTTTTTCGATGATTATTTAAAAAAAAAATCAAAATTATGTTTTATTGAATTTTTTGTCCGTAAAAAAATGGATAAAATCGGGCGAAAACGTATAAAATCGGACAAAAACGGGCGAAATAAAAAAACGGACAAAAACGGGCGAAAACGTAAAAAAAAATGACAAAAACGGGCGAAAACAAAAAAAAACAGACAAAAACGGGCGAAAACATAAAAAAATGGGACAAAAACGGGCGAAAACAAAAAAAAAATGGACGAAAACGTGCGAAAAAGTAAAAAAAGGAGAAAAACGGGCGAAAATAAAAAAAGGACAAAAACGGGCGAAAACGTAAAAAAAAACGGTCAAAAACGGGCGAAAAAAAAAGGGACAAAAACGGGCGAAAACGTAAAAAGAATGGACAAAAATGGGCGAAAACAAAAAAAAAGGGACAAAAGCGGGCGAAAACGTTAAAAGGATTAACGATGCAGCGCTATTTAACCAAAGGATTAACGATGCAGCGCTATTTAACCTAAGGATTAACGATGCAGCGCTATTTAACCAAAGGGGGCTAACTTGTAAATTTTAACTAACCTAGTTAACACCAGTTAAACCAAGGGACCCGTGGTGTTATTTGTTTACGTACTTAGGGACTAACCATGCAACTTTTAAAAGATAGGGACGAAAGTTGTTACTTTATACAAACCACAGGGACCAACCATGTAATTTACTCTTTTTTTTTTATTTGTGATATGTGATATTTGTCTATTTGATTAAAAATATATAAATGAGTTGGGTCTTAAATATAATTTCATTTGATATAATTTTCATCAAGTATTATATATCATAATGGTCAAAGTTAAAAAAAAAAGAACATTTATTATGGAACGGATAGAGTAAGAAAAATAACTTTAATAATATATTTATTTATTTTATTGAACAAGTAGTAAAAAGATATTAATTGGAAAATATTGATAAAAAAAGGTCTCACAATACATATTTTTCAAGTAAAAGCTTAAAAATGCACCTTTTAAGTTTACAAGTTCTAAAATTAAAAATACAAAGAATGACCTTTTAATTCTTGTGCTCACCTTTTTACATTCAAAACTACAATACCTATAACAGAATGGATATCGATATATAAGATTCAAACAATATAGCAAATGTCAGTAACCAATTGATGTGACACTCTGTGCCATATAAACAACTTCTACAATACGTATGTGCAGTGACGAAACCAGAAAATTATAGGATGGGGCAAAAAGATATTACCTTGACAAAAGTTGTTATGCTAAAACAACAATAAATTTCAGCTTCTAGTGAGCAAAAAAAAAATAGCCAAAAACATGCTTATTAGCTTATATAATGCAAAATATTAACCATTTATTTGAAATTCTTGATCTATCATCAAGATCCTAAGGAAAATCACTCGAGTCAATCACATTAAGGCCCCGTTTGATTCGCGAAATATTTTTGATAGAATTGAAATATGTCTATGGAATTGAAATGTGAAAGATTTAGAATCTGAAGGAATTGGAATTTGCAAAAACTAATGCGTGTTTAGTTGAATGAAAATGAAATTTATATCCTTACTAAAGTTCAATATTACATCAATATCCTTCTCATTTTTGTAATTACGTCAATATCCTTCTCAAACTTTTGTAATTACATCAATATCCTTCTTACTTTTGTAATTACGTAAATATCCTTCTCAAACTTTTGTAATTACATCAATATCTTTCTTAAACTTTTAAATTCTCGTATATATCCCAAAATCAACATCTTCTTTCATCACTCAAGGCTAAAAAGTATATATGAAAAAATAAATAAATATGAACAATAAGTTCTTTCATATATATATATATATATATATATATATATATATATATATATATATATATATATATATATATATATCCAAACTTTTGTAATTCGCCATCGTGTTCTTTCATCAATCGAAGCCAAAAATATATATATGAACTATATAATTATGATGAATATCAGTGATAAATAATAGTTTTTGAATTTAAAACTAATAGAACATATGAACTAATAGAACTAATAAATATGAACTATATAATTTAATTGATTTATGGATATATATGAGAAATTAAAAATTCGGAAAAGTTATTGATGTAATTACAAAAGTTTTAGAAGAACATTGATGTAATTATAAAAGTGGAAAGGATATTTATATAAATGAGAAAGATATTTATGTAATATTAAACTTCAAGAAGGATAAATATCCTTCTCATTAATATTAAAAATTCGGAACACGATGTAAACTTCAAGAAAGATATATATATGTAATTCTTGAAGTTTAATATATCATTCTTGAAGTTTAATATTACATAAATATCCTTCTCATTTATATAAATATCGTTTCCACTTTTATAATTACATCAATGTCTTTCTAAAACTTTTGTAATTACATCAATAACTTTTTCCGAATTTTTAACTTCTCATATATATCAAGAAATCAATTAAATTATTTTCTATTAGTTTTAAATTCAGAAACTATTATTTATCACTGATATTCAGCATAATTATATAGTTCATATATATATATATATATATATATATATATATATATATATATATATATATATATATATATATATATATATATATATATATATATATATATATATATTTTTGGCTTCGATTGATGAAAGAACACGATGGCGAATTACAAAAGTTTGGATATATATATGAAAGAACTTATTGTTCATATTTATTTATTTTTTCATATATACTTTTTAGCCTTGAGTGATGAAAGAAGATGTTGATTTTGAGATATATACGAGAATTTAAAAGTTTGAGAAAGATATTGATGTAATTACAAAAGTTTGAGAATGATATTTACGTAATTACAAAAGTAAGAAGGATATTGATGTAATAACAAAAGTTTGAGAATGATATTGACGTAATTACAAAAATGAGAAGGATATTGATATAATATTGAACTTTAATAAGGATATAAATGTAATTACCCCAAAGAAAGGGGCAAAAAAATGAGAAGGATATATATGTAATTCTTGGTTTATTTGTTTTTATTAGTTTAATTAATATGAGTATTGAGTAGATCTTTTATATACTTGTTAAGTAGATTGTTCCGTGAATTAAGTGTGGTTTCATAAAAGTTAGACAATATATTGGTTAGTAATTTTAAATTACTTGGATTGAAATTTTGGTTGTTTTAACGGGCAAAATCCATGAGAATAATTGGGTTTTAATCTAGTTATTGATATCTCTTTATGAAATTGTTTTCAAAATAAACCAACATTGTGAGAAAATAATTGTTTGTAAAAGATATTGATTCATCAATAGAGGACCTAATTGAAATAATAGACCACACTTAAGGACCGTGATAATTTACTTAACAAGTATATCCTTTTATTATTTATCTCTTATTTGCTTGATTAACATAGTTTAGTTTGTAATTTTTAGCTTTTATCGTTAATTTTAGATTATTGAGCTTGCTACTAGATTTATCTTTACTTAGTATGATTAGTTTGCCTCTAGATTTATGTGCTTACTTAGTTGCTTTCAAATTCCCGTAAGTGCTAGTTTTTAGATTAGATTGCATTTTAGGAATTTGTACTTTACTTGCTTGCTTTACATGCTTTATTATTGCTTTTAGTTTATATTTGCTATTCGTAGTTTTAATATCACAATATCTTTATTATCTCTCACTATTCACTACACTTTATCACGAACCGAATCACGAATTCAATTCACATGCACTTCGTTGGGACACGATTCGGGAAAATACTTTCACTAGTATTTCTTTGGAAAAATTATAAATGATATAATTGATCCTAAAAACATCAAGTACCCCCGAAGAGTCTATGATGTTGTCTTATTTAATAATGAAATCAACATGCTTACAATCAGATGGAAAGAACTTGACCCGTATATCACTCAGTTTGTGCTTCTTGAATCTAACTCAACTTTCACAAGCTTACCAAAACCTCACTTCTTTGCTATTAATCAAGAAAGGTTCGACTTTATGAAGCCTATGTTGACTTATGCAACAATCCCTGGTGGATCAAGAAAGGGGATGAATGCGTTCAATGAAGAGGCGTATCAACAAGTGGCAGTTGATAGCCTTTTGAGAATTGCTGGAATAGAAGATGATGATCTAGTGATAATGTCTGATGTTGATGAGATACTGAGTGGACACACTATTGATCTTTTGAGATGGTGTGACGGGTCACCGCCATTTATGCATCTTCACTTAAGAAACTTTTTGTATTCGTTCGAGTTTAATGTTGAACATAAAGTTGGAAAGCTTCAGTGCATATATATGAAAAGGGTAAAACAAGGTATGGTCATTTTCGTCAAACGGATTATCTTTTTGCTGATTCAGGATGGCATTGTAGTTTTTGATTTAAGAAAATAAGTGATTTCGTGTTTAAATGAAAGCTTGTAGTCACTCAGATAGAATAAGGTTCTCTCATTGTCTAGACCTGAAAAGAATACAAAAGGTGATTTGCAATGGTGATGACTTGTATGATATGCTTCCTGAGGAGTATACTTTCATGCAAATTATCAGAAATATGGGACCGATCCCTTAGTCGTATTCAGGAGTTCATTTGCCTTCTTATCTGTTGCATAATGTTGATGAGTACAAGTATTTGCTGCCTTGGAATTGTATTCGGGAAGCGGGTTGAATTTGTTGCATAAGGATTTTGTGGTTTGCATTTGTAATTAATTTGGCTCGAATATAAAGAAAGAAAAAGTGATATCTTTCAGGTTCGAATATAATTTAACGTTTAATATACCACGAGCATCTCCCAACTAGCGACTTTTCTATCATGAAAGAAAAAGAAAACAACCGATATGAAATATCTCCTATCTAAGTGGTCACTGAAGCGAAAATATGAAATGAGACATTTTTGACAATATTTTTTTTTGTTGTTAATTTAAAAAATTTGAGGAACTTGTCAACAACTAGTTATATCACAAATTTGGATATCCGAAATTTGCGATGATAGTTTATGTTAGACATAATATTTTATCTAAGTTTTTTTGTAATTTGGATATCCGAAATTTCAGATTACAATTTTATGTATCTGAATATCCATATATCTATAATTTTTGGAAAACTTTTATATGACTTACAAAACTGTCCTTTCATAAAACCCAACTTTTTAGTAAATTATGATCAAGTTTTCGGATATCCGAATATGTATATTTTTTGAACACCCAAAACCTAAATTGAGAAATCCTAGAAAGCTTCGGCTTTGTTGCTCTCCCCTAGTTATATACTCAGAAGTAAAAAAAATAAAAATAAATAATAAATAAATAAATAACATGACCTTATTTTGAGTTTGCAATACCTTTTATCCACTAAATATGTTAGAAAAAATTATATTTAGTAATGCATTCGTAAGTTTTTATGATGATTTATTTGTATAGACTAAAGTTGGAAACCGTTTTTAAACTTTTATTTTTTCGGGTTATATAATGAACCTCGGCCCCCCTTAACTATAAATCCTGGCTCCGCCCCTGATATCTTCATTTGGTTTAAGGTAGTTTGTGTGGCTGCTATAACAAAAAAAGAAAGAACGAAGCTGATGGTAAAAGAGAAGTTGAAGTGTGACTGCAAGATAAAGAGAAGTGGGGGCGTGAGTTTTTGGGATAGTAAAATTAGGGTAAGAACAAAGAAGAATCAGAGGATTATACGAAGTCATTAGGTTTAAGGTTTGTAGTTGTTGAGCTTTTCCCCGATTTACATCATTTGGGTTAGGTCACTTGGCCTTCTTAGTATTCTTTCTTAATACAATTACATCAACTATTTGTTTTATTAACGAATACATTAGTATTAGTTGTTTGAGATATACATTATTATCACTAAAAGTGCAATGGAGAGAATGTCAAACGAAAAAGATAAGTAAAAAATAAAATTCAATATTGTATAGTAGAAACCAAGCGTCCACCATTGAGCATAAGAAATTTGAAGAAACACATCTCTTTCCAAATGTCAACTACAAACAAGAAATGAATCAGAACTCACGCACAAAGTAATAAATGTCAACTAAACAAAAAATCAATGTGTCAAAACTGTTTTGGTTTAGTTGACACGTTTTCACATTTGTTTGTTTTTTCAATATTCAGAACAAATACATACTCTTTAAGAGTATGAACGTCTCAGTACAATATTTGATGTGACTTATTAGAAATAAGTTAAGTATTACTTTTAGATTATATGGATTGAGTATGTTAGTTTTTATATAACAGTCAAATAACTGTTGTCCCGCTTAACTTGACTTCCCAGTTTTACATGTGGGGAGATATAATCTCTTTTTAATAAGTGAACAAAACCGACTCACATGTTTAGTAGATTGATCTTTGCAATGCTCATTGATGGACAAACTAATCAATTTGTGTCTTAAAAAAATGAGTTTTAGACATAACCAGAGAAGGGGAAAAAAAGGCCTCTGCATCAACAATTAGATAAAACCTGTGTGAACTGCACGGGTTTGTAATGCCTCGTGTTTTATATAAACACCCCTTATTTATTATAAAAGTATGAGTCACACGGTCGAGCAAATATATCATATTTTTTTATTCATTGTGCGACCGATAAGTAAGTGACAACTCATTTGATTTTTTTTATACCTACATAATTAAATGTGTTATTAACTACAAATCATTTTTCTAATCCCACTTATTTATATATTTTATTAAGTAGGGGTAATAAAATCTTTCGTAATTAATAAAATATTATGTGGGTCCAAAAGAATGAAATAAATTGTCATTTACTTCTAGTTGTACAAAAATAGTAAAATTATAGTATATATTTGTTTGACCGTGCGACTGAGGAGTATTTATTCAGGAGATTTTGTACTTGGTGGGTGTTGTTATGGGGTGTTCACAGGTAGGATCCAGAAGAAAATGCAAGCGAATAAGAAGGGTAAGGGTAAGGTTGACAAAGGCACGCATGTCATGGCCTACCAACCAAATCCAAAGATGAATCAGCATCAACCCAAGCAGAACAAGGTGAATCCTCCCAACAAGAAGGATCAGGCTTGTCACCATTGTCATGAGAAGGGACATTGGAAGAGAAATTGTCCACTGTACATTCATGATTTGTGACGAAAGAAGCAGAAGAATGAAGCTCGTAACCCCAGTACTTCAGGTGCGTTCTTTATGATTGATTTATTTACTTTAACTCATAAAAATTCCTGGGTATGTGATACGGGGTGTAGCATTCATATTTGCAATACTATGCAGTGGTTTAGAATTGAGAGGAGACTTGCTTATGGAAAACAATATCTGCACATTGGTAATGGAGCTAATGCAGCTTGTTGATGCAAATAATGACTGAAAACATTTTTCTCATCTTTCGATATCTCTACGTTTTGATGATAACAAAATGTGAAAACATTTTACGTCAAAATTAACGTAAACAAGTTTTTAATCGAAATATCTGATTTCTACGCAAATCACTCTAGGTATGAACAAACAAATTGGTTACTTGACAAGTGTTCTAAGAAGTGAATTTGTGTTTTAAACTCTACATTTTTGAGGTAACAAAACATTCTTTTCAAAAATACATATTACAAATTATTTTTGAATTATAAAGAAATATTTTATTTGGGAAAAATCTTTTCAAAAATCCCAACAGCTAGTTTTCCCCCCAAATAAGCTCCTAACTTCCCTAAATAAGCCTTCACCACTAAAAACAAAAATGGGAGCGTTTTTGTCTGGCACGGTACCACTAAATTTAGTGGTACCGTGTAAACTTTAATGGTGTCGTCCCTCCATAACGGTCAAATTTTCATTTCCTATAAATACCACCTCACTTCTCAGATTTTGGTCATCCTTTTTCACACATAACTTTCTGGTTTACATCCTTCTTTTCTCTCTACACTTCTTAGATCATTAGTTAGTTTTATTTTGTTTAAAGAGTGATTCCTTCATCCAACCAAAGATCACTTACATTCCTCTACTAGTCAAAAGAAGAACACAAGGTGTCAAGAAGACACAAAGTGTTAGAGTCTTTGAGTAGTGCACTTGCATTACCAATTGTTAGTTTGATTGTATCTTGATATACATCAAGTGTTTGTAATCTTGTAGTTACTATCTTGTGTGGATTGTGATCGTGTTGAGATCTTGGGGATCTGGTGAGCGCTAATTCACTCACCTTTTCTGAGCCAAAATGAGACCAAATAATCCAAAAACTAACCCAAAATGCCAAAGAAAGTCTGTTTTTGTGATTGTGAATGTGCAGGTACGGATATCTCGTAAAATGACAAAAAACAAACGAAAACCGGCAAAAAACGAGCACGAGAGTGGAACGAGTCAAAAAGTCAAAGTTTGGTATCAAAAAGTCAAAGCTGAGCTTAAAAAGTCATAAGAGATCCTCAGAGTTTGAAGATTTGCAAAATTCACCCTTTTTGAGAAAGTTTGATAAAATGACAAGTGGTCCCTGCACTTTCAGAGATGGCAGATTTAGTCCCTCATGGAAATATTTGAAGAAATGTCAAAGTCAACCTTAAGGAATCATATTATGGCATCATAAGCCCTTGGAATACATTTTGAAATTATGGCAGTTTTGATCCTTGAAGTTTCTAAAATTTCATATTTGGTCCTTGTCAAATCTATTACTAAATTTGAAAATCATATAAGCCATGTCCAAATCCAATAACAAATGTCCAAGCCCAAAAACAAACTAAAAGCCCAAAACCCCAAAACCTATACCCGAGCCCACATCTAACACCCAGTCAACACATATACCACGGGTCAAAAGTTAAACGGGTCAAACAAATATATAAAATATTTACCCGCCCCCTCTTTTCCCTTTTTACCCCAATTACCCAGATATCCATGAACCCTAGATACCCATTCCTCAAAATTACTACAATTAAGGGTACATTGGTCAAATAAGAGGGATTCTAGAAGGTCAGAGACGTGTCAGAGTGTCAGAGAAGTAAAGAAGCACACGGATGGTAGACGTGGCAGCATTCCATTGGACGGAACACCTCATCAGGGAATGATCAAACGGTTCTAATGATTGGAAATGATTGGGTGATGATTGGATGGTGTGAATTGGCTCAAAAGAAACACAAATGCACTCGGATCGCCAGCATGGCATTTGATACCCTAACTCTCTCTCACAGTTATAAATAGGAGCTCATTTCTCCTTCATTTCTAGTGTAGGATAGTGTAGCGAAGCTATATCAGTTTATTTCCAGAATGTATTTAGAATAGTATTTGTATTGAATTTCAATTAGCTTTAATAAAATTTCAGTTCTCTTTAATTCCTGTTAGCTTATTGGTTATTTTAATTAGTTAGAAGCTAATTTCTCTTAAATACTCAGTTTACTTACAGCTTTTATTTGGCTTAATCATCATAATCTTTCAATTCAGTTTCTATTCTTACTAAAATATCCATAAAAATCAGAAAAATAAACAAAATACAAAAAATATTTTTATCTTTCCTTAGTTAAGCTTGCAATTAAACTTAATTACCTTTTATACAATCCATTTAAGCTCTCTAGCTTATAGTGGATCTGTATTGAGTCATTAATAATAATCAAGCACATTCAGTCAACGAAATTCAACATCATTTGATTCTAATGATTCCTGGAGTTTAGAGATAGATTGAGATAGCAAGGGATGATCTCAGCCTATCTAAAAGATAGGCAAGCATAGTGATCCACTTCTGTTTCTGCTGAGGTGGCAAAAGCTTTGTAAGTGTTGATTCAAATCTCAATTTTCTAGTCTTATTTGTGAAGGTTTAGATTAGTGTTGAGATTTACTGTTTTAATGATCTAGATTGCTGATATAATAGTAGTAGTTGCTTAACTGAGCTTGTTTTGATCTACTATTCATATGTCTAACTTGTTTCTGTGATTGCATAGTTCTATTTGAATAACTGTGGATCTGTGATATTGAGTTGCTGTTGGATCTAGTGTTATTGGTTGTTGTTATTGCTTCTGTTAGTGATTTGTAAGCTCAGTAGATCAGTGGCTTAGAGATTTGTAGTGTTAATCTAGGATTCATAGTTTAATTGGAATTATAAGGAGTGTTTGGAATAACCTGTTTAGCTGTGATTACGTGTTAGCTAGTTGGGAATTATTGTATCAGAGTTTCATTTAGGTCAGTATTAGACTTAGTATTGCATAAAATCAGTAGGTTAGTTAGACAAAAATCAAAGTTAGCACCAATTCTCATTAACAGTTAAGTGAGTAGAAAACAGTTAGTGAAATTGATTTGATAGTTGCATAATAGTTAATAGAAGCTTAATCTAGTATAAAATTAGCTTAATACAACAAATTAGAGTAGATTTGGTCATTTCAAATTAGGTTTAATAAAAGTTTTATGCACATTGAGAAGTCAGCATAGTAAATTCTGACTCAGCTTTTGAGTCCCCAAAGTCTGCTGAACTCAGATTCAATTAGGGTAGTATAAGGTAGTTTCTCATAGGGCTTTTGTAGTATTTAGCTTCTCAGTATAGCATACTAGCTTTTTCCCCCTTAACAATTCAGATTGAAGCTTATTGTAATTGCTTGAGTAAGTCTGCAAATAAGTAGTTTGAGACAAGAAAGCTGAATTAGATTTAAGATTGCACAAGTGAATTAGGAGTCATAACCTGAGTTTTATTGAGATATTTGAGCTTATTTGTGGTTATAGCAGTGTTTTTCATGATCCATTTGCTTCTGGCTTATTCTGTTACACAATTGCTTATTACTTGGCTTATTGTGACTGCTTATTGCACCATTTTGTTGCATTCTGTGTTTCTCATGAATTGATATTGGAACTTTTGAGCTTATTAGAGTATAATCAGTCTGAGTTTTTAGTTTCATACAATTTTGTCACAAGTGCTTATAAATAAGCACTTGTGATAAGCTGTTTTTGCCTCAATAAGCACTTTTTCAACTTATTTTCTTTTCAAAATGTTTCTCCAAGCTTCTTTTGATATTTTAGAATTTCTGTAATTTTTTCAGATTTTTCTGAATTGTTTTACTATTTTTCTTGATTTTTCTTAGTTTAAATTCATTTTTAAATACTTTTTAATAAATAAAAATCAAATAAAAATAAGAAAAATCTTTAAAAAATCCAAAAATATTTTAGGAAACTATTTTCTGATATTTTAGATTTTTTAAAATTTATTTTGTATTTTTCACTTTTATTTTTACATTTTCCTCTATTTTTAATTCATTTAAAAATACAAAAATAGAACTAAATTCATAGAAAATAAATAAAAAATCAAAAAAAAAAATTCTTTTTCTGAAAATTCTTGTTAGTTGTTTAAAATTTTTAGAAATTTATTTCATATTTGTAGGATAATTTTTCAATAAAAGTTACGTTTTAAATTGTATGTTACGTTTTTAAAATCGCGATTGATTTTCCGTTTCTAGATTTTAAACTTTTGTGTATTAATTGTTTGTACCTTCTGTATTGTTAGTGATATCTTTTCATTATTTGGATTCCAAAATCACCATTTTCACTATTCCACATTTCACGACACGGTTTTCACGAATCGAAATTCTAAGATTCCATTCACACCTTCGTTGGGAAACGACTCGGGTAATCCGTATTTCTTGCGGATTTCCTCGATACTAATATTTATACTATAATTGATTGCTATCAGGATCTCTTGTAGTTAGTGTGTTTGTGTGTTGATCAAGTGGATCAAGGTAGATTGAAGAGTGTGTAGATTGTGTGAAAGGTTAGGATCGTGTTGATCGTGTGAAAGGTTAGGATCATGTAGATCGTGTGATTAGTTTGGATTGTGTGGATCGTGGTAGATTGGTACTAGCTAAGATTAGTACTCGACATCTAGCTTAGTGTCGAAAAATAATGTAAGCGACGTTGTACGGTTTTCTCCGCCTAAAGGGAGGTTGTTGACATAGTGCTTATAACTCTCGAGTTGGGTACTCGGGGAGTGGAGTAGGGCGAAGAATAGCTTCGCGACTGAACCACTATAAATCTCTTGTCTCGGTTTGATCTTTCCATCTTTATCTCTTTACATATTTCTATTACTTGTTATTAGTAGCTTAAGGTTGTGTTCATATTGGTGTTGGTTGATTTCATCTACATACGAATCAAAGTTTTTCACAAAGTAAACTTGTATAATTAAACAAAAAGTCGATAAACTATTCAAACCCCTCCCTGTAACATCCCGATTTTCACACTTCGCAGCGGAATTAGGGTTGGGGTATTACTCCATGGTATCACAGTCACAATAATAGAAAACGACACGAAAAGAGACAT
The DNA here is from genome assembly GCA_030686995.1 of Artemisia argyi. Taxonomy (NCBI): domain Eukaryota; kingdom Viridiplantae; phylum Streptophyta; class Magnoliopsida; order Asterales; family Asteraceae; genus Artemisia; species Artemisia argyi. The sequence goes on from CM060690.1 coordinate 85,466,967, forward strand.
TTTATTAATAAGTTATCATTCATTAAAATATCAGAGTTTTATTAAGATGAGGTCCTGTGAATCTAAGTGTGAAATAGTGTTTGAATGATAACAAGATTTAAAGTCCTCCGAGTTAAGTGCCGCTTCCTACCATAACTCCGTAACGGCTATATACCTAGAATACATGCTTTAAAGAGTCAACACTAGGTGTTGAGTGAGAGTCATAGGTTTAAGTAATGGTAGTAGTGTGAATATAAGTTTAGTAAAGCATGGGCTACTTTGTTTTACACCCATGTAGAGTAGTAGAAACCGTATTTAAACAGTTGTATATGTCAGTATTGTATGATCAGTACAATACTACAGATAGGGGTTTTATTGCACTAAGCTCATGAAACCATACTAACAGTCCGGGTCATGGGCGCTGCAGACCCACCATGAGGGGAAGAGTAGGATAACTTGCCAAAGTTAGTCCTTAGGGTTTCAAGTATAGTACTTATTGGTACTCTCCCAGAAAGAGAGCTACCAACGGGAGTTGTCAAACTCCAATAGATCTATCAACTTGTCACACCCCCAAAATACCTGAATGGCAGCGGAATGGAATACCTGGAGGTGACTGCCATATCATCACAGTTACAGTTACATTGAACGACCTAAAGTGTCGTTTGGAAAATACGTCGTTTGATCATTAAAACATTCAGAGTTTACAAAACATAGGTCCCAAAAGGTGTTGCCAATTTAGGTGAAATAAGTTCAAACAAGATCAAACGTTCATAAGTGCAGAAAATATAGTCAGACGCGTCGACTCCGCGACTCCATGAAGGTCCAAATGCATGCAACATGAGCTACCTTAATAACCTGAAAATACTTGCTAAAGTGTCAACACGAGGTTGGTGAGTTCATAGATTTTAGTGAATAAGTATGTAATGTAAAACATTTGAAAGAAGAATTCCCAGCAAAAGTATCGTAAATCCGTAATAAGGCTGATGCAAAGGCATCGTAAATCAGTAGTAATAGTGATGGAAAAGTATCGTGAATTTATAAGTAATTTCGTATGTACAATAGCCCAAGTATAAAGTAAAGTAATAAGATTTCAGTCATAAAACTACATTAGCTCTTAAGCTCATGACCCCGAAGCTAGATGTAATCTCCCGTAAATTTTCCCTATGAATAGTAAAAGTTAATCAAAGACTAATATATCATTACATTAATTAATAACGTTTTTACCAATAACAATTTTTTTTTATTTTTTTTTTATTTTAAGATGCTATTTTACTCGAAATCACTACGATACTTATAATCCTTTTACCTCGGAACGATGCTCACACATGTACCACTATAGTCCAAAAATCGCGAGAATATTAAACTTTTACCACATACGAACTTACGTAACATATTTTAACAAAACGCGTTCGACAACGTCCGGACTCACGTAAACGTCTCACTAAATAATTTCTAAACTTTTCACTAATCATAATTAATATTTTTATTAATTATAATTACACCAAACCGGATCCTTAACTTCACTCTAAGCCCAAAATAATTTATGGCCTGTTACTATTCACGGCTCACTCCTTTTAAGCCCATTTTCTTTCTTTTGTTTTCATACCATTTGACTAGACCAAGTATGGAACGCACCTCGTACGCCCAAATCCTACACACGACACGCACATATTTTTACACATTCTCGTTCCTCCCCTAGCCAACTATGAGTGTGTCGATTTTTAGTTTTCCACGTCAAGTCTAGCTACGTTTTTACTAGGCAAAGCGTTAGTCCCAAAAACGATTTCATAAAATTCCAACTAATCCAAAACTCAACCATTTTGAACCACGTTTGTTTCTATAAGGACCTAAAATCATTTCTAAACACAAACTAATGTTTAAACGTTGCAAATTATCAAACCTCACAAATCCTAACCGAAGTTACAAATCGGTTAACAACTAAAAATTGTGGTCGACATGTATTATTAAAACAAAGAGGTACTTCCCTTTTTCAAGCTCACACACATACATATTCTATGCACCTAGGCAAAGTACTACACCATTTTTAAATCCATTTCGCAAGTACCATGTCATTTTAAAAGTCCAAAACCCACGTTTTCTTTGAAATTGAGCATATCTACACACTAGAAACAAAGGCTTTGAGTAACATGTTACTTCTTACACTTCATGACTTTTGAATGCACGTAACAATCCCATCTCATTAAGTTTTAGTCACTAGGATACACTAGGTACCATATATAAACGCCATGCATGCATGCTTCGTTTTTCATTTTCATGCAAAGTAAAACTCACCAAAAATATTAAGTCCTTAGTCTAGTCTTGGGTCGAAGCACTTGGGTAGGATTTCAAAGTAACCGGGTGGTGTTTAGGAGGAACAAGTCGTTGTTTGTGAACCTTGGTCGAGTCTACACTCACGTTACACGCTCATACCACACTCTCCTCGACTCTACGTCTCGTTTTACCCCACCATTTTGGTGTTGTAAGTCCCATACGACTCTTTTCAATATTTGTTTACACGTACATTGGTATTATTTTTCGTACACAACACAAACAAATGCACCTTATTATTTGAAAACTAAATAAACAACATATACATATTATACCTTCGTCTATATATTTCCCACCTTAACAATCAAGTAATATAAAGATTTGAAACTAAAATGTTACATACAAACTATTTTATTTCACAAACTAATAGACCCCCTGACAAACAATCATTTTTGTATAAAAACTTTGTAATGAAAATCGCGTTTTGAACCTATAAAAGTCACAAAGCAAATCGACTTGAACCTAGTTTTGAAAACTAAAAACTATCGATTGGGCCCTTAAAGCCCAATCAGCCAAAAATAAGCCGATCGTATAAGCTGTTGCAATAAGCGGTTTAGTAACGTTTTCATGGTCCTAATATTAGCCCAAAACCCTCGTAGGCCCATTGGATTTAGAAAGCTTAACGGGCCTTATATTTTTCGTTAAAAGCCCATAAGCTATAAAAATAAGCTTTTCGATAAATAAGCTATTAGGAAAAGTTAAATAAGCTATTTTTAAACTAATTAAGAAATAAAAACACTAAGTTTTGAAATTGGTGAATTTTGGACTAAATTTGCAAATTTAATAAAATTCGGGTTAAAAGTGTCAATTTTACAAAGTTGGGGTGAAAACTGTCATTTCCCAAACTCAAGGATGAAAAACTGATTTTTTAAATTTTTGGATGAAAAATGTAAGAATTATAAAGTTTTGGACGTAAAGCGTAAATATATTAAATTTTGGACTAACGGTGTAACGCTAACGCCGTTAGGGTAAAAAGTGTAAAATTTTGGAAAAGACAAGGGCCATATACTAAAATTTACATTTTTATTTTTACTTTCCGTTTTTCCAATTTCACATCACGACATACATTTTATTTCAAATTATTATTATTATTATTATTATTATTATTATTATTATTATTATTATTATTATTATTATTATTATTATTATTATTATTATTATTATTATTATTATTATTATTATTATTATTAAACTTACGTTCACTAAACTTACGATATATTATAAAACCACAAGTTTTACTATCGTTAAATTAACAATTTACGTATTCAAAAACTACTCGTGATTAAAACATTTAGACTATCAAACACTAAAACTCGCCATATATTATCTAGGTCGTGTGTGGAGCTGTTCCCATTTTGCAAACTGAGTATCGATATTTTTACCACTATACCACTAAGGTGAGTTCGTAGCCCACTTTTATAAAACTGTTTTCGTGGGGAGATACATGCTTTAAAATCTGAACACGAGTATTTTCTTATACTATGCCTGAAATTGTTATTGCTTAAGTCCCTTATTGCCAAAAGCCCCTCATATCATGAACCTTAGTCACTCGTAAGGTGAACGTAAATAATTGTGGATAGATCTATTAGGGATTGACAATCCCCGTTTGGGCGTTGGAGAAAACTACCAAACGCACTTTATTTGAAATCTAATAGGTTACTGGCAAGGACCTATCCCGAGGGCCCCTGTTACTATAATCCATCATTTATGATGAGATCTGTTAATCGGATGAGTGTCATGAGCTTAATGCAATAATAAATGATTTTTAACTTATAATTGTAATTCGATGCAATTATCACTATCGCTTGTGTTCAACTACTAAACTTAAAACTATGAATATCACTCAACTTTTGTTGTCTTTTAGCATGTTTATCTCAGGAAATTAATGCGAAGGAGCTCAAGGCATGGAGAGGGCACTAAACCCCTATACGGGTGTTAAATAAAATGTTTTGTCATTCACTTTTAATAACTCATATCTTCTATGATATGTTAAAACTAATGGAACAACTTTGTATTTGAATACTTGCTTTTAAATGAATGATAAACATAACTTTAAAACGTCTATTTGAGTCGTTTTTTTTATGACGTTGACTTCGATCCTCTAAGTAATACCCCACAAAGTCTTCTGCTGCTCTAGTTGAAATTTAGGGGGTGTTACAGATTGGCATCAAATCCAAGGTTATAGAGAACCAGGTGTATTTTAAAAACACTGGACTACAACTACGCTTTTAAAACGGACCATTTTTACAAAAAAAAAAAAAAAAAAAAAAAAAAAAAAAAAAAATCATGTTACGCCCTCCGTGCCTTCGCAGCTCCAACAACGGTTAGAAAATGTTAATTATCATATGAACTTTTTATAATGTTAACGTAGTTTATGATTATATTAATGACTTGCATTTACTATTCGGGATTAATACAGTACCATGTCGTCATCTTCCCATCCTATCACCTTCTCATCTGACTCGGACTCGGAAACTTCTCTCCCAATACCACCACCCCCATCACCTACTCAGAATCGTAGGCATAGGCATGTGCGTCAACTCCAGATCTATGAGTCAGAACCCTTTGGTCAACCTTTCCGACGTTACGGAGGAGGTCCTGTCTGTAAGCACACCCCCTGGAAACGGGTGCATGTGACACCTACTCCACCTATACCACCCCCATCTCCACCCCTACCTACTCCATTCGTATCACCGGCACCAGTGATATTTCCCACATCACCTATGACTGGAATTAGGCCATCACCGTCCTCATCCCTTGAGCACCCTAGGACTATACGACTATCCCCAGTTCCACCAACCATCGTCTTTTATCGACAAACCACCACTGTACCTTTATCAGCACCTGATTTACCAACCATTACCTCACTATCAGCTCCACCTCGTAGGAGGCCACGTATTGTGGTTTCATCCCTATCTGACCTCGGTGATCAAACCGTAAATGAGGCTACTTTCCGACCTAAGACCCGTGGGAGGGTCGATGCTCGAAGATGGTCTTTCTTACTTCCACTCCTTCAGTACTGGAGATCTCAGGAAGGTGCTCCTAGTGTTAGGGAACTAGGAGAGAGTTCATCCTCAGCTGCTTCTAGGATTCTTCCAGTTACCGGGGAATCCATCCACCATACCATACCTTTACTAGCCGCCAGGATAGCCCGCCATGAGGATCGTTTTAAGGACATTGTGAGAGTTATCGATGATTTTCCACTAGAGCAGATAGAGGCTATAGGAGAAGATGTAGGAAACCTTGAGATTGGTCAGTTGGCAATGGAGGAGAGCTTTGAACTGATGAGCACTCATCTGCAAGGGGCTATTGAGACGATACGTACCTTGGGAGGTATTGCTATCATGATGCAAGGAGAGATCGAGTCACAGGATGATGAGATCGACAGGATCAGCATTCAGGTCCTAAACCTGAGGAGTATGATTAGAGACACCCAGGCTAGAAAGAGAGCCAGAGACTTGACAATAGAGACCATGTATGATTGAAGACCTTCAGCGCAGACTCGGGGATGCACCAGGGAATCCATAGATCAGGGATATATCATTATAGCTAAGGACTATCTTAGCCTGCCAGTGTGGCATTAATAAAGGAATCTTGTATTGTTATGTTTTCTTTGTAAAACGAATGAACGAGACATTATTAATATTATGTTGCCAGTTACGTTGTAATATATTGATGTTGATCTATGTTTCTATGGTTGTTTCTTTATGCGTTGTTGTGTTCTCATATATATATATATATATATTGTCACAGGGAATGTCAGTCCATACAAACCAAACCAATCATTTATACTTCTATTGTGTGTTTGATTTATTCAAGCATGTCGTGATGATTATTTATAATGTTATAAATTTTATGCGATAATTTCTCAACATAACATGGTTATATATATGATATTGATAGAGTCATGGCTAAGACAAGGAAAGCGACTGCGACTACAACACCCGAAACCGCAACACCTACAACCGAAACGTCCACACCAACTATGACTCCGGCTGATATCGAGAAAGCAATTGCTGACGGTGTCGCCGCTGGTTTGGAAGTGAATGCACGCAATAGCGGCACTAGCATACCACCAGGAGGAAGTGGAACCTCTGTACCCCGCAAGTGTACCTATAAAGACTTTATAGGTTGTTAACCAACTTTCTACAAGGGTACAGAAGGAGTGACTGGACTTACTCAGTGGTTCGAGCGAACCGAAATAGTCTTTCAGAGGAGTGGCTGTTCAGAGGATTTCAAAGTTACCTTTGCTACTGGAACACTTTTGCAAGATGCCTTGTCTTGGTGGAATTCTATCACCCAAACTATGGGGATGACTGAAGCATTCCAACTCACCTGGACCGAGTTCAAAGCAAAAATACTGAGAAAGTACTGCCCACGTGCTGAGCTGAGAAAGTTGGAAGATGAATTTCACGAGTTAATAGTGAAAGGGATTGATCTCAGGACATGCAACAGGAGGTTCCAAGAACTATCGGCACTATGCCCCACGATGGTGCCAGATTTCGAAAGGACCCTGGAGAAATATGTCGAAGGACTCCCTCGGAGCATCGAAGGAGATGTTACCTCATCGAACCCACCAACTCTAGAAGTGGCAATGACCCTCGCTCAGAAACTGTTGGACCGAGAGGTCAAGTGTAACAAAGAACTCAAGCGAAAGCTTGATGACAAAAGGATTACTCACACCAACAGTGGCAACCACAACCACAACAACTCCAACAACAACAACCCTAGGAACCACAATCAAAACCGCCACAACTACAACAACCGCAACAATCAACAGAACCCTGGGCAAGAGACTGCCAAAGCATATACCGCCACTGGAAGCGGGGGATATGCGGGTCCAAAACCTCAATGCCACAAGTGCAAGTTACACCACTATGGGCAGTGCACCATTAAGTGTACAAAGTGTCAGAGAGTGGGCCATCAAACCAAGGATTGCAAGATCCCAGCTACCGGGAGCAATTTGCAGCCCGTGACCCCAACATGCTACAATTATGGAGAAATTGGCCACTACAAGAACCAATGCACCAAAGGAAATGGTCAGACAAGCAACGCTCGTGGGAGAGCCTATGTGATGGGAGAAGGAAATGCGTCACAGAACCCAGACGTAGTCACAGGTACGTTCCTACTCAATCATCATAACGCTAAAGTATTATTTGACTCCGGAGCCGATAAGAGTTTTGTTTCTACTTCCTTTGCCCCTTTACTTAACATTGCCCCCTCTAAGTTAGATACTGCCTATGATATCAAAACGGCCAACGGGGATTTAATTGGCATAGACACCGTAATTCAGAATTGCACCATAACCTTACAAAACAAAACTTTTCCCATCAACCTCCTGCCTACTCACCTAGGTAGTTTCGATGTCGTCGTCGGAATGGATTGGTTATCCAAACACCATGCTAGAATCATCTGTGATGAGAAAGCAGTCCACAATCCATTTAACGGTGAAACTCTCGTTATCCAAGGCGATAAGAGTAAACCGTGACACGGTATCATCTCGTACATCAAGACGGCGAAATACATGAATCAAGGTTGTCAAGTATTCATGGTTCGAGTAACGGAAGATAAATCAAAGGAAAAATGACTAGAGGACGTTCCCGTCGTCAAGGAGTTTCCAGAAGTTTTTCCTGACGATTTACCCGGCCTTCTACCTACCCGCCAAGTAGAATTCCAGATAGATCCCGTGCCTGGAGCAGGACCGGTGGCAAGAGCACCTTATAGGTTAGCCCCGTCCGAGATGAAGGAATTGGCTGAACAACTAGAAGAGTTGTCAGATAAGGGTTTCATCCGACCAAGTTCATCACCTTGGGGAGCTCCAGTCCTATTCGTTAAGAAGAAAGACGAAACTTTCCGAATGTACATTGACTACTGAGAATTAAACAAATTAACCGTGAAGAATCGGTATCCACTACCCAGGATCGATGATTTGTTTGATCAACTACAAGGATCGAGTGTCTATTCGAAGATCGACTTAAGGTCAGGGTACCATCAACTAAGAGTTAAAGATGAAGATATTCCCAAAACAGCTTTTAGGACTCGATACGGACACTTCGAATTTCAAGTGATGCCATTTGGTTTAACCAATGCGCCCGCAGTGTTTATGGATTTGATGAATCGAGTATGCAAACCATACTTGGATAAATTTGTGATTGTATTCATAGATGACATCTTAATATATTCTCGCAAAGAGAAAGAACATGCGGAACACTTGTGGATCATCTTAGAGTTGCTCAAGAAGGAAGAGCTATATGCCAAGTTCTCTAAGTGTGATTTCTGGATTAGAACTGTACAATTTATGGGTCACGTTATCGATAGTCAAGGCATCCATATGGATCCGACAAAGATTGAGGTCGTTAAGGATTGGGCATCTCCTACCAACCCCACGGAAATACGCCAATTCTTAGGTCTTGCCGGTTACTACAGGCGATTCATTGAAGGTTTTTCAAAAATCGCCATGCCTTTGACCGAGTTAACACAAAAGAACAAGAAGTACAATTGGGAGGAAAAGCAGGAATCGGCTTTTCAGTTGTTAAAGAAGAAACTCTGTGAAGCCCCGATTTTAACACTACCGGAAGGAAGTGAAGACTTCGTAGTGTACTGCGATGCGTCGTACCATGGTTTAGGTGCGGTACTGATGCAAAAAGACAAAGTGATAGCTTATGCTTCACGACAACTCAAGATGCATGAAATAAATTATACAACTCATGATTTGGAATTAGGAGCAGTAGTATTTGCTCTTAAGATATGGAGACACTATCTGTACGGCACCAAGTGCACGGTATACACAGATCACAAAAGTCTTCAACATATTCTAGATCAGAAGGAGTTGAATATGAGGCAACGCCGATGGTTAGAATTGCTTAGCGATTACGATTGTGAAATTCGCTACCATCCGGGAAAAGCAAACGTCGTGGCAGATGCCTTAAGTAGGAAAGAACGAATAAAACCTCTCAGGGTCCGATCCTTGGGAATGACGGTTTGTTCGCCTCTTCCATCGCAAATACTTCAAGCGCAATCCAAAGCTCTTCGAGAAGAGAACAGACCAAATGAAAGAATCTACGGCATGCCGGAGAACTCAAATGGTTTTGTGAAGAGATCAAACAAAATGCTCTGTTTTAAGGAAAGAAGTTGGGTTCCACTCTATGGAGGTATACGTGACCTCATCATGCATGAGTCGCACAAATCAAAGTACTCCATCCACCCAGGTTCCGACAAGATGTACCAGGATCTTAAGAAACTCTATTGGTGGCCAAACATGAAAGCCGACATAGCAGAGTATGTCGGAAAATGTTTGACTTATGCCAGAGTAAAAGCAGAGTATCAGAAACCATCAGGATTATTGGTACAACCCGAACTTCCCATGTGGAAATGGGAACGGATTACAATGGACTTCATCACCAAACTACCCAAGACGTCAACAGGATATGATACCATATGGGTCATCGTTGATCGTCTCACCAAATCCGCTCACTTTCTGCCTATCAAAGAAACCGACAAAATGAATACACTCTCACAGTTGTACTTAAAAGAGATTGTTACCCAACATGGAGTGCCTATCTCCATCATCTCTGATCGAGATAGTCGATTCACGTCTCATTTCTAGAAATCTTTGCAGAAAGCTCTAGGTACTAAGTTAGACATGAGCACAACATACCATCCTCAAACTGATGGACAAAGTGAAAGAACCATCCAAACCTTAGAAGACATGCTCCGAGCATGTGTGATCGACTTCGGAAAAGGTTGGGACAAACACTTACCGTTGGTAGAATTCTCTTACAACAATAGTTATCACACTAGTATTAAGGCAACCCCATTCGAAGCACTGTATGGAAGAAAGTGCAGATCACCCGTTTGTTGGGCCGAAATTGGTGACATACAACTCACCGGGCCCGAACTCATTCATGAGACAACGGAGAAAATAGTTAAGATCAAACAACGGCTACAAGCTGCAAGGGACAGGCAGAAGAGCTATGCCGACATAAGACGAAAACCTATGGAATTTCAGGTTGGAGATAGAGTAATGTTGAAAGTGTCTCCTTGGAAAGGAATGATACGCTTTGGAAAGCGTGGAAAGTTAAACCCTAGATACATCAGACCATTTAGCATCCTAGAACGGATTGGACCAGTGGCATATAAGCTAGAGTTGCCAAAAGAACTTAGCCGAGTACACCCTACCTTCCACGTGTCTAACCTTAAGAAGTGTTTATCCGATGAATCTCTAGTCATCCCACTCAAAGAGATTCAACTCGACGATAAACTTGTCTTTACAGAAGAACCAGTAGAAATCATGGATCGGGAAATCAAACGATTAAAACAAAACCGTATTCCCATAGTCAAGGTTCGATGAAACTCCAAGCGAGGACCGGAATACACATGGGAACGCGAGGATCAAATTCGTGCCAAATACCCCCATCTATTTCCCTATACACCCCTGACGACCATCTTAGACTAGAATTCCGGGACGGAATTCAGAATAAGGGGTAGGTACTGTAATCTCCCGTAAATTTTCCCTATGAATTGTAAAAGTTAATCAAAGACTAATATATCATTACGTTAATTAATAACGTTTTTACCAATAACAATTTTTATTTTATTTTAATATACTATGTTACTCGAAATCACTACGATACTTATAATCCTTTTTCCTTGGAACGATGCTCACACATACTTACTTACGTAACATATCTTAACAAAACGCGTTCGACAACGTCCGGACTCACGTAAACGTCTCACTAAATAATTTCTAAACTTTTAACTAATCATAATTAATATTTTTATTAATTATAATTACACCAAACCGGACCCTTAACTTCACTCTAAGCCCAAAATAATTTCTGGCCTGTTACTATTCACGGCCCACTCCTTTTAAGCCCATTTTCTGTCTTTTGTTTTCATACCATTTGACTAGACCAAGTAAGGAACGCACCTAGTACGCCCAAATCCTACACACGACACGCACATATTTTTACACATTCTCATTCCTCCCCTAGCCAACTATGAGTGTGTCGATTTTTAGTTTCCCACGTCAAGTCTAGCTACGTTTTTACTAGGCAAAGCGTTTGTCCCAAAAACGATTTCATAAAATTCCAACTAATCCAAAACTCAACCATTTTGAACCACGTTTGTTTCTATAAGGACCTAAAATCATTTCTAAACACAAACTAATGTTTAAACATTGCAAATTATCAAACCTCACAAATCCTAACCGAAGTTACAAATCGGTTAACAACTAAAAATTGTGGTCGACATGTATTATTAAAACAAAGAGGTACTTCCCTTTTTCAAGCTCACACACATACATATTCTATGCACCTAGGCAAAGTACTACACCATTTTTAAATCCATTTCGCAAGTACCATGTCATTTTAAAAGTCCAAAACCCACGTTTTCTTTGAAAATGAGCATGTCGACACACTAGAAACAAAGGCTTTGAGAAACATGTTACTTCTTACACTTCATGACTTTTGAATGCACGTATCAATCCCATCTCATTAAGTTTTAGTCACTAGGATACACTAGGTACCATATATAAACGCCATGCATGCATGCTTCGTTTTTCATTTTCTTGCAAAGAACGCCATGCATGCATGCTTCGTTTTTCATTTTCTTGCAAAGAACGCCATGCATGCAAAACTCACCAAAAATATTAAGTCCTTAGTCTAGTCTTGGGTCGAAGCACTTGGGTAGGATTTCAAAGTAACCGGGTGGTGTTTAGGAGGAACAAGTCGTTGTTTGTGAACCTTGGTCGAGTCTACACTCACGTTACACGCTCATACCACACTCTCCTCGACTCTACGTCTCGTTTTACCCCACCATTTTGGTGTAGTAAGTCCCATACGACTCTTTTCAATATTTGTTTACACGTACATTGGTATTATTTTTCGTACACAACACAAACAAATGCACCTTATTATTCGAAAACTAAATAAACAACATATACGTATTATACCTTCGTCTATACATTTCCCACCTTAACAATCAAGTAATATAAAGATCTGAAACTAAAATGTTACGTACAAACTATTTTTGAATACCATTCTAATCTATGACAACAAGTCGAGAAACCTTTTAAAAAAATTTCTAAGTCTTTTTACTTATAAAAACTCGTTTCATGTAAGCCCAAAACGAACGTATATCTTTAAAATCTACTTAACGAGCATACTATTTTATTTCACAAACTAATAGACCCCCTGACAAACAATCATTTTTGTATAAAAACTTTGTAATGAAAATCGCGTTTTGAACCTATAAAAGTCACAAAGCAAATCTACTTGAACCTAGTTTTGAAAACTAAAAACTATCGATTGGGCCCTTAAAGCCCAATCAGCCAAAAATAAGCCGATCGTATAAGCTGTTGCAATAAGCAGTTTAGTAACGTTTTCATGGTCCTAATATTAGCCCAAAACAAAGCCCAAAACCCTCGTAGGCCCATTGGATTTAGAAAGCTTAACGGGCCTTAGATTTTTTGTTAAAAGCCCATAAGCTATAAGGATGAAAAACTGTCATTTCCCAAACTTAAGGATGAAAAACTGATTTTTTAAACTTTTGGATGAAAAGTATAAGAATTATAAAGTTTTGGACGTAAAACGTAAATATATTAAATTTTGGACTAACGGTGTAACGCTAACGCTGTTAGGGTAAAAAGTGTAAAATTTTGGAAAAGACAAGGGCCATATACTAAAATTTACATTTTTATTTTTACTTTCCGTTTTTACAATTTCACATCACGACGTTACATTTTATTTCAAACTATTATTATTATTATTATTATTATTAAACTTACGTTATATATATATATATATATATATATATATATATATATATATATATATATATATATATATATATATATATATATATATATATATATATATATATATATATATATATATATATATATATAAACTAAACTTACTATATATTATAAAACCACAAGTTTTGCTATCGTTAAATTAACAATTTATGTATTCAAAAACTACTCGCGATTAAAACATTTAGACTATCAAACACTAAAACTCGCCATATATTATCTAGGTCGTGTGTGGAGCCGTTCCCATTTTGCAAACTGAGTATCGATATTTTTACCACTATACCACTAAGGTGAGTTCATAGCCCACTTTTATAAAACTGTTTTCGTGAGGAGATACATGCTTTAAAATCTGAACACAAGTATTTTCTTATACTATGCCTGAAATTGTTATTGCTTAAGTCCCTTATTGCCAAAAGCCCCTCATATCATGAACCTTAGTCACTCGTAGGGTGAATGTAAATAATTGTGGATAGATCTATTAGGGATTGACAATCCCCGTTTGGGCGTTGGAGAAAACTACCAAACGCACTTTATTTGAAATCTAATAGGTTACTGGCAAGGACCTATCCCGAGGGCCCCTGTTACTATAATCCATCATTTATGATGAGATCTGTTAATCGGATGAGTGTCATGAGCTTAACAATAATAAATGATTTTTAACTTATAATTGTAATTCGATGCAATTATCACTATCGCTTGTGTTCAACTACTAAACTTAAAACTATGAATATCACTCAACTTTTGTTGACTTTTAGCATGTTTATCTCAGGAAATTAATGCGAAGGAGCTCAAGGCATGGAGAGGACACTAAACCCCTATACTGGTGTTAAATAAAATATTTTTTCATTCGCTTTTAATAACTCATATCTTCTATGATATGTTAAAACTAATGGAACAACTTTGTATTTGAATACTTGCTTTTAAATGAATGATAAACATAACTTTAAAACGTCTCTTTGAGTCGTTTTTTTATGACGTTGACTTCGATCCTCTAAGTAATACCCCACAAAGTCTTCCGCTGCTCTAGTTGAAATTTAAGGGGTGTTACACTAGACGTTACTTGGCCTCAAATGAGTGTTTACCGGACACTCTAAAGATATTAGACATGAAATGCATCCGTAATTCCGTTGGAGCAACCCAAACACGGATGGAGGAGTCACCCTCAATAGATCTATTCACTTACTCTCGCTCGTACTTTAATTAACGGTCCATGATAATAAAGGGGACTTGTCAAGACGTGGTAATATGTCAACTTAAGCAATGTAAGGCATTTAATACTTTGGCATGTACAAAAATAATTAAAGCAACGTATTCTCCCCCAGAAGTAATTCAAAACGTGTAAAAGTATAAAACAAGTATTTAAGCATGTATCTCCCCAAAGAGTTTATAACGTAATTAAACAAGTAAAAGTGGGATATGACTCACCTTGAAGTGATGATACAATGAGATGAAATGATAGGGACAATAAGGCGAGAAATTTTAGCCGCAACCTAATATAAGTAATAACGATCTACTTTAGATCATGACGTGATGTAATGAATGCACATGCACATGATGCCTATACCACTCGTAACTTAAGAAAATACTAGTTATTGTCAAAAAAAAAATTTTCCATACTTAGGAAAAATAAGTCTTAACTAGACTTGTAAAAACTAGTCGTAGTATATCGTATATAGAATGTTAGTGTTATATTCCTTGCTTTGAAAACCTTGAAATAACGTCTAATAGTCGTAAAAATAAACTTGTAATCACTAGTACTTCATTAGTTATGAATTTGGAAATTTGGTAGTATTTCTAGAAAATCTAGGATTTAGTACGTAGAAGTAGTATTATTATTATTTCTAGTTAAAAAGCTGTCAAAATATATATAGTTTTGCCGATATTGAAACGTGAATATCTTAGTCGTTATAAGTTCATTTTCCTCGTTCTCTATATCCACGGATTCGTCTTAGTATGTACTAATATATTTTTGATAACTCAGCTTCTCTAGGTTACGTCTAACGCCTCGGTTTGTCCACCAAAAATCGTCCAACAGCATATAATTTTCAGAAAAATAGTTTTCGTCATTAAACTTGCAAAAATCATATCTCCTTCGTTATAAACTCGTTTTAATCCGTTCTTTCGCCTACGGCTTCTTTTTTGAAAGTATTTTCTAAATCTTTGGTTGAAAATCTCCCCTGAGTTACTGTGTTTTCCAGAATTTACATTTTGGGACAATAGGTTTATAAACATGTTCCAAATCCATTTCTAATGTTATAAATTAGTTTCTAATCCACCCAAATCACTTCCAATCACCACAAATCTTGTCTATTCCTACCATACACCTTCTTAGGGTGTCATGGGTTCTTAAACATCATCAATCTTGTGGATCTAACAAGGGTTTCCATTTCTAGAGTTTCAAAGACATAAGTATATATAATGAGTGGTATAAACTAACATATGCATAAGATCTTGTATGAAAACCATATGATCATAATAAATACTTGAAGAAATGATGAAAATAAAATTTGTAAACTTACTTTGAAAGATTATGAAGCTTGGATGATGAAAACCTTATGATCCTTGAGTTTATATTGCAAAACCCTAACAAGGATAACTATATAAGCTAGATTTGAGTTTGATCTTGGAAAAATTATGGATCTTGGTCTTGTTTTTATTTGGGTCATGGGTTTTGAGAGGAAAGGAAGAAGAAACTTTGGTGTTTTGATCTAAAATTTATGGATGAAAATGTGTTATAGGTTTTTAGATATTTGCTAGTGAAATTTAGGATAAGTTAAATACAATCAATGCCAAGGGTTAGGGGGGGGGGGGTTGTGGCCGGTTTTTCAGAGAAGAAAAAAGGCAAAATTGCTTTTGATTTAATTAGAAAGAGTAGTGGAAGATTAGTATAGTTTTTAGTTGTTTAATTTAGGTAGTTTTAGTTAGTTTAGTTATAATCGGGTACCGTGTTTGCTAGAAATAAATTTTAACGAAGTTAGCCGGGACTTAATAAAGTCATAAAAATGATAAAAATATGTTGGGTACAAAAATTGAGCGTTTGGATAATTATCGTTTAGTTTTCACGAAAACCGTCGTAATTATATTAAACTTACGTTATAAATTAAATAAATTCCCAAAATACCGGGTAAATGAATTTTATAATTTTTATGATGTTGTAAGGAGTTTAAAAATATATCGGAACCATTGTGGGGATTTCTAGATATGTTAGTTATATTTATTACTCGTGTGTTAACGTTTATTTAAAAATAAATATACGTAAAACGTTAAATATACCAAAAATTTTAATATGAATATTCTACGAGTGGTATAGTATGCAAATTCTATTATGATGATATGTAGACTATTTCTAGTCCGTATGAAATGTCCCTGATGATAATGTATGAATTCGTACCTGAACCAATTCGGTTACGCGAATTTAAATATCCGTAAACTAAATTTACGATAAAATGAGCAATGCACATGAATAGTATTTTTCTTCTGGAAATGAATAGTGTCAAGTGAATCGTAAAATTTTTGAACGCTTCTCAGAATATCAAACTGACATCAAAAATGATAAATAGTAAAATGATGAATAGTGTTTTGATGAATAGTGATTTATGAATAGTAAATTGTCGAAGTTTGGAAAATGACCTGAAATGGTGAGTTGTGACAGTCGCCCACCCAAAAAGGAATTCAGTCCCTGAATTCAGCTAGTGTTGGTCTCGGTAATAGATTTGGTGAAAAGATGTGGATACTTGCGTCGCATTTGGTCTTCTCGTTCCTAAGTAAACTCGGGACCTCTTCGAGAGTTCCAGCAAACTTTCACGATAGGAATTCGACTCTGCTTCTACTGTTCGACTTAACTGTCCATGATTTCTACTGGTTCTCTTACCAGGTTTGCGTTGGTCTTTGGGTTGGATTCCTTCCAATGGAATCATGAGTCACTAATCTGGAAGTCATTTCTCGGGATTTGAAATTGTGAAACCTGTTTATGTAATTCTACAACTTTCCAACAAGGCTCAAGTCTGAGGGTCACTGGCCTACTCTTTCTGAAATATTAAATGGTCCAGTGTACATCGAGTTTAACTTCCCGAATTTTTCTAAATGGTATCATGCCTTTCCTAGGCAGAACTTTTAACGTGACCCTACCATCAACTTGAAATTCTAAGGGTTTACAACTTATCGACTTGTAACTGATTCTTGATTTGCAAGAAATTCCTGGTTATTTCATGAGTGCTTACAGGAACAGTGAGTTTGGCTTTTTCCGCATTCGGTCCGTCAATAGATGATCAACGCTTCTTGAGGTTTACAATGTGATATGGGCAATATATGTTGCTGAACTCTGCCAGAACTCAAATTTGTATGTCAGCTGGTCGATTCTAAAATGAATCTTAAATGGTCCACTATACTAGAGGTTCAATCTCTCGTGTTACCAAAATTATATCATGCCTCGCCAAGGCAAAGCTTTCAACTTAGTTCGTTCTCCCACTTGAATCTAGATGGTTTGCTGTTCTGGGGTACCCAATCCGCATGATGTGCGTCCTGCACCAACCCTATTTCTACCAGTTTCTCGTTGCTTGTAACTGGTTCTTGACTTGTGAAATTTCCTTTGTTGTTCCATAGTTTAGTTCTAGACTAGTGAATTTAATTTTCCGATTTCGGTCTGAGACTTGGTAATTGGTACTTCGATCATAAAGTGCATCAAATGGTGTAGTCTCTACTCTCGCGCGATAACTATGTTTGCAAATGATTTCGATTTATGGTAAATGGTTAGTCCAACCATTTCTAGAGTCACTCACTCACGCTCTGAGCATATCTTTCCTATGTTTGGATTGTCCTTTCGCTTTGACCATTGGTCTGAGGATGGTAGGCGGTGTTTACATCTAAATGGGGTTCCGAAGAAAATGATTGCTAGGAGTCTGACGTGATTCGATTACCTTTATCAGGAATAATTGAAACGGGTACAATAAATCTTGTGGCTAATTCCACAACGTTCTATCTTTCGAACTTGGCGTTATCTGAAAGAGAGAGAATATGGGTAACAATTTTTGATTCCTTGTGTTTTGTTCCAACGGATGATAAGACATGTGTCTTTCTTTGCCTATTGGGCTTGGTCTCTATTACTAAAGTTCGTAATTGATTTATGGTGTCCCTCCTAATTTCCTTCATCACCCATTCCAAGGTTCCCTATTGTCAAGTCACAAAATTCTAAATGCATAAGCGATGTAGTATGGTGATTAGTTTTGGAAATTTGTCTCGCGATTGTGTGGGTTTTGGTTGAAATCTTTTTTTTGTTTTTTTTTTTTTTTTTTTTTGAATAAACGAATTTAGAAAATGGAGCTAATGGTTTACTACGTAATATCTTACTTGCTGATTCAAAATTCAATAGTTATGAAATGTGAAACCGTTTTCAAACACATTGTGATTAGGAATGTTTACCAAAGTTTGACGTTTATATATTTCTTGTTGTACAATAGTTTTGCTAAATACTGACAAAAAAGGATCGTACTTGTTCAAAAATAGGAATTTCAAAAATTATTTTTCTACAAGATATGTGATTTGCATAAACACAAATTTTAAATCAACTTCATTCAAAAGTGAAAGTATTAACAAGGATAAAATAGTAGGATAGGTAATGTTCGCATAAATGCATAGATGTCTAACATTTAGTTCCTGAGGTTGGATAATGCCTATTGGTGGTTATCAGACAAAACTACAAGCCTAGGTATTCAAACTAACTTAAGTCCTGAAATAGTTTATCGTTGAAAGTATTATCATGTTGGCAAAATATATTCAGGTCGGATCCCTTTCTTGGTATGAAAATGAGGTTATCTGAAATTTCTAGAGAGCACAACTCCTTAGGGGAATCCATATCAATAATCTTAATTTAAACAATTATCTTTGGTGAAAACTCATTACAGGGAAGTTTGCGTTTGGATGAGGCCATGTTTAAATGGAACACTCTACAGTATCGGTTAGGAGGCTTGGTATATTTCTATAGTGTTACTTAGAGTACCTTCACATTTTGTTCGATCCTGTAGCTCAGTCTAGCTAGTACATTTGAATAATAAAATTGGACAACTAGGTCAGAGATGGTGAGTCGGATGGTCTCGTGATATCTTAGGATTGTTGTTAAGTTATGAATTTTCTTAGTCCAGGTTTAGTAGTTCCGTAATACTTTTATTGTTTTTCTTGCATCGAGGAATCCTCCTAGTACTTGATATGGAAAGTCTCTCCTAGAGAAGTCATTGGAAAGTTCTAATTTAATGGCTGAGTGGGTGACAGGTGGGGTAAGTATCCAGGGAGAGCTTGTCAGAAAGAGATGTTTATGAAAGAGTTTACTTGTTTACAACGCTTTTAAATGAAGCTGTTATTAGCAATACTTTAAAAGGTAATTATTTCCTTCATGGCATAATTCTTCCTAAATTATACATAGGTGATCAGGCTATGTATAATTGAGGACTAATGATGCGATGCTGGATTTAGTCAAAATATCATTACTTTCCTCAAAAGTTTTTAAATGGTGTTCAACGCATTGTTATTAAAAATGGTATCCTGATATTTCCTTTCATGTATCTTGAAAATTGTTTCGCATAGTAATACTAAATACTTGGTGTAATGACGGAAAAATCAATTTATAAGGTGGTAATAAAACAGTTTCCTTTAATAATTCCGTAAAACAATTTCCCCAAATGGTAGTAAAATAGCTTGTAGTAAAATTTGTTGAATGGTTTATTGGATACATGGGTGAATCCTATGGTATGGTAATAGTCTACTAATTCACTTATTTAAAGAATGTAAACATCTTAGTTCATAACAGGGCAGTGGTTTATGATTATGAAGTGGTCGAGAATATGGTAATGATATTGAGAGTGTGAAGGATGAACGTGTCGTTAAGGCATCTATAGTCAACTGAAGATGATAGTCTATGTGTGAAAGGATATAGGGCAAAATTTTGGTGCCAATGATTTGAAGTATTCGAGAATTTATACTAGGTAAAGTTTGCAGGTTCAAATGCTTAATCCCTCTACGCATGACTAAAATGTATAAAGAATGGAAATTGTTGTACGGGTGATCTGAGTCAAGTAGGTACCACATCGAATGATGTTTGATTTTCCATGAATGCAAGCTAAATGTCTTATGGTCAGGTGAAACTTCTCGATATCCTTTCATGAAAATGAGGTCTTGTCCCAATGTGACTAAGCTATATCGATCTCCGAAAAGAATATAAATTTTTTTGAGTAATTGTACCTTGATCTTTCAATCCAACGAGCTCATACTAGCGTGAGGGTCTTATAATATGGAATGAGCGAAAAAGTCATAATTTGAAGTAGTGGTGTTAAGGCATGGTGTATCAATATTGGAAATCTCTGGTAGAGGGGTTTCTTTCGCATCTAAGGTCAAATAGTAAGTAGGTATAGTGGTTGCTTTCGAGATTCGTTCATGAGTTATGCGTGTTCCTTCTTGGAGATATGGTTTCTAAAATTAACAACATTTATTTGAGTGAACATTGTGAAATTTGGTCATAAATGTATTTTGGAGTGACTTTATTTGAAGTTTGCAATGAATATAGTTATGTAAAAGATGTGACTACGAAATATTTTGTGTTTTGATAAAAACAATATCTCATATATATATATATATGTGTGTGTGTGTGTGTGTGTGTGTGTGTGTGTGTGTGTGTGTCTTTGGAAAAAAGGAATTCAAGAAGATTGTTGCTTAAACAAAAACGAGTTTTAATCCAACCATTGAAAATCAATAATTTGTCGTACTTCGTAAGGGTTTCAAGAAATCTTTTTATTTGTACAAAAAATTTAATTTGGCTTTGACTTACTTGAATTGTTATTACCTCCGAAACACGAAAACTAGGGGAGTCACTTTTATCTTGGTCAACATGACCATTTAGTTGTAAAGACACCTTCGTCTTTATTAATCTTATTGTCTTACTCGCATCTTCCTAAAGTTGTAATTATATGTCAAATCTACTAATGTGACCACATTGGTCGGTGGAGTGTTGCTAGAGCGACTAATGATGTAATTATCGACTTAGAATGTGGTGTAATCAAACTTGATAATGAAGGGAGAGTTGTGATGAGTTCCATTATGATGGTATAATACCGTTCAAAGCATCTTGTTGGTTTATTGCGTTATGGAGGTATGAGTCGATCATATCTAAGTTAATATAGAGTCCTTGTGATAGATGCCACCCTTGGGCGATTGGGTGCAATTCTTATTGTGTTTGTGAGGCTTGTGGTATTATTCAGAGTGTATCGTCCAAACACTCGTGGGTAATCTCAATTAATTAAAGATCATCGTCTAACGATGAAGAGTAGTAGGTTGTCAAGCAGTAGAGGCTCCCAAACTCTCACCAACCTCAAACCTATAAGGTGGTGTAACGTGTGGTAGATGGTAATGGTATGTCAAATAGTGGTTGCTTCTTAAGCGGCCTGTCATATATGGGTGTAGGGTCTCTGAGATGTGATGGTGATAATAGTGAATGGAATACTACCCTGTTCCTATAACAAATCAATGGTGCTAATGGTGGTGTAAGTGCAACTGGTGGTACAATGGTAGTGGAAGATGACAAGGCATCTTCAATGTCGGAATCCGATAAAAGGATGACAGGGTGTGTATCTGAAGACATGTCACTTGTGAACCAGGTCAATATAATTATATATATACGAATATGAGTATAAATAACTCGCACAGTGTGTGCATGAAACAACATATGTAGAGAATATGCACTTATGATAAAATGATGAGATGTTATGTGATGAGGCGAAAAATGAACCACTTTTAAGGGGTCATTTAAGCCCAGAATTGAATTTATTTGATCAAATATTGCCCTAAATCGTTCCTTTTGTGATTTTAGGTGCTTTGGGAGTGAATTCTGAAAAATGAAGCATTTTGGACATTTTTGGAGCATAAAAGTGAAGAAAACGACAACGACTTAATTTTCCATGCTGAGAACAATACCTGACGGCGTCAAGAAGAAAAACCTGACGACGTCAAGAGTAAAATCTGTGACGACCCAGTGAAAACCTGAAGGCGTCAAGAGAAGAGCGTCAAGAGTAGTTTTGGTGACGGCCTGCATAAGGAGTACACATGACGGCGTCAAACCCAGATCTAGGCAGTCCGAGAAATTATTTTTGCGGCGAGATGACGGTGTGAGTAATTTGTTCTTGACGCCGTCACCCCATAGAATCTATATATACTTTTCTTTTTTTCATTAATTAGAGAGGAACTTGTGTGGAGAATACTAGGGTCAAACTTTGTAAACCCTAGGTCGTTTTTAACTGTATTTTCAAGGGTTTTCACCCCTTGAAACCTTTCATGTTCAATTGAGATAAGTCTTCTCTTAATTCATTCAATATGTCTATGTGTTGTTTGAATATATCTTATGCTTGTCTTGATTTCAACATGCTAGGTTAGATCTATCATGTGTTTGCTTAGATGTAATGAAACCTAGATGTTAATTATAGGTTGATTGCTTGTTTATAGTTGTAATGGATTAATGATTTCAATGTTAGGCTTAAGAAAACTGGCAGATCTCCATTGTGTAACATGCTTGAACGTCTTAAGAAACATGAACCGATGTGTACTAGGTTTTATTGGTTGTATTTAATGCATGAGCAAATTCTAGTGATCCCATGTTAGGAGCTTCTTAGCCGGCTCGACATAGGAGTGAAGTAGGCGCTTATAGGATTAGGGAAGTAAGTACGCCACCCCATGAATGGTATTAAGGAATACAACCCATCATCCACGCAACTGTAACAAGTAATTAACCTGTAAAAGATATCCAGGGAGTAGTGAAATCTATGTAAACACAATTCTCCCATATATTGCTTACACCTTTAGTATAATTTAGTTTATTTTCATTTCTAGTATTTTATTTTGATTGCATCTTAGTAATTGGGTTAGTTGACTAGCAACTAATTCCGCCCAACTCCTTCAAAACCGATATTTTTATTTGCTTTTATAAAAAATATAAAAATACAAAAAAAATCATCCATCATCTCTAGACCTAGTCTTTAGGTTTTCTAATCCTAGCGACACTATTCCTAGCTGAACGATCAATCCCCCAGTACTTGTTATTATACTATACTACATCGATCAGGTACACTGCCTGGTAGGGGTTGTAAGCTTCTCGAGATCCCTCGAGAGGTAAAGCCTGGTGCGATCCCCACGTATCAAGTTTTTGGCGCCGCAACCCGGGGAATAGTTATTGTCTAGGTTAGGATTTCTTTTTATTAGGTCTACTTGCTAGATTCCTTTCTAGTAAGATTTTATTTTTATTTTTAGGTTTTCTTTAGTCTATCTTTTTCTTTGTGTGTTTGTTCGTAATTTTCATTGACTATTCCGTTCACCATTATGGAGAATGTGAATCCACCAAGTCCGACAATAGAGTTTTACCAGAAAAATATGATTACACTAGTTTGGATATACCAAGATGGACGAATGAAATGAGGAGGACATGATCTTATATTGATTTTATTGAGTACCTTGAGAAAAGAGGCCAAGGGCATAAGACTTTTAAAGAATTCACCTTAGGAGCTCCATCAACCCCTCAAAATGCCTCACTTAGTGAAACCTATGCACCATATGAGCCTTCACCTAGGATAGTTTCGTATGAGCCACCTAGCTGCATGTCATGGTTATGCCTTACCATAATACAGGATGAACACATAAGTGACCTTGATGTGATGGAGGATGTAGCCGAACACGATCACATTGATAAAAATGACCTAGGTTTTATCATCGATGATGATGAATCTCAAGAAACACATGATGAGTCTTTTGGGCAATTTGTATATAGCAGTCAGAATATTGAGGATGATCCGTACGATTCGGATGTAGAAGTTGAGATGCCTAGAGAAGTACGTGAGATACTTGGGAAAATGTTAGGGTTAGATTATAATGAAACACATGTTGAGGATATAGGTGATCTTAACACAAGGAATGGTGAAGTAAATAACATAAGCCCACAAAGTACCCCACAAGTCCTACCATCATTTGATGCGTACACACCTCCCTTGACTTACCCGGAAAAAGTAGAAGAGACTATAGGAACCCCAATAGAGGTAGAACCTTTGAACCAAACACAACTAGAGGATATAGGTTTGAATACTTATAATGATAACCTTACTATTTGTTCTAGGGAAGTTCCTAGTTTTGATGAACTGGAGCCTCAGCCAAAACCTTTACCTAATCTTCCATCCTTGGATGAAAATTTAGGAATTGAAATAGGTTCCGATCCACCCATCAAACCATATAGTCCGGGTAGTCTTAGGACAAAGGTAGTAGACTCTAAGCCTTGTAGAGAGGAAGCTGACATAGGAGTGGAACATGACCTTACATACTTACATCACCCATTCATGATTTATCATAAGAAACATTATGGGTTTAAACCAGGTTTATTAGGTTAAGATGGATTCCCAACTAGGAGTCTCTCGAAGTTGATAGAAGATGATCCCTTTCTAAGAGAAAATCTTAATCCGCCCACTAACTCAATTGAATTAGGTAAGGTTATGATGATAGGAGCACAGCCCTTTGAGCATATAATTCATCCACCACTCTTTCCTCACATGGCATATTTGCACCCTAAGGGTGTGTATCGCTACTTCCACCCGCACTTAATCCTAAGTGTAGGGAAAACCTCCCCTATTTCCGTTAAATAAGGGTAGAGTCAGGCTCGTGACTCGAACAAAAACAAGCGCTTTTTGGGAGGCAACCCAAGCCCGTTTTATTGGTTTCATTTGTTTGATTGTTTGTTTTATTTTATTTGTTTCCATATGCATGCTTTATTTTTATTGTTGGTAGATCATGTTTCAAAACTAAAATAGTAAAAATACTTTATTTTGTTGTTTGGCTTAGTCTTAACTTCATCCAAAGGTATTTTGCAAAAGATAAGTGTAAGGGGAAACCCCAAATATGTTTTCAAGAAACAAACTTGATAATGAATCTACACAATATTAAATGAACATGTATATTCGTATTTGTTAGAGTCAAATACTTGTATCGAGTCATAATGATGTTTCGCACAATTTTCCAGGAAGTAGGACAAAGTTTTTCCAGAAATTTTCTGGAAACTTAACATAAAAATTTCTGCAGGTCACTTCTGACGGCGTCACGAGTTTACTCTTGACGGCGTCATGTGTAAAAATCTGAAAATTTTACCAGTTTTGTTTTTCTAACGGAATCTTAAAGTTTTTGTTGAATTGTTAGTTTTATAATCTCCAGGAAATCTGCAAACATCATTCCACAAGCATTATATCTTATTTTGTTTTCTAGGTTTTATTAGCATATATAGATTGCCGCCGATGTTATGCGAGGTTGCCTTGTCTGTTTTCTCAGGTTTTACAGGTTATGTACGACAATGATGACGTATAGTCTATATATGGGCCACGAGCCAAAATGATATACATTACTAAGGCCCAAAACCACCATGAGTGGGCTATTGTAACTTGGGCCGCATTAATAATGGGAACAGGCTCACGTAAGCCCAACCCAAACAAACTATACACAGTATAGATAAGGATCATCTATCTATGGAATAGATATCTTTACCCGGATAAGCACCATGGGTGCGAAACGTAAGGAGCACGAACCCTATAAGGATTCTGCGCCTATATAAGGAATGACATAACTATCATTCAAGGTACGATTCACAAAACCCTAACTCTTTATGAGAACCCTAAATCGATTACTTACTCTCACGCCGGAGTCTAATCGTGGGAGACAATCCCACGATAAGCCTAACGGTGTTGTTTCTTTTCTTAGTGCGCAGGTTACAAGTACTAAGAAGCGAATTGGTACGAGAGCAAGAGCCTACAATCAGGAACGCCCAACTTTTGTATCAACAAGTGGCGCCATCCGTGGGACCCTACTAAGAACTAAGGACTAGAATGACAAAGAATAAGAATTCAAGCCAGCGTACTCCACAGTCAGAAAAACGTGACCATCAGAGGAAGAATCAACAAGATTTGACCTCTAGACAGGTTGCTGGAATAACCAGCGCACCTGGTCACCAAGAGGCAGGGACAACCCAACCTCTTCCAGCGGTAGAACTACCTGTAAGGGCTACCCAAGTCACCCCAGTGGTCCCAAGCATTGAGGAACTCCAACGCACTCTCTTCACTACTCCTCATCAAACTGTGCCCGCAGTAAACAACACTGTGCCACCAGGCGCGCCTAACCGAGATAGGGTTCCTAATACTGAGGCAGACATTCTTGCAACAACTGAGGACGCACCCAATCTAACTTTAGAAAATTTTGTATCCCAAAACTATGAAACCTTAACCGCCCTCATGCAGGAAGAAGCGAGGAGAAGGGCAAGTACGAGCCTACAAGCTCGACTGAATTTTGGTCCTGAACGCGAACCATCACCACTGCGTCACCCACGAGGAAGACGCGCAGAACGTACCACTATCCATGATAGGCTGGGTATGACATCTGATTCACAATACTCAGAAGATAGCGAGAGGCGCACTAATGTTCACTCCAGACTTGGCAGTCGGGGGATACAAGACCGATTAGGACCTCAACATTCGCCAAGCCAAGGATCCTCCAAACCTGGAAGTAAGAGGATCCAAGACAGATTGGGAAAAAGAAGATCCCCGAGTAAAGATCCCTTAAGCTCTTCTTCTGAAAGAAGCCGGCGCAAGCGCCGAAAAAGAGATTATTATTCCTCCAGTGACTCCTCGGACAACGAGGATAAAGAGACAGGACACTGGAAGTCAAGAGGAAGGCGTCGCGATGAAGAGAACGAAGATATGTCTCTTCCATGGTGTCGCCAGAAAGTTGACGCGTTTACACGGCGCATCAGCGATTACTCAGACCGCAAACGCAGGCGCATGCCCACTAACGTGAAAACATATGATGGAACAGGTGATCCGGATGACCACCTAAAAGTTTTCGAATCAGACGCCACTATCGAAAACTGGCCACAGCCTGTGTGGTGCCACATGTTTAATTCTACGTTAGTAGGGAACGCGCGCACATGGTTTAGCAAACTCCCACGTAGGAGCATTGGTGGGTTCGAGGAATTACGGAAAGCATTTCGTCTTAACTTCACCTAGCGAAAGAAGTGCGCTAAAAACCCTGTCGAGCTAGCAAGAGTGAAACAGAGCCAAGGGGAATCAACCAGCGCTTTTATGGAACGCTTCAAGGATGAGTGCATACAGGTCAAAGCATGTCCTGAAATCCTAAAAATTTCAGGGTTCATGAATGGGATTAATAACCCAGAACTCATCCGAAAGCTAAACGACAAAGTTCCACAGACTTTCGATGAGCTAACAAAACGCACTAGATCCTTTATACAGGGAGAAGCAGCTGCTGCGGACAGCAAGAAGGGTTATTCGAACTATAGGAAGCAAGAGCAGCCTCAGAGACAATCCAATGATCAGAATAACAACCGCAGTAGGAATTACCGCAGTGGAAGAGACAATGACAAATATACCCCTCTTACAAAAACCCCGAGGGAAATATTTGTAACAGAAGGTGCAAACTTCCCAAAAACCGCCACCAATGCGCACCGCAGAGGAAAAACGCATAGGGAACGGATACTGCGAGTACCATGGCCAAAATGGCCATACAACTAACGAGTGCGTCCAGCTAAGACAATTGATTGAAAAGTTAGTAAGAGAAGGCAGAATGGACCACCTCGTAAAAAACATCAAAGAGGGAAAAGATAAACAGACGAACGGGGGTAAGAAAGAACCCCCCAAGGAAAAAGCTGATACCATATACATGATACAGTCATGGCAGCGCAAGATAAAGTAGAAAGTCAGCCAAAAATTCTCTCCAGAAAAAGAGATATCTTTCCCTACTATAGCTGGGGACAACGCAGTTGTAGAGCCTCTAACTATTGAAATACATACGGGAGGACATGATATCCACCGCATGTACATTGACGGAGGAGCATCCGCAGATATCCTGTATGATCACTGTTTCAAAAGACTGCGACCTGAAATCCAAAGCCAATTGATACCAGCAACAACGTCATTGACTAGATTCACGGGAGAAAAGATCTGGCCCATGGGGCAGATACGTTTGTTGGTGGTCGTAGGAGATGAACAACACTCAATCGCAACACGGATAAATTTCATGGTAATAAAGTCTCCCTCACCATACAATGGTATCATTGGGAGACCTGGAATATCATCCATGCGCGCTGTACCATCCACATCGCACATAATGCTTAAGTTTCTAGTGGAAGGAGGAGTTGTCACTCTCTATAACACAACAGTACCACCAGAATGTAATGCGGTAACAACTGAAGTAGAGACCATTCCAGAACAGCGCGCAGAAAAAACACCAAACCTAAAAGTCGCTATTCATCCCGATTACCCGGAGCAACAAGTTTCGATTGGTGGATCTTTATCTGACACAGGTAAAGCAGCCGTATGCGCACTCTTGCAGAAGAACCTGGACATCTTCGCATGGGAACCAAAACATATGACAGGAGTGTCACGCTCTATCACAGAGCATAAGCTACAAATCCGACAAGGATATCCCCCAATACGACAAAAGAAGCGCGGCCAAGCCCCAGATCGTGCAAAGGCTATTCTGGAAGAAGTACACAAGCTTGTAGACGCAGGCATTATGCACGAAGTGTACTACCACGACTGGTTCTCTAACCCAGTTATGGTAAAGAAGAGCGACGGCAGTTGGAGGATGTGCGTGGACTTCACGGACCTCAACAAAGCATGTCCACAAGACTGCTACCCACTGCCAGAAATAGACTGGAAGGTAGAATCCCTGTGCGGATACCCTTTCAAATGCTTCCTAGACGCATACAAAGGGTATCATCAAATTCAGATGGCAATCGAAGATGAAGAAAAAATAGCTTTCCACACCAGTCAAGGAGTGTACTGCTACACAAAAATGCCTTTTGGCTTAAAGAACGCAGGCGCGACATACCAACGACTGGTGGACACAGCTTTCGAAAAACAAGTAGGCCGCAACTTGGAGGTCTATGTTGACGACCTCGTCATCAAAAGCCACACAGAGGATGAATTGGTGCGCGACATCAAGGAAACGTTCAGAACATTGGGGTGAATAAACATGAAGTTAAATCCCAAGAAGTGCACCTTCGGCGCAACCGAAGGCATGTTCCTTGGATACTTGATAGAACCTGATGGAATCAAGCCTTGCCCAGAAAAAACAAAGGCCGTTATTGATCTCCCCTCACCGCGCACACTTAAAAAAGTCCAGTCATTGAATGGAAAGTTAGCAGGGCTAAACCGTTTTTTATCTAAGTCAGCAGACAAATCCCTTCCTCTATTTAAAACGCTCACGAAGTGTACTAAAAAGGGAGACTTTCGCTGGACCGAAGAAGCAGAGGAAGCTTTCCAACAACTTAAACACCATCTGGCATCTCTTCCCAAACTTGTCGCACCGCGACCAGGGGAAGAGCTAATCATGTACTTATCGGCAACTCATGGAGCAGTTAGCGCAGTACTATTGACAGATAGGAACTCCGTCCAGACACCCATATACTTTGTAAGCAAAGCCCTGAAGAAAACAGAGACTAACTACAACGCTATGGAAAAGCTGGTATTAGTTCTATTATTCGCAGCCAAAAGGCTGCGCAGATACTTTCAAGCGCACCCAATAGCTGTAATCACTGATCAGCCAATCAAACAAGTTATCTCTAAGCCTGACGCATCAGGACGCTTACAGAAGTGGAGTGTACTGTTAAGTGAATATAACATCTCGTATAGACCGCGCACTGCAATCAAATGACAAATCTTAGCCGATTTCATTGTGGAGAAGCCAGATAACGACAGTCCAATACCTGCAACCAAAACAGATCTACAGGAACCCTGGATTCTGTTCACAGATGGATCCTCATGTGTAGATGGATCAGGCGCGGGCCTTATTCTTACAAATCCAGAAGGTATGGAATTCACCTATGCGCTGCGTTTTGAATTCACAGCCACAAACAATGAGGCAGAATACGAAGCCCTACTAGCTGGACTACGCATCGCAATCCAAATGGGTGTACGCAACTTGGAAGAAAATGTAGATTCTCGGCTAGTCGCTGACCATGTGCTAGGTGAATATGAAGCCAAGGATGAACACATGATCCAATACCTAGAAAAGACCAAGTCCCTAATCAAAAACTTTGACAGGTTCACAATAAAACAGGTGCCCAGAGGAGATAACAGGAAAGCGGATGCGCTCAGCAAAATCGCATCCACAAGCTTCGCGCACCTCTCAAAACAGGTATTGGTAGAAACCCTAAAAAATAAGTCAATCTTGGAAATGGAGATATCCACAGTGATAGAAGAACAAGATCCTACATGGATGACACCTATCATTGAATTCATCAGCAAGGGAATCTTACCACAAGATCATAAGGACGCTCGAAGAGTGCAGCGCACAGCGCAACGGTTTGAACTACGAGACAACATACTCTATCGACGCTCTTTCTTACAACCCTGGCTTAGATGTGTTGGACCTCTCCAAGCAGACTACGTACTCAGAGAAATCCACGCTGGATCATGTAGTATGCACTCAGGGCCGCGATCTGTGGTGGCAAGCGCTCTAAGGTCAGGGTATTATTGGCCAACTATGCATCGCGACGCACGCAATCTGATAAAGAAATGCAGCAATTGTCAAGTACATCGGCCAATCCTGCGCCGACCACAACAAGAGCTAACACCTATTACCTCACCATGGCCATTTTATAAGTGGGGCATTGACATCGCAGGACCCTTTCCTGTAGCAGCAGGAGGAGTAAAGTTCCTCATCGTAGCCATAGACTACTTTACGAAGTGGATTGAAGCGAAGGCGGTGGTGAGCATCACAGGAAACCAAGTCAAACGCTTTGTCTGGGACAACATTGTCTGTCGCTTCGGACTACCGGGAGAGATCATATCAGACAACGGAAAACAATTCTGTGATAACCCATTCAAAGATTGGTGCGCGCAATTAAACATCACGCAACACTTCGCTTCAGTAAAACACCCACAAACCAATGGCCTAGTTGAGCGCGCAAACCGCAGTCTAGGTGAAGGAATAAAAGCGCACCTTGACAAACATAAAGGAAGGTGGGTGGATGAGCTCTCGCATGTCTTATGGGCGCATCGCACAATAATTAAAACCAGTACTAGCGACACGCCATTCTCCCTAGTCTATGGAACAGAAGCCGTCATACCAGCTGAGATAGGAATGCCAACTATACGCACAGCAGAGGTCAATGTCACAACAAACGACGAGGAGCGGCGCATAGATTTAGATTTACTGGAAGAAAGGCGTGAACGCGCAGCTATACGTGTAGCAAAGGCTAAGGCAAAAATGAAGAAGTATTATGATGCAAAGGTCAAACACACTTCATTCAGACCAGGAGACTTTGTTTACCGCGCCAATGATGCGAGCCATGCAGAAGACACAGGAAAGCTCGGACCAAAATGGGAAGGACCTTACGAGGTCACAGACGCGCTCGGCAACGGCGCATACAGACTGCGCGATATGGAAGGGCACGACCTAGCGCGCACTTGGAACATCTGCAATCTAAAAAGATGTTATTTTTAGGCCACGACCATTACACAGACACCTTTGCATCCTACGAGATGCCCAATAAGTGTTTGTTTTTCTTTTCTTTCCTAGGAATTGTATTTTTATTTTTTCAAAAAACTTGCAAGTATCAATAAAATGTTATGGTTTCTAGCTAACTCCATAGCACATTTCACTTTATTACATACATACTCATATATGTCAATATTGTTATCTTATATTTTTGCCTACATGGCGTGCATGCATATAACACCCCGCAAAAATTTTCCTACGATTAACACGTTACCATAACATAGATTAACCATTTTTACCCGTAACAATTTTTTTTTATATACTTTATCAATTACAACGTTATTCACTCTTACCTTGACACGACATTTACACCTAAACCTTAATAACCTAGATACCATACATAATTTAAAACATTGATACTTAATAAGTATACGTTTCAATAATTAACAAATACAATTTAAATAAATCCCGAGCCTATTAAAATTCCCATGTGTACTCGCTAATAATATTGGACCTCTAAGAACCATGAACGACAATTATTATCGACTTTCAAATATAATTACTATACTAGAATATTGATCAAGTTAAGGCACCTTACAAGTTTCATCTCAACTTAACACAAATAGCATTTTATTTCAATACCACTTCGTATAAATTCTAATAAACCACTAACTTTCTGTAACGAATTTAAATCCTCATTTTAAGGCCCTTCTGGTCCGAACCAGGAAAAGTGTAAAACACGAAAGTTGTCCGAAATAATGTTTTACGTCTAGACACGCGAGATTTTTAAACAAAAAATGTAATTCGTGGCTGCTATCCATGGAATACGAATCTGGCCAAAGTAAACCACAAAACTCATTTTTGCCAACATTATAAAAACGTGGCACAAGTATTCTACATGCCTCACATGCCCTCCAATAACCAAAAACCAACGAATATACATCTTTTCAGTGTCAGTGAATGCCAGGAACCATCTTACACGTTTCCTTGTTTGTATGAACTCGATTGGACAAGGAAGAGGTGGTACAAGCATTCATTCTTATCCCACACCTCATCTCATGTGAACACAACCTATTTGAACACACGAAACTCAATATATAACTACCCAAAACAAGCTCAGTTGAGAACACAAACAAAAACGTACCAAATCTTTAAATTTGTGAAGTATTACTAATGAAATGGGACGAACCTTTTGCCCATTATACAAGGAGTCGAAGGGAGTCAAGAGTACCATGTTTTGCTCGTCTTGAACCTTGATGGGTCGTGAAGTGAACCACAACTCTCATCTTGTACCATTCGATCCAATACGAACCATATTACCCACCTTTTGAGGTGTAGTAAGTCACTCGACACAAAACTTTTATATTTCATTTCATTTGAACTCGACATGGCACTTTTCATTTGATTCTTTATCTCGTAAAATAAATAAACAATATATACTTTTTATTTGACATATTATTTGTCTAATACGCTAACAAATAAGAGCCACAAAGATTTGAATCTCAAGATAACGTTTACTTATTGAATTCGACACGTTTTGTAGTCCCTTGACCCACTCGAATTTATTTTCAACACTTGGTAAAATTTTGATAACTTTAAAAGTTTGCAAAACTGAATAAGGACCATTATCTTGGGTTGTTTATTTTGAAATTAAGATTAACAACCTATACATATTTTTGGACGTATAAGATGTTCAATATACCAACAATTAGTTTCCACAAAGATTCGACCCTAATATCAATATATTGATCTAGTTTAGGCCACGTTTTAAAGTGACCATGACCTATTCAAAATCTTTTTCCAGACTTAGAATATTTTTGAGTATTCAAGACTGTTTCAAAATTTATTTGACACATTTAGTTTGACCTCGTTATTTCGAATCTAGACATATAACCATAACATTTTTGAACGTGAACTCATTGTCTACATGTCTAACAATCAATTAACACTTTTTGTTCGACTTCATAAGCTTTTACAAGCTGATTTCAAAAGCCATTTTGTTTAGCCAAAAACTGTTTTCAAAAACCATATAAAGTTAACAAGTGGGCTTATAAGCCCAATAAGCAGATTTTAAGCAATTCGTATGAGCTGATCAAATAAGCTCTTTTGTTATGTTTTCATGACCTTAAGAAAAGCCCAAAACCAGGCCCAAACCCCTCATAAGCCCAACGGATCAAAAAGTGTTAATGGGCCTTTAATATGTACACGTTAAGCCCATTTAGTTGTAATAAGAACTTTTAAGCTAATAAACTGTAGAAATAAGTTTTTTTTTTTCTAAACATCCTGAGTTTATAGAAAAAGTAAAAATGTTAAACTTTTCATTTGGTAATTTTTGGACTAAATTTGCAAAATTTCTTAACCGAGGGACTAAAAATGCAAAAGTTGCAAACTTAGGGTCAAAACTGTAATTTCTGATTTTCTGAGTTAAAAACAGTAAATATTGAAAGTTGAAGTTGTAAAATGTAAATATTGATGATATTGGAACTTAAATTATAACGATCGTTAACTTTGGACTAACGGTATAAAGTTTGACCGTTAGGACTAAAAATGGAATTTTGGTGAAACTTAAAGGATCTTTCCGTAATATTATTTTATAAAAATAATATTAATGTCTTATATATAAATATGAGTATAATGGATGTAAAACTTGATAAGTTAAATGTACGTTATATTATTCGCGACTATAATTAAATTAACGGTAACGACGTTACGTTATTTGTTACCTTTTGAACTTTTATTGTGACATATCGTTTTCACGCTTTGATTTATTCATGATGATTTTCCATCGCACATCGATTATCGATCATTACACTCACAAGTTATATGTATATATAACTTTGTTCTTGAACTTCAAACATTTAAACGAACACGAGTTTTAATAACAAACTGAATGACTAATATTCGCGATAAAATCAGATTTAGACTATCAACTGAAACTTGCATTATCTTTTAGGTTGTGTTGAGTGAAGCCGTTTCCTTGCTTTGTTGAGACTACGATACCACTGTACTACTAAAGTGAGTCATAGCCCCTACTCTCAATTGTTTTATAATGATTTATAAACATTTTTGGGGGAGATACATGCTTAACTATTGTTTTATACTTTTACAAGTACTCGTTAACTATTTACATATTACTGTGATTTCATAGCCCACACTTTAACTATTTTCCCGTGGGGAGATACATGCTTAAAACTCGAACACAAGTCTTTTATACCGGGTATTGAAATACCGTCAGGCCAATGTTATTTGCTTAAGTTACTATTGTCAAAAGTCCCTCGATCATGAACCTTAATCACTTGAAGGGTGAACGTAAATAAATGTGGATAGTACTATTAGTGATTGACAATCCTCGTTTGGTTGTTAGAGAAAACACCAGGCGCACTTTATTGTTCTTATTATAGGTTATTGGCAAATACCTATCTTGAGGGCCTACTACTTACCGTCATAACTTGAGATTATGATTGGCTGTTAATCGTTGAGTATCATGAGCTTAAGGCAATAACAGGAACATTGAATTAAACTTATTGATTGTATGTGATTACAATACACTCTTAACTTGTGATTCGAAACTCGTGTTAAATGGATTTATAAACCAATTACTATTTTTGATGTTGACCCGGTGAAGGGCAAACCAACGGATTGATTTGTATTAAATCGATAAGGAAATCACTCTTTTTCTAATTAACGATTTAAACTATAAACTCTATGAACTCACCAACCTTTGTGTTGACACTTTTAGCATGTGTTTATCTCAGGTAACTATACAAGAAGGAACTTGAAGGCACGGAGTGGGCTTGTAACCCGGCATGGGCTTAAATAAACATTTTGACATATTTCAAATAAACTTGTTGTTTAAATTATGAAACATCATGATGTCTCAAATATTTGGTATTTTGAATGAATTAAACTTTAAAACGTCACTTTGGTGTCGTTTTCTATGATTGTGACAAAGATCCTCGAAGTAACACCCAAAAAGTCTTCCGCTGACATTTTAAGTCTTCCGCTGACGTGATGATTTTTGGGGGTGTTACAGATTGGTATCAGAGCCACGGTTATAGAGAACCAGATGTTTTTAAACATTGGACTATAACCACACTTTAACTGGACCATTTTTACAAAATACCACTTCATGCCCTCCGTGCCTACATTTCAACATCTGGTAGAAAAGTTACTTCTCATTATTTCTTACTTATATAACTTGATATATGCTTACATGCTACGATTATGCTAATAATTATGTTTACTAATCAGGATTATTACAAATACCGTGTCTTCATATTTCCATCCGCTAGACTATTATGTGACCTTTAAATAGTTTATGGTACAACTACACTCTAGTATATTAATATATATATTTATATGCTCCCCCAACTATTTTGTGTACTATGCAAATCCTCTTTAATTATCTTGCTTTCATCTTTATAGATGCTTACGACATACTCTTTTCGTACTCTCGGAAAATCCGCACATAAATTATTTTGTCAAATAGTTAAAATCTTAAAATGATTTACAACGTCTTAATTTGAATGGATTGGGACGCCCTTTTGTTCAAATCAAGAAATTGTAAATCATTGAACCATAAGTTTATATTTCCTTAGTTACATAGTTTGGGACGCTTCTCTATGTAAATAACGAAATATAGATAAATAGGTTTAATTACTTCTGAGTTAACAGGCATATGAAACCACGAACCCCTAAATCTCACTAGAAACCATGAATATTGATACACAACGATATGACTAAACATCAATAATGCTAAACGTTACCAAAATCATTAGGTAAACCTTGACGTCACTAAACAATTGATTCTCCCAGCTGATAAAACTACCATGTGCACTCACTTCTCCCCAAACTAAATTTCTATCCACAAAAACTGATAATTCAAGAAATTTCTCTACCCTCTTCCTTTTTGTAAAAACATATATCAACAAAACTCTTTTGTTTAACGGGTAGGTTACCCGCACAGATTTTTGTAACTATTAATTTATCTAAACGTAACAGAATAAAATTCTCACCCAAAGTATGACGAATCTTTTCCAATTAATCGATCATTCGATGGTCAAAATTTCATCAAAACTCAACCAAATTGCTACACTCAACTATAACTAAAAATCGTATTTATTTAAGTATTCGAAGCCGAATAAACTCTACATATAGTTTTAGTCATAATTTATTGAAAACCCACCGTTGTAAACTTGACTACAATCAATTGAACCGACTCTAAACATTCTTAACACATGATAACATTCTATATAACGATGCATAAGCAATAAATACGAGCGAAAAATCAACATAAACCATGGCATCAGAAAACGAAGAAAATTTTATTCATACACTAGAGGTTACATGGAAACACAACAAACCTTATTTCAACATTCCAACCACTACACTACGACACTATTCCTCACTTCCAAAACTTGTCAATGAAGATCGCTAGAACCACGAATGGTGCAAGAAACATTAAGATCCCAACCAACATAGCTCGATCTTCGTTCGGAACATACATTAGATAGATAGCGGTAACAATGGCATACATGATTGCAAGGTTGGTGATGAAGTGAGGCATGTCGACGAGAAGAAAGGGAAAAGAAAAGTTAGGTAAAAAGGAGTGTAATAATGGGTTATTTAAAGAGAATAAGAATTGAGTACTGTACACCACTGTGGAAAAATACTGTTTACACCTTAAATAATACTGCCAAGTAACAACTATAATTTTGGACTAAAGTTTCCCCAAGTTTTTCTTCCACAATCATACTAGGATTGGTTATCATCAAGTAAAAAGCTAATGTAGTAGTAGATACGTTATGCTAGAAAGTACAATTAGGAAGCTAATAATAAATACGTTATTTGTTCACCTTTTCCACTCACCTTTACGGCTACCTTATCTTAGAATCCCGGGACGGGATTCCGTTTAACGGGTAGGTAATATAACACCCCGCAAAAATTTTCCTACGATTAACACGTTACCATAACATAGATTAACCATTTTTACCCGTAACAATTTTTTTTTATATACTTTATCAATTACAACGTTATTCACTCTTACCTTGACACGACATTTACACCTAAACCTTAATAACCTAGATACCATACATAATTTAAAACATTGATACTTAATAAGTATACGTTTCAATAATTAACAAATACAATTTAAATAAATCCCGAGCCTATTAAAATTCCCATGTGTACTCGCTAATAATATTGGACCTCTAAGAACCATGAACGACAATTATTATCGACTTTCAAATATAATTACTATACTAGAATATTGATCAAGTTAAGGCACCTTACAAGTTTCATCTCAACTTAACACAAATAGCATTTTATTTCAATACCACTTCGTATAAATTCTAATAAACCACTAACTTTCTGTAACGAATTTAAATCCTCATTTTAAGGCCCTTCTGGTCCGAACCAGGAAAAGTGTAAAACACGAAAGTTGTCCGAAATAATGTTTTACGTCTAGACATGCGAGATTTTTAAACAAAAAATGTAATTCGTGGCTGCTATCTATGGAATACGAATCTGGCCAAAGTAAACCACAAAACTCATTTTTGCCAACATTATAAAAACGTGGCACAAGTATTCTACATGCCTCACATGCCCTCCAATAACCAAAAACCAACGAATATACATCTTTTCAGTGTCAGTGAATGCCAGGAACCATCTTACACGTTTCCTTGTTTGTATGAACTCGATTGGACAAGGAAGAGGTGGTACAAGCATTCATTCTTATCCCACACCTCATCTCATGTGAACACAACCTATTTGAACACACGAAACTCAATATATAACTACCCAAAACAAGCTCAGTTGAGAACACAAACAAAAACGTACCAAATCTTTAAATTTGTGAAGTATTACTAATGAAATGGGACGAACCTTTTGCCCATTATACAAGGAGTCGAAGGGAGTCAAGAGTACCATGTTCTGCTCGTCTTGAACCTTGATGGGTCGTGAAGTGAACCACAACTCTCATCTTGTACCATTCGATCCAATACGAACCATATTACCCACCTTTTGAGGTGTAGTAAGTCACTCGACACAAAACTTTTATATTTCATTTCATTTGAACTCGACATGGCACTTTTCATTTGATTCTTTATCTCGTAAAATAAATAAACAATATATACTTTTTATTTGACATATTATTTGTCTAATACGCTAACAAATAAGAGCCACAAAGATTTGAATCTCAAGATAACGTTTACTTATTGAATTCGACACGTTTTGTAGTCCCTTGACCCACTCGAATTTATTTTCAACACTTGGTAAAATTTTGATAACTTTAAAAGTTTGCAAAACTGAATAAGGACCATTATCTTGGGTTGTTTATTTTGAAATTAAGATTAACAACCTATACATATTTTTGGACGTATAAGATGTTCAATATACCAACAATTAGTTTCCACAAAGATTCGACCCTAATATCAATATATTGATCTAGTTTAGGCCACGTTTTAAAGTGACCATGACCTATTCAAAATCTTTTTCCAGACTTAGAATATTTTTGAGTATTCAAGACTGTTTCAAAATTTATTTGGCACATTTAGTTTGACCTCGTTATTTCGAATCTAGACATATAACCATAACATTTTTGAACGTGAACTCATTGTCTACATGTCTAACAATCAATTAACACTTTTTGTTCGACTTCATAAGCTTTTACAAGCTGATTTCAAAAGCCATTTTGTTTAGCCAAAAACTGTTTTCAAAAACCATATAAAGTTAACAAGTGGGCTTATAAGCCCAATAAGCAGATTTTAAGCAATTCGTATGAGCTGATCAAATAAGCTCTTTTGTTATGTTTTCATGACCTTAAGAAAAGCCCAAAACCAGGCCCAAACCCCTCATAAGCCCAACGGATCAAAAAGTGTTAATGGGCCTTTAATATGTACACGTTAAGCCCATTTAGTTGTAATAAGAACTTTTAAGCTAATAAACTGTAGAAATAAGTTTTTTTTTTTCTAAACATCCTGAGTTTATAGAAAAAGTAAAAATGTTAAACTTTTCATTTGGTAATTTTTGGACTAAATTTGCAAAATTTCTTAACCGAGGGACTAAAAATGCAAAAGTTGCAAACTTAGGGTCAAAACTGTAATTTCTGATTTTCTGAGTTAAAAACAGTAAATATTGAAAGTTGAAGTTGTAAAATGTAAATATTGATGATATTGGAACTTAAATTATAACGATCGTTAACTTTGGACTAACGGTATAAAGTTTGACCGTTAGGACTAAAAATGGAATTTTGGTGAAACTTAAAGGATCTTTCCGTAATATTATTTTATAAAAATAATATTAATGTCTTATATATAAATATGAGTATAATGGATGTAAAACTTGATAAGTTAAATGTACGTTATATTATTCGCGACTATAATTAAATTAACGGTAACGACGTTACGTTATTTGTTACCTTTTGAACTTTTATTGTGACATATCGTTTTCACGCTTTGATTTATTCATGATGATTTTCCATCGCACATCGATTATCGATCATTACACTCACAAGTTATATGTATATATAACTTTGTTCTTGAACTTCAAACATTTAAACGAACACGAGTTTTAATAACAAACTGAATGACTAATATTCGCGATAAAACCAGATTTAGACTATCAACTGAAACTTGCATTATCTTTTAGGTTGTGTTGAGTGAAGCCGTTTCCTTGCTTTGTTGAGACTACGATACCACTGTACTACTAAAGTGAGTCATAGCCCCTACTCTCAATTGTTTTATAATGATTTATAAACATTTTTGGGGGAGATACATGCTTAACTATTGTTTTATACTTTTACAAGTACTCGTTAACTATTTACATATTACTGTGATTTCATAGCCCACACTTTAACTATTTTCCCGTGGGGAGATACATGCTTAAAACTCGAACACAAGTCTTTTATACCGGGTATTGAAATACCGTCAGGCCAATGTTATTTCCTTAAGTTACTATTGCCAAAAGTCCCTCGATCATGAACCTTAATCACTTGAAGGGTGAACGTAAATAAATGTGG
Source organism: Artemisia argyi (assembly GCA_030686995.1). Taxonomy (NCBI): domain Eukaryota; kingdom Viridiplantae; phylum Streptophyta; class Magnoliopsida; order Asterales; family Asteraceae; genus Artemisia; species Artemisia argyi. Next base: position 85,507,616 of record CM060690.1, read on the forward strand.
ATAGTACTATTAGTGATTGACAATCCTCGTTTGGTTGTTAGAGAAAACACCAGGCGCACTTTATTGTTCTTATTATAGGTTATTGGCAAATACCTATCTTGAGGGCCTACTACTTACCGTCATAACTTGAGATTATGATTGGCTGTTAATCGTTGAGTATCATGAGCTTAAGGCAATAATAGGAACATTGAATTAAACTTATTGATTGTATGTGATTACAATACACTCTTAACTTGTGATTCGAAACTCGTGTTAAATGGATTTATAAACCAATTACTATTTTTGATGTTGACCCGGTGAAGGGCAAACCAACGGATTGATTTGTATTAAATCGATAAGGAAATCACTCTTTTTCTAATTAACGATTTAAACTATAAACCCTATGAACTCACCAACCTTTGTGTTGACACTTTTAGCATGTGTTTATCTCAGGTAACTATACAAGAAGGAACTTGAAGGCACGGAGTGGGCTTGTAACCCGGCATGGGCTTAAATAAACATTTTGACATATTTCAAATAAACTTGTTGTTTAAATTATGAAACATCATGATGTCTCGAATATTTGGTATTTTGAATGAATTAAACTTTAAAACGTCACTTTGGTGTCGTTTTCTATGATTGTGACAAAGATCCTCGAAGTAACACCCAAAAAGTCTTCCGCTGACATTTTAAGTCTTCCGCTGACGTGATGATTTTTGGGGGTGTTACAATGCACTAATTAAAGACCCACGAAGGCATAAAGGATGAGTTAACCTACTAATTCACTCGTTGAGTAAGAGGGTTGCAAACCCATCAACATTGGATCACGTATCCTTGCTAAGCGCCTTACTTTTGAGACGTCGAGGTAAGTTTCACGTGCGCATCCCACGACGGATGCGCAAATACTAAGTACACCATACAAGCTTAGCAAATAACGAGCCAAGACACTTGGTCAAAACTTAGCAAACAATGCAAGTATAATTCTTAAAGTCTCACACTTAAAACACTTGATTAAATAATCAAACTTAGCAAACAATGCAAGTATATTTTAAGTCACGTACTTAATCAACAAAAAGGTATCTTATTCAACATTTTTCCACAAAAAATTACAAGGAAAGATACACTTCATTATTTACATAGTAGATATACAAAAAGCCTACACGCTATGGCGATGCTCAGGGCTCACCTCCGGAGCAGCAGAACTCCCCGCCTCCTGAAGCTTCCTCAGAATCAAAGCGTCCTTGGGAGATACGGTAGGAACGCTTACGGGCACACCATCAGACCTATGGATGTGTGCAGCGCCCACGCCACACAACACTGCCTTACCCTTGATGCCCCTCTTCTGAGCAGCCCTCTGCTCGTGATGCTCCAGAACCTCTTTCAAGGGAATCTCCCTTTCAAGAGCAAATGGGTTAAGGATGTGGCGAGGCTGCGCAAACACAGGAATCTGCAGTTGCGACACATCAGGCTTCAGAAAGTGATCCGGTTGCGCCTCTGCATCCTCTCTAAGGTGGCGCTCCAACGTCAACCCCGCCATAAGTACATCTATGGGGTTGTCTTGGTCGCGCTCCAACCTGCCAATGTGCGGCAACTCGAGGACCTTCAACCCTGCCATAGCCTACATCAGCTCATCATACGCAGCAGCATTATACCCAGGGACTTCAGTCAAATCCTTGTTCAACAACTTGGCCTCATGGAGTTCTTCCATAGCATGTGACTTTCCCCGAGCCACTGCGCAGTGAACCACCTTCCCAAAGGCGTCCAACACCTCTTGGGACTCAAGAGTACCCATTGCTGCCAGGCGCAGCCCGTGGCTAATCAACCACCTACATCAACAAAGATAATTTGTGTTAATAACAAGCATAGCAACAAAAAGTATTACGAAGGAGAAGAGTATAAAAGAAATACCTGAGCTCAGCAATGGTAGACATCAAATGAGGATATAACTCCTCATCGTACTCGATGCTCAGGCCACGCAGCCTGTCCTCCTGAAGCTGGATGATCTTCATCATATCCTCCTTAAACTTGGCAATGTTAGCAAAATGCTCCACCTTCTTCTCCTCCAAGAAGCGCACAACCCAAGTAAGGTCGGACTTATAATGATGAAGCTCCCCGCGCGCCTTCTCCACCTCAGCCAAGGCGGACAACTTCTCATGGGTGATCTTCTCAGTATACACCCGCGAGGACTCCAACTCCACTTGCGCATCCGCCAACTGCGCACGGAGCTTTTCTAGCTCCTCATTCTTCTGGGCGAGAGTACTGTTCTCCCCGACATACTTCTCCCTCAACTGAGCCACCAGCTCAGCCTGGCGCGCAGCAGTCGCAGCCAACTCATCCATCAAGTGCTGCGCCTCTCCACCCTCATCAACCTTGGCTTTCCCCTCCTTGTTTTCATTCTGTGGAGAGGAAACCACATCCACGAAGACCCCATCATTCTTCGCGGCATCATCCCTACAAGACATAAAGGCAACAGTTAATAAATATTGCGACAAGTAATATACAAGAAAACATGATAGAGGCGCAGACACTTACAGAAACGGAGAAGCCTCAGCAGCCTTCTTATCCGCGCCAGAAGCAGATGTCTCCTCTGCGGATGACTCCGCATCCCTAATGAGGTGGCGACGTCTCTTCCTGGTGCCACTGCTCCCAGCCTCTCCCTTGCACTTAATATTCTGCGCAACCTCCTCCTTCAGTACCTCCTCAGGCTTTAGGATCTTTATGCTGTCAGATGACTCAGCGCGCGCCTCCTCTTGCGCCACCTCCACATCTTGCACCATGCTCTGAACAGGCGTCACTTGGAGCGGCGGCGTGTTTTCAGGGACAACCTCTGGTAGCACAGTCAAGCGACCCTCAGTCGCCTCCAGTAGGGGCTGTTCACCTTCCCTCAGAGGGCGCACTCCTATAGTCACCTGCTTTGGTTTGTCCAGCTTCACAACGGCGAATAGATCCATCTCTGCGCACATAAACAAAACAAGAAAGAAGAACGGATTAGTTATTAAAGGTGCGCATACACAAAAGACTTACAAAATTTTAAGTAGAAGGGACGAACACCCACCCCGGCCTTCCTCACTTAGAAAAGTGGGCACCTCATCCGCAGCGCCGAAATAATTGCGACTCAACCCCATATGTACCAAAAACTCCTCCGGATAAGGGTTAATGGCTAGGCGGTTGGCATCAAGAGTCTGCGCATCAGTCAGCCTATAGGAACCGGGTGCGGGGCGCCCATCCCTTGGCAATGTATCCTGAGTATAAAACTCATAGGGCGAGGGAAATACCACATCATCAACCCAGAAAAAATACTCCCTCCAATTTCTTAGGGAGTCCACCTTATCAGTATAACACTGAAGCGCCCCCGGGCGCTTCGCAAAAGATACCCACCCATTTGACCACACCGTGTGGTAAAAGTAGCAGAACAAGGCTATGGTTGGTTCTATCGCAAGTAAACGGCAGTTTCCTTCAAAATTCGACACCTTAGCCGCACCTATACAATGCAACTGAGAGATGTGGAGGCAATAGTGGTTGAGCAAATCGCTCAGAAAGATGGATATAGGTACGCGATAATTCGCGTACTCAAAGAATTTCGTGTATAACCCAATTTTCCCTTCGGGGAAATCAGCTATACACGAGTCAACATCTGGAGCCTCTGGACGCACATCCAGAGGCACGAAGTAGTCAGACGTAAACTGAGTAACATCATCAACCGTCATCGCAGAGCGAAAGTCTCTAATTGGGCGACCATTTTCATAAGTTCACTAGTAAAAAACGCACACAAAAATTACCTACGGAAAGGATTATTTTCTTTGCAAAAGATAACTTTCAAGAAAGTGAACTATGGTGAGTGTGTGTTTTACTGTGTGCAATTGTAAAAATAGGGCGGTGACTCTTATATAGGGAGTAAACAAACCCTAGATGAGGTCCACGTGGATCCCACTCACAAAAACGTGTGGCTAGAACCGAAACGGTACATGCACTTTTTCCCGATTTATGAGGGCCACGTGGACACTACCCCCAATTTTTGAGGTATCCTTTTGAAATACCTATGACTAGGTGCATTGCACTTTAAAATGGGCGGAAATATTTCAATGATTTCCCGCCACGCTTACCGCTGGTAATATTAGTCTAGCATCCGCGGCTACGAGCCGCGAACACTAGACTGGGGGGACATGATGACGTATAGTCTATATATGGGCCACGAGCCCAAATGATATACATTACTAAGGCCCAAAACCACCATGAGTGGGCTATTGTAACTTGGGCCGCATTAATAATGGGAACAGGCTCACGTAAGCCCAACCCAAACAAACTATACACAGTATAGATAAGGATCATCTATCTATGGAATAGATATCCTTACCCGGATAAACACCATGGGTACGAAACGTAAGGAGCACGAACCCTACAAGGATTCTGCGCCTATATAAGGAATGACATAACTATCATTCAAGGTACGATTCACAAAACCCTAACTCTTTACGAGAACCCTAAATCGATTACTTACTCTCACGCCGGAGTCTAATCGTGGGAGACAATCCCACGATAAGCCTAACGGTGTTGTTTCTTTTCTTAGTGCGCAGGTTACAAGTACTAAGAAGCGAATTCGTACGAGAGCAAGAGCCTACAATCAGGAACGCCCAACTTTTGTATTAACAGACAAGAAGATGATTTACATTCTGGAAGGGAAGCTTTGATTGTTCATTTTCTTGGAGGAAGATCTAACCTGGCCACCTTATTATCCATACCGAGCGAATCAGGGGAGTATTTGATTTCATTTGTTTTACTTATTTCACTTTTACATTCTTTACTTGAACATTGGGGACAATGTTCATCCTAAGTGTAAGGGGAGGGTAAAATGATGATACCTTACAAATACACTTTCGCTTGAGTTTGTTTGTTTGATGGTAGATGTGTAATAAAACTATGAGAAATACTTGTTATGCCGAATTTAAATTTTTTTACAACATTTAGAAGTGAAACTTTAGCCATAGCAAGCGTCTCATGGATAGGAGATTGTATGACTAGCACAAAACCGTATCATTCAGAAAAATTTTCCACCCAAATATGTGAGGTTCGCCTTTAGATTTGATAGGAAAAGCATTTACTATTAGTGCTTATGAGTGTACCGGTAGCATTTAGATTATAGAACTTGCGTTAGTGATGCATCCCGAGACCGCTAGTGAGACTACATTCGTGTGGTAGGATTTACTACATGATAAGAGGCATTAGGATCACCCTTATGTTAAACTCGTATCATAATTACTTGACCATTTAAGTCATATTACTTGGCTAGTTAAGTCAACTAATTTTTCCCACACCCTTAGCGTTGTACTCATTTTTAGTACACGAAACCCCTAGTATACCCCTCCGAGCCTATCTTTTCATTTCTAACTTTAAGCATCTTACTTAAAGGAAGAATTTGTTTACAATCCACCCCAAATGTGCAACCAAATCGCCTTAGCCTTCCGTGTATGCACTCATCTTTAGTGCATTATTGTTATTTGTTAAACCTTTAGTTAATTATCTAATTGATTACATGGTTGCTAAGTCGAGTCATATCCTTGTACATATTGTGTTGGGACGATTGGGACTCATGGGTAAAGTACTTATTTTATGGAGTAATGGGGAAGAACATCATATATTACCCCCGTATGTGCGTTAATCTTAAAAGTACTCCAAGTGTTTTGATTATCTTAATTCGAGTCATTAGATTAGTTTATTGTAAAGTATGTAAAGATTCAAGTGTAAGGGGAATTTTCATTCCTTATGATGTATTATTTTGGATGGTAGGGTAAGAGTGTATGAAAAAAAAAAAAAAAAAAAAAAAAAAAAAAATCGAAAAAATCAAGAAAAGGAAAAAAAAAAGAAAAAAAAAAAAAACATACGGACTACCATCCCTTTTCATTTTATGTTCATTTTATATTTTTGTTATTTTTCATTCATTAGCTTAAGTCGAGTCTAGTCTTGGCTTAGCAACGCCTTATTGTACATGTAATTAACCAAGATTGTTAACTCGCCACCAGTAAAGACTGCCTATATCCAACAAAACCGTGTATTCCATATCCCTACACCTAACGCTACAACCCTTTAAAAGATCTCTTTGATAGTTTGTCCTAGGTGCTTACGCCATGTGGTGGAGGTTTGATCCTTTCCCAAGCCTATAGTAATCTATTTTGCTATGACAGGTATTGAGAAATGTTTTCCATTTCCGTATTGTGATATATACTTTATTACACCCGAGAGATGTGAGTATCTAAACACTATTTGTGAGGTGCTAGTGTATGACCTCCGTGCTTGTCTTTGGTCTTTAGTGAAACAATTATTTGTTGTAATTACTTTTATATTAGTGTTAAATGACCCCTAACTTGTATTTTGATTAGAATAAAAGCGCATTTGCTTGAGGACAAGCAAATCTCAAGTGTAAGGGTATATGATGAGGCGAAAAATGAACCACTTTTAAGGGGTCATTTAAGCCCGGAATTGAATTTATTTGATCAAATATTGCCCTAAATCGTTCCTTTTGTGATTTTAGGTACATTGGGAGTGAATTCTGGAAAAGGAAGCATTTTGGACGTTTTTTGAGCATAAAAGTGAAGAAAACGGCAAAGACTTAATTTTCCATGCTGAGAACAGTACCTGGCGGCGTCAAGAAGAAAAACCTGACAGCGTCAAGGGTAAAATCCGTGACGACCCAGTGAAAACCTGAAGGTGTCAAGAGAAGAGCGTCAAGAGTATTTTTGGTGACGGCCTGCATAAGGAGTACACATGACGGCGTCAAACCGAGATCTAGGCAGTCCGAGAAATTATTTGGCGGCGAGATGACGGCATCAGCAATTTGTTCTTGACGTTGTCACCCCACAGAATCTATATATACTTTTCTATTTTTCATTCATTAGAGAGGAACTTATGTGGAGAATACTAGGGTCGAACTTTGTAAACCCTAGGTCGTTTTTAACTGTATTTTCAAGGGTTTTCACCCCTTGAAACCTTTCATGTTCAATTGAGATAAGTCTTCTCTTAATTCATTCAATATGTCTATGTGTTTTTTGAATATATCTTATGCTTGTCTTAATTTCAAAATGCTAGGCTAGATCTATCATGTGCTTGCCTAGATGTAATGAAACCTAGATGTTAATTATAGGTTGATTGCTTGTTTATAGTTGTAATGGATGAATGATTTCAATGTTAGGCTTAAGAAAACTGGCAGATCTCCATTGTGTAACATGCTTGAACGTCTTAAGAAACATGAACCGATGTGTACTAGGTTTTATTGGTTGTATTTAATGCATGAGAAAATTCTAGTGATCCCATGTTAGGAGCTTCTTAGCCGGCTCGACATAGGAGTGAAGTAGGCGCTTATAGGATTAGGGAAGTAAGTACGCCACCTCATGAATGGTATTAAGGAATACTACCCGTCATCCACGCAACTGTAACAAGTAATTAACCTGTAAAAGATATCTAGGGAGTAGTGAAATCTAAGTAAACACAATTCTCCCATATATTGCTTACACCTTTAGTATAATTTAGTTTATTTTCATTTCTAGTATTTTATTTTGATTGCATCTTAGTAATTGGGTTAGTTGACTAGCAACTAATTCCACCCAACTCCTTCAAAACCGATTTTTTATTTGCTTTTATAAAAAATATAAAAATACAAAAAGAATCATCCCTCATCTCTAGACCTAGTCTTTAGGTTTTCTAATCCTAGCGACACTATTCCTAGCTGAACGATCAATCCCCCTGTACTTGTCATTATACTATACTACATCGATCAGGTACATTGTCTGGTGGGGGTTGTAAGCTTCTCGAGATCCCTCGAGAGGTAAAGCCTGGTGCGTTCCCCACGTATCACTATGATGATGTGGTTATAGTCTACGGTCCAAGATACATCCTAGTTCGCTATAACCTTAGCTCTGATGTCAATCTGTCACACCCCCAAAATACCTGAATGGCAGCAGAATGGAATACCTGGGGGTGACTGCCATAGCATCACAGTTACAGTTACATTGAACGACCTAAAGTGTTGTTTGGAAAATACGTCGTTTGATCATTAAAACATTCAGAGTTTACAAAACATAGGTCCCAAAAGGTGTTGACACTTTAGCATGTATTTTCAGGTTATTAAGGTAGCTCATGTTGCATGCATTTGGACCTTCATGGAGTCGTGGAGTCGACGCGTCTGACTATAATTTCAGCACTTATGAACGTTTGATCTTGTTTGAACTTATTTCACCTAAATTGGCAACACCTTTTGGGACCTATGTTTTGTAAACTCTGAATGTTTTAATGATCAAACGACGTATTTTCCAAACGACACTTTAGGTCGTTCAATGTAACTGTAACTGTGATGCTATGGCAGTCACCCCCAGGTATTCCATTCCGCTGCCATTCAAGTATTTTAGGGGTGTGACACAACTATACTCGCGTTCGTGTGGGTAAAATATCCTTAACGATTATGGTTCATGAATTTTGGTTATGTAGTAGTGGTTATGAATTTTGGTTTAAAGTAAAGCAAGTAGCATGTATCCCCCTCACAGGGTTTGTAAAGCATTTAGAAAGCGTTTAAAAGGTGTGAGGCTATAAAAACCCACTTGGGCTTTAGGATTTTATGATGTGAAAAGTGACTCAAGGATTAGACTGCTGACTCACGTATCCTGGGTGTAAGGTTTGGTGTGTGTGTGTATGTATGTGAAGTCTTAGTCTAGGTTTTTAAGTAATTACTTTTAAGGTTTCTAGATATAACATAACACCGTTTGGGCCATCACAATTCAGAATTTTATGACTCCTCGCATGAAGCTCCCTACTATTGTATTATGTTATCAACATAATACCGTTCGGGCCATCATAATTCAGAAGTTAATACTCCTAACATGAAGCTTCCTATTATTGAGTTATGTTGTTATTAAGTTTTAATTATAGCATAACACCGTTCGGGCCATCATAATCCAGAAGTACATGCAATAATCGTTTGAGGAGCCAAGACACTTTAATTCGTAAACCCAGCAAACTCGTCAAAACAAAATATCCACATGGTACTCCTCACATGAAGCTCCCTATTATTGTGTTATGTTTCTAACTCAAAAATAGGTTTTTATAATTATTATAAAAATAGTCCGTTTATACCTTTTAAGTTTATATATTTACACTTTCTACCCTAAACTTATAAACATATAAAAATTAAGCATATAACTTTATACTTTTCACACAACTAGACCCTATACTTATATATTTTCAAGTAATGGCAGATATTGGTCCTTAAACCATACTAACTTTCAATATTTACCCTTTATACCCCTAACTTAACTATATTTCCAAAACTAGTCCTTTTAAGTTTTTAACTTATTTTAGTTATTATCCTAAGGTTTTAGAACTTTGCAAAAAGGGTCCTTATACTTATTAATTCTAATATATATCAAAAACAGTCCCTAAACTTAATATTTTCAGAAAGTTACCATATATACCCCTATGCATGCAAACTATTGCAAAACTAGTCCTAATTTCAAGTAAACTATATTTTTATGTAAGGCATATTATAACTATCCTAGGTCAGTAATAAAGTTAAAAGAAGCAAGGTTGAGGCTTACCTAGGTCGGGGAAGGCTTAAAGTGAAAACTAGGGGTTTCTAAGCTAAAACTAGGACTCGACAAGGACTAAGGCTCTACCACTCGACTCCTATTGGTATTGAGGGCTTAGTACTACAGAATATGAGTGAGAGAGAAGAGAAGGGAGGTGTGAAGTGAAATGGTGAAGGGAGGGGGTATTTATAGGGTGAACGAGTGGTATAGGTGTCCAAATGGGTGCTAGGTGTCGAGGAGCGGGGAGGTTGACTCATGGAAGCTAGGAGTCAATGTAGTGAGTGTATAGAATGACAAGGACGAGCTAATACTAGGTAGAGGGCTGGTATAGGTCGTTTGTGGTCTAAAACAGCCGAAACACTAAGTAGGTGACAAGTAGGTGATGCACCTACTTGCTTGCTAGATTGTGAGGTGCTAGGGTTCCTAATTAAGATGCTTAAGCTGCTAGGGTTCTTGCTTGGGTGGTTTGAGGTGCTATGGTAGCTTAGTTTAGGTGTTAGGTTTAGTTTTAGCCTAGTTTTGTCTAGTTAGGGATTAGGATCTTTCCTAGGGTTTAGTGTCTAGATTAGGGTCCTAAGAGTGATTAGTGACTAGTATTAAGGTTTATGGATAATTTCCTAGGTGGTGGTAGTTTATACTAAAGATTTGGGAAGGTTTTGACCTAGTTTTGGGAACTAAAAGACCTAAGTTTGCTTAGTGAGAGACTAGGGTTTATCCTAGGGTTTAGTGCCTCTATTAGTGTCCTATGAGTGCCTAATGACTAATCCTAAGTCCTAGGAAGTTTATACTAAGTGATAGTAACCTATGGTGAAGTTTTGGGATAGTTTAGACCTAATTCCGGGAAGTTATGACCTAGTTAGGGTTTTGTGCTTAAGGGACTTGTACCTAAATTCTAATGGGTTGTACTAGTGCCTAAGGGTCCTAAGGTATCCTAATGTTCCTAAGGTAACTCATACTTAAGCCTTGAATACTTTCAAACTAGTTCAGATAAGCAATTAGGGTTTTAAAGATAACTGTAAACACATAGGGTTCAATTAGGGTTTTGTTAGGGTTTCTAATAGATATAGCATATTATAGTGATAGATTACTTAGTGTAATAATGTTTAGAACCTAGACTTGACATACTGGGGAGTTTACATAGTGTAAACATAGTGTGTTGGGCATAGGTGGATACGTGAGCAGGTCTAAAGAGTCATGCATGTAATGAAAAGTAAAAATTTACCTGTGAAATTACCTTGTGGTGGAAATGATGTTGATGAATTTTATGGGTTGTTACACTCCCCCTTCTAGTTTCCCACAATTGGCATAAGAGCCATGTCTGGCAAGCTTTTAAAGTAAACTGTATTTTAAAACTTGAATCGATCAATGGATTTCGACAAATATCAAGAAGGGTAATCTATGCAAAGACCACCACTTTTTGAAACCGATTGTTTTATATATTGGAAAACAAGATTCGAAAGGTATGTGAAATCAAAGGACATTGATCTTTGGCATGTTATTACCGATGGTGACTTTCAACCTATTGAAAAGGATCCTATTACTAAAAAGGATAAAATTATTCCTTATGATCAACAAAGCGATGATCTTAAAAGAAAACTAGCCAAAAATGATGTGGCTAAAATGGTAATTTATAATGCTTTGACGAAAAAGGAATTTGAAAGAATTTTTATGTGTAATACGGCAAAAGATATTTGGAAAACTTTGTTGTCCACACATCAAGGTAATAATCAAGTCAAAGAGAACAAGATTGATCTTCTTGTTCAATAATATGAACAATTTTCCATTCTGGAAGATGAAACCATAGATAGTGCATTTACTAGATTTAATACTATTATTACCAGTCTTAAAGCTCTTGATGAAGGTTATTCTAGCAAGAACTATGTTAGGAAGTTCCTTAGGGCTCTGCATCACAAATGGAGAGCAAAAGTCACTGCCATTGAAGAATCAAAGAACTTGGCGACGTTATCACTTGATGAACTAATAGGTAACTTGAAAGTTCATGAAATGATAATAAAAAAGGACTCGGACATAGTCAAGGGTATAAGTGAGAAAGTTAGGTCTCTAGCATTGAAAGCCAAGAAAGAGTCTAGTGATGATGAAAATTCGGATTCCGATAGTGAAGACGAAGAGCATGCTTTAGCGGTTAGAGACTTTAAGAAGTTCTTTAGAAGAAGATGTAGATTCATGAGACAACTTCGAGATGATAAGAAATCTTTCTCAAAGAACCGAGAAGATAAGAGTGGAAAGAGTGATAGGAAGTGTTTTAGATGTGGAGACCCAAGTCACTTTATTAGTGAATGCCCTAAACCACCAAGAACCAACAATCAAAGAGCCTTCGTAGGAGGTGCTTGGAGTGATAGTGGTGAAGAAGAAAAGGAAGAGAAACCAAATGAGGAAACATGTCTTATGATTCAAGCTTCAAACGAGGTACATTCCGATTCTTCTTATTATAGTGATTATAATTCGTCAATAGATGATAATAGGCTATCTGATGAATATAATAAACTATGTGAGGTAAGTACTAAAATTATAACTAGAAACAAAACATTAAAAGTAACCTTGCATGAACTTGAAGTACAAGTCTTAGAATTAAAAGACCAACTGAAAAGACTTGAGAAAAACAAGCAAATAGATGTTGGTTGTAAGTCATGTATAAATCTTCAAGTAGAAAATGAAGAACTCAAAGAAAATGCCGTTAAAGTCATTAAGTTTGAAAAAGTAACACAGGCACTTAATGACATGCTTAAAAACATTAGGTATAGTGAACATGCTGAAGTGGGTCTTGGATTTGACCCAATAAGGCATCTGCTAGTGAAACTAAACAAGTGAAATTTGTAAAATCAGAGGAAACTTGTTTAGCAACTGACGGCACCACTAAAGGTGGTAACGGCACCACTAAATTTAGTGGTACCGTGAATCCGTCATCTGTTAGAGTCAAAACAGGGTCAATCCTAAAAAATACTCTAAGTCCCAAATTAAGTCACATAGTAGTTAATAATGTTGAAATACCTGTAGCTAGTATAAAGGAAGTAAAAAGGTTCTACAAACCTGTGTCGCTTCCTAAACCTGGTCTTAGTAAAGTTGATGGTAGATCAAACACTCCTCCTCCTCCTAAAAGAACAAATACTCCCAAACCTCGGGATAGAACTCCTCTACCGAGAGGTAACTTTAGAAGACAAAGTTATCCAAGTAACTACCCCGTCGCTTGGAACAACTCTCAACAACAAAGTTACCTGCCATGGGAAGCTTTTCAACTTCCAAACCAAATGCATCAAATGCATGAGATGTTTGACACTAACCACTTTGGACCCATGAAATACTGGGAACCATTTGTTTGAGCTTTTATTGTTTTTAGAATAAGATATGCTTAGAAACCTACTTGAAGTCTTATTTATGAGCGATGGTATTGGATGCAATTATCCCGTGGCTATTACTCAAGATTCTACTCTGGCTTACCAAGCGTATAGGGTCAATTACTTCATAATTTTATTACATTGGCACCATATCATAGGCCAAGGTACGTTTTCTCAAAACATCCTTGTTATGTGGTAGATTAAACAAGTAGTAAGCTTAGAATGTAGATTAGCATGCTCTAACATAATTACTATGAAAAGTGCATCCCCAAATGGTCTTATCAACAAGGAGGAATATGTAGTACAATATCTAGGATTTGTTGATTTTTAAAGACCATATCATGTGTATCAACCTAAGAAAGCCCTCTTGATCTTAATCAAGTTTTCAACTTGGTATGATAAATCAAAAAGTTCTTCCACGTGAACATGATTATATCATGTGAGCGGTTGATAACACACTTTTCATAGAATAACTAAATTTGAAATTTATCATTGCTCAAACTTATGACAATGATAACTATTTCAAACTCAACTTGTCCTGAAATGTACAATGTTCACTCAAAGATCATGTGTGACAAGTTTGAGATGAGATTGATAGGCGAATTAAAATACATATATACTTATACATTTAGTCATAATATGTCTAATATAAATTAATGAAAATATTTAACTGCGCAACAATGAAACTCACACGAGAAGATGAAGGTGAGTGCGCAAGTCACACTAGGTATTGAAGCACGATAGACTGTTTGCTCTACCTAACGGCAAGTAGGCCCGATGTCATGTTTAGTGTCTGCCTTTGTGCTAGCTTCCAAGAGGTTCCCAAAACCTCTCATCTTGAAGCGGTTAAGCGCATCTTCCGATACATTAAAGGCACTATACACTTGGGATTATTCTATCCCAAGGGGACCGGTGTAGAAACCATTGTCTATGTCGACTCTGATCATGCGGGAGATTATGTGGATCGGAAAAGTACGAGTGGCGTTTGTACCTTCATGGGTTGTTGCTTAACTTCTTGGTTCTCCAAGAAACAAACGGCTCTTGTTATCTCCACGACCGAAGCCGAATACGTAAGCGCTGGAAAGGCATGTCAACAAGCACTATGGATGAAACAAGCTCTTGTAGATTATGATATTCATCTAGATGACATCCCCATTATGTGTGATAACAAAGGTGCTATTGACTTAAGCAAAAACCCCGTTCTACACTCTCATACTAAACACACCGAAATTCGTCACCACTTCCTTCGCGATAATGTTCAAAAGGGCAACATTTCTATTTAGAAAGTACCCTCACAAGACAACATCGTCGACATCCTAACAAAACCCCTCAAGCTTGAATACTTCAACTATCTTCGTCTAAGTCTAGGAATGATGGAACATATTCTATAAATCCCCTCTTATGACTATTTGAAGTCATCCCGTGAGTCTCATCTTATGACCATTTAAATGTTTCCTCGAAAATATAAAGGTCATCCCGTATCGTCGTGTCTTACTCATTCCGCAACAAGAATTTATTAGGTATAAATTCTTTTCTCGTGTCAAGAAATCTCACTAGTCAAGCGAGATCTATTCGTCATAAATCAAAATGAGACAAAATTTTGTCTCTACAGATCACGGCACCAATAATTTTAGTGGTACCGTGGGATAATTTTTTTAAATGTTCCAAATCAAAAAGCTAATTTTAGTAGCATTTACAGTAAAATCTCTATAAACTAATATTCGATAAAAATTAATAGTTTGTCCAGTCCCAATTTGGGATCAGTATAAATTTAGATCTCAATCAATAAAATAATACGATAATATTTTTTTTTAAATCCCCATGTGTGTGTGTGTGTGTGTGTGTGTGTGTGTGTATATATATATATATATATATATATATATATATTGGTCCGAACGAAAATATAAATTAATAATTACTAAAAATTATACAATTTTTTCAATATCTTGAACCTCGTAACATTCACTAGTATAAAATTCATTAATTTATTCAATTCCTTAAATTCATAAAATGTTAATTGGAACTTGTTTTTCTAATTTATTTTTTATTTCTAACTAGTATATATTGTAAGTAGTATATTAGACATGGAAATTTAAAAGTAATACGTAAAACCTCTTTAAATTAATAAAATATTAATTTATCGATATAATAATATCTCACTAAATTAATAAAATATTCCGGTCCCAATCTTATTATTTTATATAGGTTTTACTGTACTAGCAACTAGCGGTTTCACGTAGCATCTTATAGCCATACAACTATGCTACCAAACGTTTTCTTAAAATAAACAACTACAGTTTTTTGACACTGCTTCCTGCTACTGTTTGTCGCTATTGCTTCTAGCTTCATGCTACTGTTATTTTCACCAAAGATATTTATGTATTTCATCCTTTGAGTTTTGGAATTCAACTTTTTTTAATGAAAATATTTGGGGGTTCAAAAAACCTAAGAAACCAACAAATCGAGTCGAACCGATCAATCTAAAACCGAAAAATCCTGAAACCGAAATTGAAAAACCCGTTTATCTCGATTCCGGTTTCGGTTTCTATTTATAAATATCCGCGGTTAATCGAACCGAACCGTGTATAATATACATGAGGGCTTTTAACTAAGTATTCAAATAATTGTTGAAGAATTAATTATATTATTACACTACTTTTATTGTTTAACGACTCTTTTCGTTTGCTAAACATTTATGTGTGAAAATTGTTTAATGTGGTTGTAACTTATAAATAGGGAACAAATATTTTTTTGTTAATATGTTACATATGCTTATTTGAATGCAATTATCATAACCGAATAATTTTAATATGACTTTAATCTATTAAATGTTATTTAATTTTACTAAAATGATATTTTAGGTTCTAGAACATGTTATTGTCATACGCTAAACTCGATATAACGTTTAAAATGGTTAATCGTGACAAGAAAAGCGCGTAACCGTTTATTTCGGTTACCTATGTGTTCGGTTACCCGCTTAGTACGATTCGGTTTTAGGTTGTAAAATGAATTTCCCGCCCCGCAATAAATATTATAAGTTTTCCAGCAAATCGAAATGAACCGTCCCGTGAACACATAAAAAAAATATATTATAAAATGTGATTAGTTAAGCTCTTGAACTTTTTTTGTTTGATTTATCAATTAAATCGTTAGTGCTTGTCTATTTAACTCGATAATTCATTAAAAGTCACGTGTATTTTGATAGAGGAATAAACATTGCATAATATACTCGGTGAGAAAAGTTCATTTAGGGACTAGTTTTTTTTACATACCAAGGGACAAATTTCCGCCATTCATTTAGTTTGATTTAATGGTGGGGATTAACCTAAGATTAAACATGGAAACCTAAGTCCATGTCTTTTTCTTTCCTTTTTCTTTGTCTTTTTTATTATTCACTTTCTTTATTTATTTATTTCTTTTTTTTTGGCTCTTTTTTCCAATTAACGTTACACTTTTTTTTTTTTTTTTTTTTTTTTCAATTCACGTTTTCTTTTTATTTTTTTTTTAAAATAAGTCAAGCTTTTCTTTTTTAAATAAATTCACGATTTTTTCTCATTTTATTACGTTTTCGTCCGTTTTTGTCTGTTTTCACATGATTATATACGTTTTCATACGTTTTTGTCCGTTTTCAGACGTTTTTTACGTTTTCGTCCGTTTTTTTACGTTTTCGTCTGTTTCAGACGTTTTTGTTCGTTATTATACGTTTTCGTCCGTTTTTTTACGTTTTCGTCTTTTCAGACGTTTTTATCTGTTTTCGTCAGTTTTTATATGTTTGCAGACATTTTTGTCCATTTTCATACGTTTTCATCCGTTTTTATACGTTTTTGTCCGTTTTCAGACGTTTTCGTCCGTTTTTATACGTTTTTGTCCGTTTTCATACGTTTATATACGTTTTCGTCCGTTTTTATATGTTTTCATCCGTTTTTACACGATTTCATCCGTTTTTATACGTTTTCGTCCGGTTTCATATGTTTACATATGTTTCCGTCTGATTTCATACGTTTTCCTCTATTATTTTATGTTTTCGTCCGTTTTTAGACGTTTTCGTCCTTTTTCCTACATATTCGTCTGTTTTCTTGCATTTTCGTTCATTTTCATAGGTTTTCGTCCGTTTTTCAATATTTTTTGGCCAATTTTAGACGTTTACATACGTTTCTGAATATCACAAGTGATATTCGGTGATACTCATACGTTTTTGTCTGTTTTCATCCATTTTTGTACATTTTTGTCTGTTTTCAAACGTTTTCGTCTATTTTCATACGTTTCGGCAGTATTTATACGTTTTCAGACGTTTTTATCTGCTTTCAAACGTTTTCATCAATTTTTTACATTATCGTCTGTTTTCAGACGTTTTCGTCTGTTTTTATATGCTTTCATCCATTTTTATCTGTTTTCACACGTTTATAAACATTTTCGTCCGTTTTTATTTATTTTTGTCTGTTTTCAGACGCTTTCGTCTATTTTCATACTTTTCAGCAGTTTTTATACGTTTTCGCCCGTTTTCATCAATTTTTCATACGTTTTTGTCCCTTTCCAGTCGTGTTTTTACGCTTTCATACGTATTCGTTCGTTTTCATATATTTTCGTCCGTTTTCATACGTTTCTGAATATCACAATTGATATTCTTAATATCACAAGTGATTTTCTTTGATATTCAAAATATCACTTGTGATATTAATAATATCAATTGTGATATTCAGAAACGTATGAAAACGAAAGAAAACGTATGAAAACGAACAAAAACAGAAGAAAACGTAAGAAAGTGAAAAAAACGTGAATTAAAAAAATGTGAAAATCACTTATAATATTCTGAATAACACTTGTAATTATCTGAATATCACTTTTGATATTCAGAATATCACTTGTGATTTTCATGTTACAAAACATTAGTTGAACATCACTTGTGATATTCGGAATATCACTTGTGATTTTCTGAATATCACAAGTGATTTTCAACTAATGTTTCGTAACATAAAAATCACAAGTGATAATCTGAATATCACAAGTGATATTCAGAAAATTACAAGTGATATTCATGTTACAAAACGTTAGTTGAAAATCACGTGTGATATTTAGAATATCACTTGTGATTTTCATGTTACAAAATATTAGTTGAAAATCACTTGTGATATTCGGAATATCACTTGTAATATTTAGAATATCACTTGTGATTTTCTGAATATCACTTGTGAATTTCATGTTACAGAACAATTGTTGAAAATCACTTGTGATATTCAGAATATCACTTGTGATATTCAGAGTGATATTCAAAATATCACTTTTGAAAAAACGTGAATTAAAAAAAAGTGTGAAATAACTTGTAATATTCTTAGTATCACTTGTGATTTCTATTCAAAATATCACTTTTGATATTCAGAATATCACTTGCGATATTCTGAATAGCACTTGCGATTTTCATGTCACAGAACATTTGTTGAAAATCACTTGTGATATTCAGAATATCACTTGCGATATTCAGATATCACTTGCAATATTTTGAATATCACTTGCGATATTCTGAATATCACTTGTGATTTTCATGTTACAAAATTTTAAAAATCACTTGTGATATTCAGAATATCGCGAGTGATATTCAATATCACTCACGATATTCTGAATATCACAAGTGATATTCTGATAATCACAGTATATCACTTGTGATATTCAGAAAGGTATGAAAATGTTTGAAAACATTTAAAAACGAATTAAAATGAATGAAAACGGACGAAAATGTATAAAAACGGACGAAAATGAATGAAAACAGATTGAAACCATATGAAAACGTATAAAAATGGACGAAAACGTATAAAATGGACGAAAACGTATGAAAACGGACGAAAACATATGAAAACGGACGAAAACGTATGAAAATAGACAAAAACGTAAGAAAACGGACGAATATATATATGAAAACGGACGAAAACGTAAGAAAACGGGCGAAAACGTATGAAAAAAATTCAAAAACAGATGAAAACGTAAGAAAATGGACGAATATATATATGAAAACGGACGAAAACGTATGAAAACGGGCGAAAACGTAAGAAAACAGACGAAAACGTATGAAAAAAATTCGAAAACAGATGAAAACGTAAGAAAACGGACGAAAACGTATAAAAACGGACGAAAACGTATTAAAATGGACGAAACGTATGAAAACGGGTGAAAACGTAAGAAAATAGACGAAAACGTATAAAAACGAGCGAAAACGTAAGAAAACAGACGAAAACGTATGAAAACGGACGAAAATTAGAGGTGGCAAAATGGTTGGGTTGGGTTGGGTTGGGTCGTGGGTATTAGATGGGTATGGGTATAGATGGGTATGGGTATAGATGGGTCATTTGGAAGGATGGGTCTAGATGAGTTTGGGTCAAATGAGTCTTGGGTAGGGTCGAGTCGGGCTTTTTTGGGTATTTCACCTTTATCCTTTTATTCATCATTAATTATTCGGGTTTTTTTTGTTTTCATCGGTTTTTTCACGCTTCGTCCGTTTTATTTACATTTTGGTCCGTTTTTTTACCTTTTTCGTCTTTTTTTACGTTTGCGTTCGTTTTTTTACGTTTTCAACTGTTTTTTAACGTTTTCGTCCGTTTTTTTACGTTTTCAACCGTTTTTTTACGTTTTCGTCAGTTTCTTTATGTTTTCGTCCATTTTTTTACGTTTTCGACAATTTTTTTACGTTTACAACCGATTTTTACGTTTTCGTCAGTTTCTTTACGTTTTCGTCCGTTCTTTTACGTTTTCGACAGTTTTTTTACGTTTTCAACCGTTTTTTATGTTTTTGTCAGTTTCTTTACATTTTCGTCAGTATTCTTACGTTTTTTTACCGTTTTTTTATGTTTTCGTCCGATTTTTTACGTTTTCGTCAGTTTTATACGTTTTCGTCCGATTTTTTACGTTTTCAACTGTTTTTTAACGTTTTTGTCCATTTTTTACATTTTGAACCGTTTTTTTACGTTTTCGTCAGTTTCTTTACGTTTTGTAAAAAGGAAAACGTAAACAAAACTTTAGGAAAAGTAAAAAACAAACGAAAATGTAAAAAAGTTGACGAAAACGTAAAGAAACTGTCGAAAACGTAAAAAAAACAGTCGAAAACATAAAGAAACTGACAAAAACGTAAAAAAACAGTCAAAAATGTAAATAAACTGACAAAAATGTAAAGAAACTAACCAAAACGTAAAGAATCGGATGAAAACGTTAAAAAATGGTCGAAAACATAAACAAACGGACCAAAACGTAAAAAAACTGACGAAAACGTAAAGAAAACTGACGAAAGCTTAAAAAATCGATTGAAAACGTAAAAAAACTGACGAAAACGTTAAAAAACTGACAAAAACGTAAAAAACAAGACGAAAACGTAAAGAAACTGACAAAAACGTAAAGAAACTGACGAAAAGGTAAAGAATCAGACGAAAACGTAAAAAAAGGGACCAAAACGTAAAAAAACTGACGAAAACGTAAAGAAAACTGATGAAACCGTAAAAAATCGATTGAAAACATAAAAGAACTGACGAAAACGTAAAGAAAACAGACGAAAACGTAAAAAACATGACGAAAACGTAAAAAAATTGACAAAAACGTAAAAAATCGGACAAAAACGTAAGAAAATGGTCGAAAACGTAAAAAAATAGACGAAAACGTAAAGAAATTGACAAAAACGTAAAGAAACTGGCGAAAACCTAAAGAATCATACGAAAACGTAAAAAAACTGACGAAAACGTAGAGAAACTGAAAAAAACGTAAAGAAACTGACGAAAAGGTAAAGAATCAGACGAAAACGTAAAGAAAACTTATGAAAACGTAAAAAATCGATTAAAAACGTAAAAAAACTGACGAAAACGTAAAAAAAACTGACGAAAACGTAAAAAACTTGACGAAAACGTAAAAAACTGACGAAAACGTAAAGAATCGGACAAAAACGTAAAAAAATGGTCGAAAACGTAAAAAAACAGACGAAAACGTAAAGAAACGTAAAGAAACTGACAAAAACGTAAAGAAACTGACGAAAACGTAAAAAACATGACGAAAACGAAAAAAACTGACGAAAACGTAAAGAATCGGACAAAAAAGTAAAAAAATGGTCGAAAACGTAAAAAAACAGACGAAAACGTAAAGAAATTGACAAAAACGTAAAGAAACTGACGAAAACGTAAAGAATCGGACGAAAATGTAAAAACATGGATGATAACGTAAAAAAAAACGGTCGAAAACGTAAAAAAATGGACCAAAACGTAAAAAAATCGATCGAAAACGTAAAAAAACTGACGAAAACGTAAAAAACGGACGAAAACTTAAAAAAACGGTCGAAAACGTAAGGAAAATGACGAAAACGTTAAAAAAATGACGAAAGCGTAAAAAAGGAATGAAAACGTAAAAAAACGGACGAAAACGTAAAAAAACTGACGAAAACGTAAAAAAATGGTCGAAAACGTAAAAAACTGATGAAAACGTAAAATAAGATCGAAAATGTAAAAAATAGACAAAAACTAGGAGTGTTTTTTAGAATTTTAGTAAATGGCCAACTTAGACCCATGTTGTTGTGTTATTTTACCCAACTAGACCCATCAATATTTATTAATTAAAATCACTAAACCCATCTTGACCCATCTAAATTATTTGACAATACCCAACTAAACTCATCCTATTGAAAATATTTACCCAACTTTACCCAACTTTTACCCATGGGTCTTAAATTGCCACCTCTAACGAAAATGTATGAAAACGAACGAAAACGTAAGAAAACTGACGAAAACGTAAAAAACCGACGAATATGTATGAAAAATGAAAAAAAAACGTAAAAAAAACGCAAAAAAAAAAAGAAAAAAAAAATTGAATTATAGAAAAAACGTGAAGTTAGAAAAAAAAAGAAAGAAAAGAAAAAAGGAAAAAAAATGAATAAATAAGATAGACAAAAAAAACAAGAAAAAAACATGGACTTAGGTTGTCTTATTAAATCTTAGGTTAATCCCCACCATTAGATCAAACTAGATGGATGGTGGAGATTTGTCACTTAGTTTGTAACAAAAACTTAGTATGTAAAATAACTCACCTCTACACTCGGTTAAATGAACAAAAACATAAATAAACTGATCTAACCGTCTATGGTGGTGAAACTTTTTCGCCTGTGATCCCACGGAGGCAATTTACAGTTAACAAAGTTGAATATACATCAAAAGTAGGGCTGGCATAACAGGTTACACGAACCTGTTAAGGTCAAACACGAACACGACCTGTTAGCTTATCGTGTCATTTTTCTCAAACACGAACACGACACGAAAATAAACAGGTTAACCTGTTAAGAACCTGTTAACATGCATATTACGATTTTAGGGTTCTTTTTTTCTTTTCTTTTCTTTATTATTATTATTATTATTATTTTTCAAAAAACAAATTAAATTGATATTGAATTATTGCTATGGAATTATGGATCTTGAACAGGTCTTAACATCAAGAACAACAACATATCGAACAAAAGAAAAAGAAAAAAAAAATCCAATAACATCAAATCCATTATTCCAAGCCAAACCCATCAGTCCATACTCGCTTTGTTGGAACAAAGTTCACAAAAAAAATCAACACTTTGTTCGAACCACATAAGTTCACAAAAAAAAATCCTCGCTAACAATAATCAAGAATCATCAAGAAAAAAAGATAATAAGAAACGGAATATCAAAACCTACCTTGTAATAAAAAAAACACATAACAATCATAACCTAACTTAGAGTTTTCGTTAAGGGTCGCATAGTAACGACTTAAAATCAATCAGTTAAAGATAATAAGATCTTGAACCAAGAAAAAAATAATACTAATAATAAGAATGGAATATCAAAAACCTACCTGTGACCTTGTAATAAAGATCTTGAAGCCGAGAAAACATCAACAAGATTCAAAAATAATACTAATAATCAGTTAAACATCAACCAGGAGGCCAAGAATCATCAAGAAAACCACATAAACAAAATAATCAACACTTTGTTCGAAAAAAAAAAAAAAAAAAAAAAAAAAAAAAAAAAAAAAAAAAAAACCCATCGATTACAAATTTACAATAAATTTTCTTGAAGCCTTTGAACCGGATCTTGAAGCCTTTGTCTTGATTTACTTGCGTTTGTGTTTGAGTGATTCGGTTATGAATTTGTGCTTGATTTACTTGCGTTTGTCTTGAAGCCTTTGAACCGGATCTTGAACCGGATCTTGAATCTTGGAGTTATGATGATGGATTGATGGTGGGTGATGACTTGAGGTTTGGAGTTATGATGATGGAATGATATTCTTGTGTTGTGGGTGATGAATTTGGTGACTTGAGGTTTGGAGTTAGGGAAGTGATTTGCACACTCCCAAAAATAATTGGCACACTCAAATTTTGAGTGTGTTGACATTTATACCCTCACATTGTTTGGACTTATTCTTATCCTGTAAGGGTATAAATGTCAACATACTCACATTTTGAGTGTGTTAATCATTTTTAGGAGTGTGCAAATCACCTCCCCTTGAGTTATGATGATGGAATGAGAGATAAGCTGCTAAAAAAAAAGAGAGAGAATGAGATAAGATGGGCTGATGGGGGCGGACAAATATTTTAGGGTTAAGATTTTGGAACTTATATATACAATATCATAACAGGTCACTAACGGGTCTTAACAGGTCTGACCTGTTAAGACACGAAACCTGTTAAGGTCAAACACGAAACCTGTTAAGAACAGGTCGTGTCGTGTCGTGTTAACAAGTTTCGTGTCAAAATTGCCAGCCTTAATCAAAAGTAATACCATTGTGCCATGAAAAGGGGGAGAAAAACCAAGTGATACTAATACACGTGGTATAACACATGTTATGCATTATCTTTTTATTTTCAAACGGACACTCAATACAAACGTGATAGATTAATACTCAATTAATTACAGTAATAAACTTTTTAAAATATCCTCCTTTAATTAATAGATTTCGGTGGTTTTATGATAATTAATTTATAAAGTTTCCATTTGCATTACCATTATAGAAAAATGATAAACGCACTTATTTTAGCAAATACTTAATCATCAACTATTCAAAAGCTTTGAATTTGTCGAAATACTCAAACTTTTCGTAAATGTGCGAGATTTTGATGATGTTAGGGGGTGGCAACCCTTCGGCAAATGGGGTTCGGCTAGAGGTGCCGATCGGCAAACCACATTGCCAACCAATCGGCAAACGTGATTCGGCGAGACTTGCGGTTCATCCTATCGAATCGGCAATCGTGATTATCAAGAAGGAACTAACCGTTGGCAATTAAGGGGGGAGCGTGTATTGGATTGAAAAAAAAAAAAAAAAAAAAAAAAAATCCCTATAAATATACAACATATTATTTCAAATACACAAACCAAATCAAACTCACAAAACAAATCACAAATCAAATCAAAAAAACAATACACAAATTATTTAACCATGTCAATGTCTTCTTCCTCATCGGACGAGATCATTATTCCCCCGGATTCGTCCGAAGAATGGTTATCCGGAAGTACGTTTGAAACCTTTTTAGCCGCAATCGAAGGTCTTGAAGATACGGCTAGCTCTACCGACACCCGTGGTTATGTCCAACGTTTTCGTGAAAAAGCTTTAAAAACTCTTTTGAATGATTATTTTGTTGAACAACCAAAGTTTAACGAAAGCGTTTTTCGTGATCGTTTTCGTATGAGTAAAAATTTGTTTTTAAAAATTGTTGATGATATTGAAGCCCAATTCGAATGGTTTCAACCGGGTCAAGACGCGATGGGCCAAAATAGTTTCACGGCATTACAAAAATGTACATCCGCAATTCGACAACTCGCAACGGGTGAACCTCCGGATAGATTTGATGACTATCTAAACATGGCACGAAGAACGTCAGGTTGTTATTTTAATTAAATTATTTCGTTATTAAATTTTTTAATATTTCATTTTTATTATTATTTTTTTAATTATTTCTTTATTATTATTATTTTTTTTTATAATAGTTTAGTTATTATTTTTTCATTATATATTTCGTTATTATTTTAGGAGAATGCCTTGATAAATTTTGCGATGCGATTATAAAGTTATATGGTCGAGAGTTCTTACGTAGGCCTACAAGCCATGACGTAGCATGCTTATTCAATGTACATGAAGAAAAACATCATATTCTGGGAATGCTTGGTAGCATTGATTGTACGCAATTTGTTTGGCGCAATTGTCCTAGACACTTAAGAGGCCAATATAAGAGAGGTGATCACCAATACCCGACTATTATGCTTGAAGCGACTGCTTCATATGATTTGTGGATTTGGCATTCGTTTTTTGGTCCTCCCGGTTCGAACAACGATATAAATGTTTTGAATCAGTCTCCATTGTATGTTAATGAACGAAATGGAACAACACCAAACAGTTCATTTTTATTGGGTGGAAGGCTTTACAAACGTGGATACTATCTTACCGATGGAATCTATCCAAAGTATTCAACATTTGTTAAAGCATATCCATATCCAACTGACCCAATGGAAAAGAGATTCAAGAAATTACAAGAGTCTGCAAGAAAGGATGTTGAGCGAGCATTTGGTCGTCTAAAAGGAAAATGGATGATTCTCAGTCGACCTCTTCGAGCTATGTCGGTTCAAAAGATTCGGCAAGTGGTTTATACGTGCATTATATTGTGCAATATGATTTTGAAAAACGATGGTATGGCAATATCACCGGTTCATATAATGGATCCTCCGGTAACTCCAGTTTACGATGATACTGTGCTACATGAGTTACTCGACAAAGATATCCATAATCGTCTTCGATATGATCTTACGGAGCACGTAGCGGCTCAAGACTTGTCATACCTAGATGATTAGTGGTTTCCTATTTTTTGTTGAATTTATGTTTTTTTAACGATTATGTAATAATTATTGAATTATTATTAATAAAATAGTTGTTTTTTATTTATGTTTTTTTAATTTAAACTAGTTATAATACCTGTGCACGCACAGGGTTTTTAAAATTTCGTTTTGATTATGTATTATTATCGATTAAGAAATGAACCACTTAACATGTTTCAAATAGTTTTACTTAATGGACTAAAAATAAAAAATTATATGTATATATGTTATAATCTACCTATTAGTTTAGGAGAATGGTTTTGGATTAAAAATTATATTTTATTATTCAAGCAAAATCACATGATGATACTTGACTTACATGAGATGTTAGTGATATATGCTTTTAGTTTTGCAAACCCGTGCTATCAATTTACGATGTGTTTTGTAATTGTGGTATTTCTTTTACTTATATTTTCGTTAATATATGTAGCATATTTAGATAGCTTTAAAGATTGATTCATTTCCTTGATTATGAATAATCATCATACCATGTTTACTAATGTACCTTTTTGTTTGAAAATTTGTATTTTCATAAATTTGTGTTATTTACTTTTCATGTTTGATCATAAAATTATCAAATTAATATATATGCTTACACTATAGTTTCTTTATTACATAAAGAGAAACAAAAAAAAAATGTAATTGGTATAACTCAAATTTAATCTTACGATTATTTATAATGTATAAGAATAATTTTTCTCTAAACCCGAACTATATAAAGAAATTATTATTACTTGTATAAGTAAATTATAAATGCATAAAAAATGACAGAGTACATCCGTAAGTCTTTTAGGATTGTTTGAATCCTTACCGACCTTTCACTTTAATGCAACTTTCTTCAAAATTGGCCTAAATCATCAAGGTAAAACACACTCATATTTTAGACCGTTGGTTGACACCAATAGTGTTATCAATGACGGTAAACACCTGCTAAGTTTTATTAATTTATTTAAAGACAAATTACACTCCGAAAAGAATTCCTACCATAAAATTTCTCATATAGACACTAAAACACATATTTGGTACATTAACCTTCTATAACAATCATGTATTGATACTTAATCCTCCTTTAAAAAGCGCACACAACAAATTGTATTACACTTTAGTGTGTGCGATAAAATCATAAAACTGCAAAAACCACTAACATGTTGCATTATTGTGAGGATAACAACAAAGTTAGTCATAACATCAAATCAGAAAACTTCATATTAGAACTAAAGGGGTGTTTGGTTATGCTTATTAAAGGTGCTTATTGGCTTATTCAATTACCATAACATAATAAGTTTATGATAAAGTTATAAGCTTTTTTGAGAAGCTTAGTAAAAAACCCCTGAACTCCCAACTAATTATATCATAGCTTAGTGTGTTTATAGTAAAAACATAAATATTAAATGTAGAAATTTTCAATAAAACATAAAAAAAAAAAAAAAAAAAAAAAAAAAAAAAAAAAAAAAAATACTAAAAGCTGGTGTGTATAACAAAAAAGTTAAACCATAAAAAATTTTACTAAAAACTATCAGCTAGATAAGGCATAAGCCAAAGTGCTGTTGAGGTTTCTTTCGGATTCTATTCAGAAGCAAAAAAAGGGTTTACACATAAATCATAAGTATAGAATAATGGTTGTATCTCACATCCGTGATTACCAAGTCAATAACATTATCGCAGTATAGTAACGTAATAACCTAATTAAAAACTATATATTCTTGCTGAATAATTCTCATGTACATACTTTTAATTTATTTACAACGACCAACTATTATTTATTTATTTTTTTTATTTTCTTTTTATTATTATTTTTTTGAAACATCAAGTCAATGAATAAAGTTAGGTTATCATCTACGTAGTTTTTCGTTTTGATTTAGGAGGTGATTCTTATAAAATAAGGATTGTGATGCGTGCATTTTTTATAATTTAAGGAAAACACCTTCTATATTAAAGAATGACTATCTAACCGATGTGTTTTTGTTTGTTTTTTTTAATAATTAGCTTTGTATAACATTTTTAACTGACAGAGATGTTGAGTTTGAGATTAATGTTGTTGTTTAACTTTAACTATTGATATCATGTTGTACAAAATGTGCAAGTTTAGTGGCACATAATGAGCATTGATAAAGTTAAAATATGTTCCGTAAAGTTTTTAAAATGTTTTTATGGATATCATATATAAATTTTAAATAACAATTTCATGAGTCGTTGCTATAAGCAGAATCGCGTATATTTATTTTATATCAGAGTAACTCATGCTTACCATTTGATATTTATATTCCCGTTACTAATAATTTAGCCGTATTTCAAACCCGTGTACGCATAAATTAAACTTTTAAATAGTAACATGAGTCCTTATTAAAAAAAAAATCTAATGTATGAAAGTTTAAAACTAACATTAGTTTAAAAAATATTAACGTATAATAAAACTAATTCGCATATTTACCAAATTTATTTTAATAGATGAAAGTGAAAAAAACTAATACTATCACTCATGTAATTTTAAACAAAGTTAACATTATAAAGTATAGGGGGTATGAAGTATAAGGGGTTATTTGTTTATTATCTAAAGTTATTAAAAAACATGGAGACTTATAATTTTACACTTAACCACTAAGGTTTTATTAATTACCTCCTCTTTTCTTAAGTTTTTATTTTTATAAATTTGACACCTATATTTTTATGTGTTTTTTTTATCAATCAAATTATCCATCAAATTTATTAAAGTTTGACCAAAATCAATTCAATTTTGACTTTTTATTGGCCAATCACATTGCTTGATTTTGCTTATGTGTCAAAATCGAGCTCTCCTATTGGTCCAATTTTTTTTTCAATGAGAAGGGTTTTGCAAAAATACTCCAAAATGATGTAATTCTTGTATTATATAAAAGATTTTGTTATGTAATTAATGCTTGACTAGGCAAAAACTTAGGCAAGATTGCCTCTAAAAATGAAGGTTTAGGCAAGATTAAGCAAAAAATGTGTTGGACAAACTTGATTGGTTGTTTGGTTTAAAAGAGGAGGCATGGTGTGGCAAGGTTACCACCCCCTTATGACTTTTTTAAATACCGGAAGGTATGAAAAAAATCCAGAAAATCACAAGGTATGGAAAATGCCAATAAACTATCGCTAAATAACATTATATTGTCGCTAAAAATGTCATAAAAAATCTCGCAAGTTTGGAAAAGAAAAAGGTACAATTGCCAAAAAAATGTGCAGTAGTTAGTACAATAAAAAAAATATTTTGGATACTTTGAAAAATGATTACCACAATGAGTTTATTTCTCTTTTTTTACTGTGTTATTATAATATCCACTTACGCGAGCCTTATGTGATTACTTTCTATATGTTGATTGTGAAATTTACGAACATATCATCAGAACAAATTTTCTAAATAACAAATGTTCATTAATTTTTATTGCTTTTAAAGCTTACGGTACGGCAACGTTATAAAGCTATGGGGCGAGAACCCACATTGCTGCTCACGTTATAGGTGGTGGCATTGTAGCCACCAATGACGTTATGCACCTCTTTTTTTCGTGCTTTTATTATTATATTTTTTATTTTTAATTGGTTTTTGTTGTTTGTATTTGTGTTTGAGTTTTTGTGGTATGTGCTTGTGTAAATTGAAGTTTTTTTAAGGTATCTGTTTGTGTATTGATTTTCACCTGTTAGTGAGGGGTAGAAGATGAAGAAGGTTTTTTTTTTTTTTTTTTTTTTTTTTTTTTTTTTTTGTTTTTTTTTTTTTTTTTAGAATTAGTTGTGCTAATTTTTAATCCATGTTTATTAAGTTTTGTACCATTAGTCATTATTAGGTTTGCGTAGTTAGTCTCTTTATTTTTTTTTCTTACATAATTGTAATATGTTTAAATTTGGTAAGTTATTTTATTTAAATTATGTAATGTTTTAAGTTTTATTATACGTTGCTCTATTTATAAAAAGAAAAAACAATAAAAAAATGTAAACTCTAAGAGCATAAGGTGTGTTAGCCGAATACCCACGTTAAGCATTCACTCCCTTGCATTAAGGCTCGCGTTAAGACACCATGCAGTTGCGTTAACCTCTTAATGCAACATTAAGCGTGGTTTTAATTAATTTTTTTTACACTTTTGCCCCTGTAATGTTTTATATTATTTAAATTCAAAAAACAAAAAAATTCCAAAATACCCCCTTGGTTCTTAAAATTCAATTTGTAATTTAAAATTCAAAATTCAATACAACACAATAAAAACATATAAACGTCAAATAACGATACGAAAACGCAAATCATACAACGATTCTCATGAAGCTTTTTTATAGATTTATAATTGTCGATGAGATCTGACTTCTCATCCCACACTTGCAACACTTGTTTTCTAACCATCTTCAAAGCGACATGAAGTTGTAGATCTGTTTCATCATTTCTTAATAGAGTTTGTAGACTGATCCTGATAGCTGGATGGTCTTGAGGCAGCTCACGCAACCTGTCGACCTCTGGAGCACAACCCGATTGTTAAACATGTCTACAACCCGATTCCAAAATGAGTGATCATTGTGGGTGTGTTGTTCTTGGGAACTTCAATCCAAACTTCAGCTAGCAAGGTTTCTTTTTCTTTTGACCAACAAGTACTCATCTACAACCCTATTATAAAATGCGTGATCATTCAGGGTGTGTTGTTCTTGGGAAACTTCAATCCAAACTTCAGCTAGCAAGGTTTCTTCTTCTTTTGACCAACGAGTACTCATCTCAAATGTTTGAACTATGAAACAATTTTGTAAAATGGTTAGATATAGAAGTGTTTGAAAAATAGTGTGTTATGATATGTTATTTATAGCCGTTTGAAACAATAAGAGTGGGATTTATTCAAATTCAAAATCAAAATTAAAACGCAAAATTCAAAATCAAAATTAAAACGCAAAATTCAAAATCAAAGATTTCACATACTCACACACACAACTCACACACGGATTATCAAAAATGTCACACAAAGATTTCACTCAACAATTCTCTAGTCCACCGGAAGATGAACCTGTTTATCACACTCCACCGGGAAATATTTTTCCGGTATTTCCAAATGAAAATGAACCACTAAACACTCCACCTGCAGATCTCTTTCCAGTATTCTCAACTGAGAATGAACTGGCAATTCTTCCATAGGAAGTTCTCTTTCCCATACTCCCAACTGAGAATAAACCGGCAAACACTCCACCGGTGGAATACCAACCCAATCTGTATGGGTTTACTAATGAACAACTTCGACAATTGGAGCAAGATGAAGAAGTATTCAAAGAGTATCAACAAGCCAAAGCACTTGAGGCAGCTACTCGTATAGAGCAGGAACAAAGAGAAGCAGAATACCGATGGTTCATGGGGCTTAACCCACAGGAATCAGAGACTTCGAGTGAGGAGCGTTGGGTCTCAGATGATTTTTTTTATTAATTCGTAGTTTTATTTTCATTACCGTATCGTAGTTAGTATTAATCGTACTATGTATTTCATGTTTTCACTTTAATGTTTAATGTAATTCGTGTTTTAACTTTAATGTTTAATGTAATTCATGTTTTAAATGTTATGTTAGTTATTACATGAAGTATTAGTTTAGTTTAGGGTTGCATTTTAAAATAGTTGAGTTAAAGTTGAGTTAAGGTGAGTTAAAGTGAATGATGATAAAGGGTGTTCTTTTTTTAGTTAAAGTAAAAAGGTTAAAGCTGATGTGACATTGACGTGACACTTAGTTTAAGTTTAACTTGGTGTTACTGCTCTAAGAGCATGTGGTAAGTTGACGGTGAGTTAAGTTATAACTCACGACCACGTCAGCGCCACATCATCTTTAACCTTTTAGCCTTAACTCTTCACTTTCCACTATGGTAGCATAACTCACCTATAACTCACCTTCACCTCAATTATTTTCAATTTCAACCACACACTTTAACAAATACTTCATTTATTTAAAACCATAACATTAATTCTTAAACATATTACAATACGAAATTAAAACATAAATATTACATTACGAAACATATGAAATTTAAAAACATAAATATTACAAACATTTATTCATCGTCCTCGGAACCTTTTTCTTCATTTTGACGTTGAGGACGTCTTCGCCAAACATGCTCCATAACGTCTTGTTGGAGTTGAGTATACATATCTAGGTCGTGTATTTCTCTATATATGCGACGTTGGGCTTCACATCTTTCGATCAACTTGTCTCGGCTAAACCGTAGTGTCGGATCCACCCACATTTCCGGATACCCACGTAGTGCAAACTTTTGATCTTTTAAGATCATGTTATGCAAAATTATGCTAGTATACATTATTCTTTGTAACTTGACAACTTCCAGTGCACGTGCCGGTTGTCGTAGTATACCCCAACGTCCTTGAAGCACCCCAAAAGCACGTTCGACATCCTTTCGTGCACTTTCTTGCTTCCTTTTAAAATAAGCATGTTTGTCGTCAGTGGTTGCCGAGAAGGACTTGACGAAAGTTGACCACCGTGGGTAAATTTCGTCAGCTAAGTAATAACCCCGTTCATACGGATGTCCATTTATCATATACGGTGCTCTTGGGGCTTCGTTAGCAAGGATGTCATCGAATAACGGAGAGTTATCTAAAACATTAATATCGTTATTCGCCACCGCCATCCCCAAAAATGCATGCCAAATCCATAAATCTTGCGAAGCAACTGCTTCAAGCATTATGGTTGGGTATTTTTTAAAACCGCTACCATATTGCCCTTGCCACGCAACCGGACAATTTTTCCACTCCCAATGCATGCAATCAATGCTACCAAGCATGCCCGGAAAACCATGTTCACGCTCATGTTTTTCATAAATAGCCTGAACGTCGGACCATGTTGGTTTTCTTAGAAACTCCGGCATAAAAAAGTCCATAACGCACTTGTTAAAATTATCAAGACATTCACGTGCAGTACGCTCACCCATTTGCAAATACTCAACAAGTGCATCGGGTGCGTTGCCGTATGCCAATTGGCGTATGGCAGCTGTACACCTCATAAGTGTACTAATACTTTGTCGACCCGTAGCATCGGCTCCTTTGTTCATGAATTTAAAATGATCTGGAAGAGGATCGGAATAATAAGATTGAATACCTTCAACTATTTCTAGAAATAGTTTCCTGCTCATACGAAACCTGCTGCAAAAATTTCAGTGCGTATACTTACACCGTTGATAAAAGTAGTCGCTACAAAAACGTTCATCGACAACCTCAAACTCACGGTGGATGTGTGTACGCGGGATGCGTTGTCGAGCTGCTACTGCTTCTTATTGTTCCGAATGTTGATGATATTCGAACTCGGCTATCATAAACTCCATGTGAATTTCATCATCTATATCGGAGAAACTCCTTTCTTTTTGGTTATTTTCATTCGGATCCATTGTGAATATGAACCTTTTTTTTTTTTTTTTTTTTTTTAGAGAGGAAGTATATAGGTTGAATTTGAGTTGTGTAAGTGTGAAAATAAAATGTGTGTGAGATGGGTATTTATAGTGGTAAGAAAATGGGTTGGATTTTTTTTTTTTTTTTTTTTTTTTTAAATAAAATAGCCGTTGCTAAACGGTCATAAAAGTATAGGGGCTAGAATGAAATTTTTTTGTTTGAAAACATAGCCGTTGAGGGGGTTGTTATGAATTTTTTTTTTCACTCAACTTCATTGTTAACGCACGTTACAAGCTTGACTCGGCCCTTTAATGCACCCTTTTAACGTGGGAAGCGGTAAGTTAACGCACTGCATTGTAACTTAACTCGGGGTCGAAGGCAACTTACCCCATGCTCTAAAAGTCTGTTTAATGAAAGAGAATATTTTTTTAACTAAACTGTATATTCTGAATTATAGAATAAAAATATGACGTCATTGCATTTATTTTTATTTATTTATTTATTTTTTATTTTTATTTTTGGTATGAAACGAAACTCCGCACCTCATCTTGTCCTCTTGGAAATATGATATCTCGGGTGCATTAAATCGGTTACTAATTGTGTCACACATATGACTAACACGTGGCATTTCTTCTGTGAAGAAAAACCTCCCCTTTTAAGTTACTCTTAACTTCTTTATTTTTTTTTTTCTTTAATTGCAATTCCAATTCAATTCTTATCATAAAAACAGAACAAAAAATAAATGCTAGTACAAATAATAACTGTCTTTATGATTCTGTATTAAATTCAAAAGGGCTTTTCAGTTTTCTCTCAAATAAATTTTTATAAATTGAGAGGAAAAAAAAAAACTTTTAGTATCTCAGTCAGTTATTGCATGTATATAATAGATACACAATCATGTATCTATATATACCATGAAACAAATAACTGAACCAAATAATTCATTTCTGGGATTTTGCATATTGGTGTTTTTATTTAAGGGTTTTATTGGGTTACTGAACTAAAAAAACATTCTTGGGTTTGTTTTATTATTATATATATATGATGGCTGATGTTTATTCAACTTATAAAAAGAGAGATGATATCTGTGATGATGTTTGTGGTCAGGTATGTTTTTTAATAATAAGGTTTTATTTTATTGTTTGTTTAGTATTATGAATATTCTTCTTGGTTGGATTTTGCTTTATTTTTTGTGGGTATTGTTTAATGTAAATTACATGTACTGTAAAGGTTGTAGGGTTTTTAACTTTTTTTATTTTTAATTTAGGGTTTTAAGAATGTGGGCACAAATTAATTGGGGTTTAATATTTGGGCGTTTTGTAAAAGGTTGCCTGTCTGGAATAAAAGCTTTTACCTTTTTGTTGTTGATCCTATCAGATTAGATTAGTTAATCTATATAAGAATTAATACTCTTGTACTCATTTTGCAAATGTTTGGATATTCATTTTCTAAGTGGTAATTGCACTTGTAAGAGTTAGAGGTATTATACTAAAGAATAATTAATATTGTCTTTCCTACTTTTATCCTCATTTCACCCGCCGCTAGAAATTGAGGCTGCAATGATGTGTTTTAATTCACATCCTAATTTCCCTTTACACGGATTAGTTTTGGCGTAGTTGTGTGATTGAGTCCCTTTGTATTGTAGGAAAAAAAAATGCAATCTTGGGGTTTCTTTTCTTAAATCAAACTGAGAGTCTGAGATTTTATTGCGGAAACTTAACTCGAGAACTCTTTGCGCACTTGGATCCCTGTTCTTGGATCAAATTGCGGCCTGTTACAGATACTTAACCCAAGAAGCCTTGGTCACTTGGGTTGTCTGCACATGGGTCCCCCTTCTTTTACCATGATAATTGATTCTGTGGCAAAAAGCTTCTGATCATTTGATTGTTATTGCATACATTTTTAATTTAGTTATCATATATTGTGTCCAGAGGCTAACTCTTTCACCATTTGTTTGCTTTGTAGGAAGCAAGTAGGATGTCAAGAATCCGATGCCTGATGCAGAGTCTGGATTTACGATCATTCATATTATTATTTATAATTATTCCAGTTGGGTTCTTTGGAGTGTACTTTCATGGTCAAAAATTCACTTACTTTCTAAGACCCTTATGGCAATCTCCCCCTCCACCTTTCATTCAAATACCTCATTACTATCACGAAAACGTCTCAATGTCTACTCTTTGCAATATTCACGGTTGGAAAGTACGAGAGTACCCCCGAAGAGTCTATGATACAGTATTATTTAACAACGAAATCGACATGCTTACAATCAGATGGAAAGAACTTTACCCTTACATCACTCAGTTTGTGCTTCTTGAATCTAACTCAACTTTCACAGGCATACCGAAACCTCACTTCTTTGCTATTAATCAAGAAAGGTTTGACTTTGTGAAGCCTAGGTTGACTTATGCAACAATCCCTGGTGGATCAAGAAAGGGGAAGGTTCCGTACGTTGAAGAGGCGTATCAACGAGTGGCAGTTGATAGGCTTCTGAGAATCGCTGGAATAGAAGATGATGATCTACTGATAATGTCTGATGTTGATGAGATACCGAGTGGACATACTATTGATCTTTTGAGATGGTGTGACGGGTCACCGCCAATTATGCATCTTCACTTGAGAAACTTTTTGTATTCGTTCGAGTTTAATGTTGAGCATAAAAGTTGGAGAGCTTCGGTGCATAAATATGAAAAGGGTAAAACAAGGTATGCTCATTTTCGTCAAACGGATTATCTTTTTGCTGATTCAGGATGGCATTGTAGTTTTTGTTTCAAGAAAATAAGTGATTTCGTGTTTAAGATGAAAGCATATAGTCACTCAGATAGAATAAGGTTCTCTCATTATCTAGACTTGAAAAGAATACAGAAGGTGATTTGCAATGGCGATGACTTGTATGATATGCTTCCTGAGGAGTATACTTTCAGGCAAATTATCGGAAATATGGGACCGATCCCTCATTCGTATTCAGGAGTTCATTTGCCTTCTTATCTGTTGCAGAATGTTGATGAATACAAGTATTTGCTGCCTGGGAATTGTATTCGGGAAGCGGGCTGACTATGCAGATTGTGTTGTAGTAATGCAGCGAGGGTAGTACATGTGAGCGGGGGGATTGGAAGAGGGGATTGCAGGATTTGTTTTGATGTGTACCGTACAAGTAGGCAGTAGACGTTGTTGGTGTTTTTTGTGTATTATGCAAAGGCAAAATATACCTTCAACTTCAATTTTGGAATTTGTTTTATGTTTATGGTCAGGGTTTAGGCAAAGCCCTTTGTAATCTCTCTTTTCTATCCTTCCATTTACATTATGTACAACCAAATCGTTGCTAAATATAGAAGGTTATTATGGGTAATTTCTTTGTTTAGTACTGTACTGAATTACAATGTTGTGTACAAAGAAAAAGAAAAAGCTAGAGGCGTCCAGTACGACATTGTTTCGCAGGCATTTGACCACCATAACAAAGGTGTCACCGCACCATGATCTAGCACTAACCGGAAAATTTAAACATACAGTTGCTTTTTACATCTTCCGATTCAAAGCAAGATCTCTACTAGAAAAGAAGTTAACAGTTTGCCGAATTAACGGGAATGATTGCAAAGTCTCTTTAGTTCAAGGACCAAAACTCAAGTTCGTACAACTTCGTTTCGAGATTCTTACTATATGCATTGACCATTTTAAGGGAGATGAACGCAAAGTTGCTCAATGCGAAAATCGTAAAATGAGACGGACAAATAAAAGTGTAGTTGTATCTTTGTGCGCTTTGTCTTATGTAATGTCTAAGTTTTATTTTTATGTAATGTTTATGTTTTCACTAATACAATATCTGAAATATAGAAGAGAAATGCTACAATCACACAAAATTTACAAAAAAACTTCCACACAATGATGTGTAATAAAATGATTTGTTATGAAAAAGAGAGTTATGAATGAAGAAAGTTAATGATTGGTCCAAGTGTTATGCCACATCATTGTGTGGATATTTTTTGTAAACCTTGTGTGGTTCTAGCATACCTCAATATAGAACTCTAGTAGTTATTTTTCGGTCAAAGGGCACGAAAATATGTAGATAACTTGTTATTTTCTCTATGTAGCTATTTTATTTTTTTACTATTGCTCTCACTAAAAAGTTGAAAATATTTGTATGCTTTGAGTTCCAATGAACTTTTACGATATGAATCTTACTTCATTAAGCTGCATAACTTCCCTAATGAGGATTTCGGTTGGTTTTAAAGAAGAGCTTGTATGAGCAATGGAAAGAGGATACCAATGATCAAAACCTTTATGATGATGATGACTTTGATAATTGTGTCTTGACTAGTGCCCAAATGGAGTAGTATGCACACGTACTCGTTTAGTATCTGTCTATAATTATGGTTTGATAATTAAGGCATTGAATATTTTCGTATGAAGCTCTATAAAAAAAACTAGTATTCAACTTCTTATTCCTTCCATTATGACTCCACCTTTTGTATGCTTATGAAAATGACTAATTTATCAATTAGTTAGTATTAAAATATGAAACTTGAAAAAGTAGAACGTTTAGTACCCTAAACTTTTAAGGATGTAGAATAATACTTTCAACTTGACATATTAGAATTATTACTACCTTATACTAAATTAATTCCATAATTGATTATTTTTTAATTCATGCTAAAAAAATCAATTTGATAAAGCCTATTGTACTAAAAATAATTTGTAGTTAAATCTAGGATACTTAATCATATTTTTTAAAAACTTTTAGTTAATTTCATTTTTCTTTTAATTATATAATACTATATTTAGTTATTGAGAATAAATATATATTGAATAATACTTTATATAAAGTGAATTTACTGCACTACTTTTGATATATAGATATCCGTATTATATACTTTGTACTTAACTATTTGTTTCAAATAATTTTGAGACCATAACAATTTAACTATTTATTTTTTTCATATGCATATGTTAAATTAATAATATAATATAAAAAAATATTAAGATCGGTGTGTTAAAAATATTTTGTAAATAGATACTACATATATATTCTTTATATTCTAAATAACCAATAAAATACTATATTAATTTTTAAAAGTTAAAAAATAATTAAATTTTAAGCAAAAAGAATTGAAAAAGCTCATGAACTAGCAAAAGACACAATACTGTACAAAGCTTTCATCGACAATTTCATTAGCTCGAGGAGGAATTAATAGGTAATCTTTTTTAATTCAGCAAAAATGTCAATATATAACATTTTATTTTCACTTTCTTACTATAACTTATTGTTATTATGTTATATGACAGACCAAGTCATACAATCCAAATGTGAAAATCTTTAAAAGACTGATGCCCACCTAATAGGTAAAGTGTATGCTTCTTTAGTCCAATATCTAAATTTATTTTATGTAAGTGTGGTCTTCTGAATTTTTATACTCTTAGAGCTCTGGGTGCAGTGGCAAGGTTTTGCCTCCCCATTCGGGCCCCACCATGTCACATCACCAAAACACCCCAACTTCAACAAACCACAACAAACCCCCCCTCACCAAACAACAAACCTCCACTTCCCCATTCGGGCCCCACCTCTTACACACTTATTTTTTTATTCATTTCATTAAATAAATTAAATTAATTTCACAAATACTCAAAAATAACACAACACATTAATTTTATTTCATCAAAAAAAAAAAAAAAAAAAAAAAAAAAAAAAAAAAAAAAAACGACTCAACTGTGTAACAAAAAAAAAAAAAAAAAAAAAAAAACCCAAAACTGCTGCTTTGCTGCTGTGTCTTCTTTCCAACCAAAACACACACAAACACACACTAAAACTATAACCACAACGGAAGAAATGAAAAAAGCCTGCACATTTGTCAGTCATCTCCTTCGCCGTGGCCACGACGAACTCATCAACGGCGAAGAACGGCGAGCCCTCTCCGGTGTGGCGGCGAGCAACGGCTCGCCGTTGGAATTGCCACATCGGACGGCGAGGGGGTCCTCGTCGACTGCACCCAGAGCTCTTATTTACATGTACGAGATAATAAAAGTAATAATATACTAGAAGAGTACCGGAAGAAAATTTAACAAAACGGTTTTGATCTCCTATTTCTTTGAGACGATCTTCGTATCATGTTTTAACAGAACTGAGTTTTGTTATTGTCGTATTTCTTTCGAGTCACTCTAATATCTAAAAGATTGAAAGCTAGAAACAGATGCTTGCATGTTGCATCTCTTGAATCATTTCAAGTAAGTTCACAATTATTTTTCAGATGTTGGTCGACTCAACAAACATGCATACATCTCTTAAATCATTCTGAGTAATTTTGCAAACATTTTCTTTTATAGTGAATAATTAATTATTATGCTTAATTTATCCTTATTTAATTGTGATTGTGTTTTGGCAGTGGCCACTAATGAGGGCACAATGGAATTTGATGGAGTTGATACACCGAAAGTAAAATGATATTTACATGATGCATATATGATAAGTGAAGCATTAGAAAAGTAATGCGAAAGGTTCACCATTTAGGTGATTATTAGCTCCCTGCAGTAAGTACTACAAATAACGGTCAATCCTTCTTATTTTCTCTGTCACGTCAGCTTTCTCTCTCCAGCGACCTGCAGACGATTCAGTGCCACAGTAAGGGCGACCAAGTTCAATTTTTTATTTTTATTTTTATTTTTTTTTATTTTATTTTTTTACTACAAACTTAACACTAACACAAATTTTATTAATAAAACGTAAACATTACATAAAACACGAAACGGAAAACAAATAAAACACGATACGGAAAACAAATAAAACACGATTACTCATCGTCTCTGTCCCATGCATTTGTGTTTCTTAGAACGAACCGCACATGTTGATAATATATCCCTCTCGCATAGCGCTCATAATAAATTCGGTTTGCATTGCTGAGACGACAAGGGTCTTCACTTGTACGCAGCAACTCTTTGTAAATAGCATTATACCTACGACATTCAGCATTCATTCTACCCCACATAGCCGTAATACTATTTTTATTACGGTTGTCACCATTGGTCTCATTGTTGAACCTTTGTGTAACTTCAGCCCAAAAAGAACGTCCGTTCACAAGCTCTCCGGAATCTTTAACTTCAAGCCATACGCGAGCTAGCAGATCTTCTTCTTCCATTGACCACCGATTGTTCATTGTGAAATGTTTTAGGAGTGTGAAGAAAAATGTTGTATTGTGTGGTATTTATAGGGGATAAAATATAAGAAGCGGGATATTTTTTAATTCAAAATTCAAACAGAAGGCGGGATAAATTTTAAATTCAAAAATTAAATACAAGGCGGGATCTTTGAAATTCAAAATTCAAGCGGGATCTTTTAACACAAACGTAAGTTTTTTATTAATAAAAACATAAACGTTACATAAACAGAAATTAAAACATTACAATAATAATTTAAAAACTAAAACTTCAATTATAATCTGGGTGATCCCAGGTCTGCGAGTT
Source organism: Artemisia argyi (assembly GCA_030686995.1). NCBI lineage: Eukaryota > Viridiplantae > Streptophyta > Magnoliopsida > Asterales > Asteraceae > Artemisia > Artemisia argyi. The sequence goes on from CM060690.1 coordinate 85,548,174, forward strand.
GTCGGAGCGGAAACCGTCGTCATACGGATCAAAGCTCGCAAACCTCTCTGCTTCTAAATCAGCTTCCATCCTGCTCAGCTCCCGCTCGTCCTCAGAGTTCCAGCCATCATCAGCTTTCACATTTTCCTCAAAACTTAGCTGAAAGTTATCAAGATGAGGTTGCTGTTGTTGTGGCTCAACAACTCTTGGTGCAGATGAAATTGATGCACCTTGCACAAACTGTTGTTGTTGTGTGGTGCATCAGCAGCTTGTACATTCTCTTCAAAACTCCAACGTATCTTGTTGGATTTTTCGTTCTCTATCTGCTGCACACAACCCCACAATGTTTCAACAACATCAACGTCTTTGCGAAACTCATTGTACAAAAACTGGTCGATCACATGTTTCCTTTCGACAGAGATATCTTTGCATGCTTCGTATCGTGTTCTCAGGCGTTCTTTGCGTAACTTCGCCAGCTCAAACTTCTTAATAACTTCGACAATTGCATCTTGGCGTCCTTGTCATCAATTTCGACTTGTTTTTTGACATAGTTTTGAACTTGTTCCACAGTGTGGGGAAGTTTACAAGCCATTTTTTTGTTTGATTTGTTGTTTGAATTATGCTGGAAAGTGTGTGTTTCAAAGTGGTATTTATAGTGTATTTTTTTTTTTTTTTTTTACCAACGGCTATAAACATGAATCTTTGAAGTTTTTGGATCAAAAATCAAAAAAAAAAAAAAAAAAGGTAAACAATTGGTCGAGGTTGAGACCGACTGATCCACATTTGGCCATGTTTCTCGGTCGCGACCCACACTCCACAACAAGCTCGACCGAGACAACCGAGTCGGTCTCGGTCTTTATTGCGCCCGGCCTTACAAAGTAAGGACAAGTTATACTTGGTTAAAAAGTTATATAATAGAGTATTTGTAAGGACAAGTTATACTTGGTTAAAAAGTTATATAATAGAGTATTTTAGGCTTTGTCATGAAAATCATTTTTTGCATTGGACTCAATTTTGATTCCACCCAATCGACCTTGATTTACCAACGGCTATAAACATGAATCTTTGAAGTTTTTGGATCAAAAATCAAAAAAAAAAAAAAAAAAAAAAAAAGGGTAAACAATCGGTCGAGGTTGAGACCGACTGATCCACATTTGGCCATGTTTCTCGGTCGCGACCCACACTCCACAATAAGCTCGACCGAGACGACCGAGTCGGTCTCGGTCTTTATTGCGCCCGGCCTTACAAAGTAAGGACAAGTTATACTTGGTTAAAAAGTTATATATCATGAAAATCATTTTTTGCATTGGACTCAATCTTGATTCCACCCATCGACCTTAATGAAGACATCATAGTTGTCGATTCAGAGTTGTGATTTATAAACTGACGCATTTAAATGATATACTAAAAAAGATAACATGTTAACTTAACCTAAGCACTTTTGACCACAACCGTTTATAAATCTTTTGACTCGTTCTTGAATCCGTTTGTTGATTATAATTAACAGATAAAAAATTTTTGAGTTTTAAACATAAACCAAAGTTCAATTGACTCCGTTTGTTAATTATAATTAACAGATAAAAAAAAAAAAAAAAAAAAAAAACTCGAGTTTTAGGCATAAACAAAAGTTTATTTTTTATTGAAAAACAAAACCCCTGTTTTGCACGGGTCGTAATGATTCGTTAAACAAAAATTTGAAGCCTAAAATATTAAGATTAAAATGGTATTTTTTGCATAGCAAATTACTCACTTATAAGTTTTTGTAAGTTTTAAGAAATAACTTTTTCTCTTTATACATTCTTTGAGATACAATTGTAGCTTTCACTTACTATGAAATAATCTGGATAATATATTCTGCTAGACAACACATGTGCAAACGAATTTGAGATTCAATCGTAGTTTTCGCTTACTATGAAATAATTTGGACATTATATTCAGTTAGACAACAAATTTGCAAACGAATTTAATATTGGATGACAGCTTAGCGAATAATATATCTAGTGAGTGCTTGGGCTTAGTGGTGGCCTTTTATAAGTCAAAAACCAAAAATCATTTATATAATGAGGCTTAATCTGATTTAGAGTAAACGAGCAAATTAGTCACGTTGCTGCGGGGCGGTCATGTTTATGTTTATGAGATTATTGAGATTAGTTTGTTGCGACATTCTCATTACAACAATAAAATGGTACAAAGCTACATCCAACATAATGCCAATTGACTCATTATGGTAATAACTAATAAGTAGATAAGCATCTCAAATAAGCTTAGCAAGACACCTCGTTCAAGTGATTAAAAGATCTTAGCTTCAATCTAGACACAAACCAATATGTCACATGACTTGATTAAAAAAAAGTCCTTGAATCAACATAAGTAGAATACTAGAAAAGTATTGTAACAACCATATATTTGTTGTCCAGAAATCCATATTTCTGCAGCATTTTATGCTGTAAAAACAGCATTTAAAAGCTATAAAAAAACAGCAACAAAAGCTCCATATTACCGCTGTCCCAACAGGCAAGTTTCTGGCATATTTCTGCTGTTCAAAGGGCCCGAATTCTGCTGTAAAAACAGCTTTTAAAATTTATGAAAACAACATTTAAAAGCTGTAAAAAAAACTATATACAAATGCTGTAAAAAGAGTAGATATATGACGCATAAATATCAGATCCTCTTATTCCTAATCAATTTCATGATATACAAAAAAAAAAAAAAAAAAAAAAAAAAAAAGTAATGTATGAGTTCACGCGATGTAGAAATTTGTAACATACCAGTGAGAAGTAGAGGAACATGGTGAGAAAGTAAGCAATTCTCGAGCCATAACCGAACGAACCATTAATATTAGCCCACGCTACCGAGGCAAAACTTGTAGCAACAACAAACTGAAAGAAAACAGGGTGTAGCTCCTTAGGTAACGTTTCATTTATAGGAAGCTTTTGATGCAAAGTCACTAAGAAAACCATGTAATGCGCCATCCCAACAGCAAAATGCCACAGAGGGTGCTTGGGATTACATATGTAAATCTTATGTTTATGAAAAATAACACCTTTGTTGGTGCTGTAATTTTTTTGAATCTAAACATTTGATCCATTTGTAAGATAAATTTGCAGGTTGTCGTTTTTGACATGTCTAAAGCAGCTTGCAAATTGTAACTTGTCAATGAGTAGCTTGTAAAACAACCATTCATTTATTTCCAATACATGTGAGTATGTTCCCTATTGAAAGACGACAACTTGCATTTATCATGATGATAACAATGAATTGTTAAATGGTTACCTGAAAGTCACAAAAAAAAAAAAATTACCAGTTGTAATAGTTCGTAACCGTTGATTAAGCCACTGATAGTTCGGAACCATTGATAAGACTAATAGTGAAAGAACCTTCAAAAAAACTAAAAAGGAGTCAACATTTCCCCACACCTGCAAGGTAAGCTAAATGCATCAGATGGTTCCTCCACTGGTATGCAGATAGCCTTTCAAATCCACAAACATGATCCATTTTCATAAGTATAGATAGAGAACTATTATTTAGGAATATGGTGTATAAATACCTTAGATGTCCTGTGCTTCCGATTATTAGTATAAAATGTTTTAAAAGTCACAATTCCTAAGAAAACATTCTAACAATTAACAAAACATTTTATGGAAGTAAAAAGTCACAATTCCTAAGAAATGCAAAAACGTCAAGTTATTTTTTTACAATCTACATGGCCGCAAAGTTCATACATGATAAAGCATAGTAATTTCCTAGAATTCTAACATGATTTTTATTATTTCTTTTAGAATGCAATATTTTTCATCAAAAACCTATATAACCAACCAAACAAAACACAAAAACTAACCAGCATTTGTCGTTGTGACCTCATAATCTTCTTATCAAACTCCCCAAGCTCCTTTTTCTGCTCTCCAATTCGCTTATCGACAAAAAATGAGGACTTCCGGCTCCCCTTATAATATTTCAACAATGTATTCTTCCTCTGCACATAACAAAAATCAAATCAAGTTTTTTCACTCGAGGATATAGACAACTTTTTTCATTTGATTTCAATACACTTACTTTCATTCTAGTGAAACTCAAATCCATGGATGTTAAAACCCCTTTATACATCATACTTATGTCTAAATTTTGAGGCAACTACACCTAAAAGTACTCGAAGTACTCAAAGTTAGAAAGTAATGCCAACATATCGCGGTATAATATATTTTTTCATGCTCAAAAGCCTTTTCGAAATGGACAATCCTAGTTATATCCGTTGTACCATCCAGATGCTACAAAGAATAACGCCATAAAATGAAGACGTCTTATATATGCAAAAGGTAGCTATGACAAAAGGTCTGGTAGTAATCAAGCTATAATAAATACAAAGAACTTGAGCTCCAAAATCACAAAGATACATGGTATTTGGATCAAGTTCAACACATGTTTAGCTTCTAGTTGATACTGAATAATTGCATTCGCATAATCTCTATCAACATAGCTAGATGCTCCAATTGCTCTTGAGCCTTGTGCAAATATGCCACCTTGCGGATTGCAAACAATCTATTTTTGTAAACTATGAAGAAAATTAAAAGAGTATCGAATAGATCACGGTTTTGGCTATGCAAATCTAATGTCGAGAATGCCATTTGTGTTCGGAACAACCACATAATCGGTTTTACAATGAACTAATTACAAAGAAAAAGACTATATCATACTTGGGCTTAAGCCTACATATAATCGATAAATGATATTCATAAATCACCTGTTTTTCATCTTCTTATTTTCCACCACGTGAGTAGTACGCTGCCATTTTATAGCCACTGAGAAGTGCGTCTTCCTGTTTATTTTCTCCCTTCTCGCCTACCATATCCTGAAATCAAAAACACGATTAAGTTCCAATAAGTTACTATCTTACAACAATAAATTATCTAAAATCTTAAACACGATTACAAACCAACCAAAAATATGATGACCTCTGATTTTTTTAAATTGATTGACGGAAGTTTCGATTTGTGTTGTCATGGTTCGGTTTTCACACATTCCAACTGAAAGCATAATCAAGTTTAGGGTTAGATTCATGTTCCGATTCAACTTCTTTTTCCTCACCATCTTCTTATTTTTTCTTCGGATTGATCAATGAATAAATACTGCATGATTTGATGCCTTGTTTCTTTACCCACCATGATTGATTCTGTTCCGATTTGTTTTTCTCTCCGGTGAGTGTTTCTTTGGGAAGAGGGTTTAACAGAGGTTACATGGGTTTTGTTAGTATCAATTGATGATTCAAGAATTTTCTGGATGTATCATTCTAGCTTAGTACTAAATTCGAGGGTCATTAACATGTGATTACATCCCTAAACACCATAACAACCAATAAGATGGTGGGTTTTTTGATGAACAGTACATGAGCTCTTTTTTCAATGGTTGACACCCAATCAGAGGGTGTATTACAGATTTAATCACCAAATTACCCAATCAAAACTGGACACCCGGCCCTTGGATCACGCTTTTCGAGACCCCAACATTTTGGGTTTTAGTATATACGAGCGGGGAGACCCTCGCGTTTCAGCGGGAGTGTTTAGATATGTGTTTTGTGTTTTGCGTGTTATAGGTTTAACGGCTTTAAAAGTTCGGTGATATTCCAATATTGGTTTGTGCCATAATATTATTTGTTATATTGAAAGTTATGCATATTTATACTCGTTTTCGTTGGAAAAATTATTTCGTGAACAATGGTTCAAGTTCGTAATTTTTCGAGTCCGTTTGGTACGTCAAATGAGGCCCGAAACGTTTTGACGAAAAGTATTACTAACTTGGCACTTATACCCCCTCCGCCCCTACTTTTCACTTCACACCCTCGCTTTTCATATTTTCATTTCTACCATTTTCATTTTATATTTAAACCTATTTTTTCTTTTTATTTATTTAATTTATACATAAACACACACTCACACAAAACTCTTTCTCTCTCTACAACCCATGCCGGATTCTTCATCAATTCCGGAAACCCCTCGCCGGAAAATATTCCAATGATATATTTTCTTTGCCGATTCGATAGATCGGTTAGCTCCCAACGTTTCTGGAGAGTTTGAGCCCTCGGCTCCCACCACAACTAACCCACGCGCCACCACCGCCCTCTGTCACCATCACCGAGACCACCACCACCTTCTCCTTCACCTTTTCTTCTCGGTAAAACCCTGCACGCGCCCCCTTTACCCTTTTTCACTTTTTATTTATGAAAACCTAATTCGAATATTTTATTAAATCCGATTCGAATAATCTTTCTTTTAATAAAAACCTTTTAAATACACGTTTTTTTTTTTTTTTTTTTTTTTTTTTTTTTTTTTTTTATCTATGTTTTTTTTATGATTCATACATGTTTGTTTTTTTGTTGTATTTTTTAATTTATACGTTTTATTTAAAGATCCATTATTTTTTTTGATTTATACGATTCGAATAATCTATGTTTTTTTTTAAGATCTATACGTATTTTTTTAAATCAACACGTGTTTTGGGTTTTATTTTTTTTATTTTTTATTTATTTTTTATTATTTTTTTTAAATATATGTTTTTTATAAATCCATACGTGTTTGTTTTTTTAGATCTAACGTTTTTGCTTTTTTTGTAGTGACGCCGCTAGCTGCTGCTGTAGCCGCCACTCTCTTGCTGGAAAAAGATACCATCGTTCCGGAAAATATTTGTGGTCGCCGGAAAAAACTGTGTCGTTGCCGGAAATTGTTTATTATGTAGATTTGTTATTAATTTTATGATGTAAATTTTGATATAAAGCGGTAGTGATTTTGTGTGTTGGTTTTGGATATAATCATTCACTGTTATAAGCACTCTTGTGTACAACTTATTATAGCGATGGTTACTGTTATAAGCACTGTTCATGTTACTGTTATAAGCACTGTTCGGAACAATTTCTTAAGCACTAAAGTACAATCATTAAAATGTGTGGTATAACTTTTTGATGCACGCAAATCCTGTAGGCAGTGTTTTCTGCCTTTTAGTATATACGAGCATGTAAACCCGCGCGTTGCCGCGGAAATGTTTTGGTTGATATTAACTTTGTTATATGAGTGTTTGAGGCACGTTATTTGTTTTCCGTTAGTTAATGTATATGTTTGAGAGTGTGTGTTTTTTTAAGTAGAATGTGTTATACATATTGGAATTTGAATAAATTTTAGTTGTTGCTGTTTTCATTATGTTGTTGGATTTTTATTTTTGTTTATATTTATTAGTATTATCATTATTTATTTTTTACATAATTTTGATTTTAATATGGAAGTGTATAATTTTGTAAAAAAGTGTATGTTTTTGGGCAATTAGTATTTTGTTTGGGCCTACATAGCCCAACTCTAATCTATAACACATAAGCCCAAAGTCCAATAACACCTTACCCTAATTTTCGGGTATAAAACACTCCCCAATAGTTCAAACCCTACCTTTTTGTAAACCCTAATCTTAAAAAACACAGCCACACTCTCACTTTTTTCTCAAATACAAACCCGGATTAAAAAATCAACACAAAACAATCAATATCACCTTAGTTTGTTTCTCCTACACGTTGTGCCATACACAAACACATTATTCTTCACTTTCTTGTTGTTCAATCATGATAACAAAGACGAAGCCACGGCTTCAAGATCTTGAGAAAGGACACGGGTGGGTATTTTTATTTTTATTTTTTTACCGAAAGAAAAGAAAGATGAAACAATTTTGTTTTTATCTTTGTTTTGATATTTCGGATAGAAATAAAAGCAAGAGCTTCAACACGGATTAATAGAAGCAAGAGCTTCAAATCCGATATAATTTTCATTTCTTGTTATTGTCTTAATCGAATAAAAGGAGGTATGAAACCTTTTGGTTTTGTGTTTTCCTTTAAACCGTTCGAAAATTGAAAGGAGATATTCTTCAAAAAAAAAAAAAAAAAATCTATGATGTGTTAATATTTTCGTGAACTGAAATCTTTGATTTTTTTTGTTGTTCGAATTTTGTTTGTATTAGATGGGATATAGGATTGAATGTTGACTGAGTTAATAATTAATTAACTTCCCGAAGTTTGTTAGTGATAGATGGGATTTATGAAGTTGTTTGGATTTGATTTTATTTGTTTTGAGATGATGCGTCAATTTTTTTTTCTTTTTTTTTTTTTTTTTTGATTTTGAACGAAGCTTTTGGATATTAAATTATATTAGTTTTTTTTTTAACAAATCTGAATTTTTTAAAGTATTTTTTGCGAATATGATGTTTTTTGTTGTTTGGTAAAATATGATATTTTGGTTTTCTAATAAATCTGATTTATTTTTTTTTTTTTTTTGTAGATCTGCCAAATTTATTTGTTTTTCAAGGTTTATATAATTTTTTTTGACATTTTGTTTCAGATCTACCACTGCAGGATCGCCGGAATCTTCAGCTGTTGCGGCCATCTACCATTTTTTTTGTCGGAATTGTAATGTTTCTTTCTATGATTTGTTATAAAGTTTGCTGTGTAATTTTTATATAAATTTATGAATTTATCTGTTTAATTTGTTGTGTAACTTTGGATGTAAAAACTATATTGTTTTGGATTATTTAGATGTGGGAAAGTGCACTGTTATAAGCACTGTTGTGTACAACTTCTTATAGCAAATGTTACTGTTATAAACACTGTTCATGTTACTGTTATAAGCACTGTTTATGCTACAGTACTACAGTAAACGTTCTGCTTATTAGTATATACTAGCTGGGTAGCCCGCAAGTTGCGGCGGGTGTGTTTTGTGTTTTGTATTTTGTGGGTTGTACTGTGTAATTAATAATTTTGTTATTTGAAGTATGCATATGTTTACTTGGAAGCATAATTTTTTTATGTTTACGGATTTTTTTTTTTTTTTTTTTTTTTTTTTTTTTTTTTTTTTTGGCGTTGGGGTTGAAATTTTTTTGGGTTGTTTGTTTTTTCGGTATGTTTTTTTTTCCTTGTTTGATATTTTAAAAGAAACAAATTTGTATAAGAAATTTTTTTGTAAGTGTATTATTTTTTGTGTTTTTTTTATTTTTATTTTTTTGAAAAAACAAATTTTCATAAGGAAATTTATGAAAAAAAAAAAAAAAAAAAAAAAAAAAAAAAAAAACTGTAGCGAGTACTGTAGCAACATGTGACGCAAAAAAATTATTGTAGCGAATACTGTAGTAAGCACTGTAGCAGCTACAGTTCTGCTACAGTAAACGTTTCTGCTTTTTAGTATATATAGTAATAGCAATAGTAATAATTACACAGTTGGTCACTGAGCTGAATCATAATTGGTAAAAAAGAAAGAATTACAAGCTTTTATAGTACTAGTAATAAAGATAACTATAGCAAAAAAGATGATTACTTTTTTATTGATGACAACTTGATTGAAGATTTGAAAATGACGTTGATGCGTGAGAATTGCACCAGGCTTTACCTCTCGAGGGATCTCGAGAAGCTTACAGCCCCCATCAGGCAGTGTACCTGATCGTTGTAGTATAGTATAGTGACAAGTACCGGGGGATTGATCGTTCAACTCAGGAATAGTGTCCCTAGGATTAGAAAACCTAAAAACTAGGTCTAGATGTGAGGGATGATTCTTTTTTGTAAAAGTGGGCAGATTAGTTGCTAGTCAACCAACCCAATAACTAAAGATGCAATCAAAATAAAATAACAAAAATGTAAATAAAACTAATTACTAATGTGGTGTGAACAATAAATGGGAAAATTGTGTTTACTTATATTTCATTACTCCCTAGATATCTTTTACAGGTTGATAGTTTGTTACAGTTGCATGGATGACGAGTTATATTCCTTAATACCATTCGTGGGGTGGTGTACGTACTTCTCCAACTCTATAAGCTCCTACTTCACTCCTATGTCGAGCCTGCAAGAAGCTCCTAACATGGGATCATTAGAATTCGTTCATGCATTAAATATAACCATAAAAACCAAGTACGCATTGGTTCATGTTTCTTAAAACGTTCAAGCAAGTTACACTATGGAAGTCTGCAAGTTTTCTTAAGCCTAACATCGAAATCATTCATCCGTAACAACTATAAACAAGCAATCAACCCATAATCAACATCTAGGTTTCACTACATCTAAGCAAACACACAAGAGATCTAGCCTAGCATGTTAAAATCAAGACAAGCGTAAGATATATTCAAACAACACATAGACATATTGAATGAATTGAAAGGATTCTTATCTTAATTGAACATGAAAGGTTTCAAAGGGTGAAAACCCTTGAAAATACTGATAAAATCGTGCTAGGGTTTCTCCAAGTTATCCCTCTAATTGTCCTCTCTTAATGAATGAAAATTACAAAACTATATATAGATTTTCCAACGTGACGGCGTCAAGAAGAGAATTCTGACACCGTCAACCCGCCGCCCATAATAATATCGGATTGCCTAGATCCAGATCTGACGCCCAAAAATTGATTCATGTGAAAACCAATTATAATAATTATAGTATAGTATCGAAGTGATCCGCGTAAAATACGGATCACCCGAGTCGTTTTCCAACGAAGGCGAATGGAATCGAGAATATCGATTCGTGAAATCGTGATATGAAAAGTGAGAAAGTGAAAAATAGCAATCAAATAGTTCACGTAATCACAAACAAGTATGAAATATGCAATGATTACAAGCTAATTATGCACCGAAATGAAAAACGTAAAAACGGAAACGCAACCGTAAACTTTAAAACGTAACGTATATCGAAAAATTATCCTACGAACTTGGAAATAATTTCTAAAAATTTAAGAATAATAAAAAGAATTTTAAGAAAAAGAAAAATATTTTTTTGAGTTTTTATTTATTTTCTAGAATTAATTTTCTACTTTTAGAATTAAAAATGAATTAAATATAAAGAAAAATAGAAAAATAACTTGGAAAAATAAAAATTAAATTCTAAAAATTCTAAAATATTATAAAAGAAATTCTAAAATTATTTTTGTATTTTTCAGAACCTCTTCTAATTTTTTATTGATTTTTGGTATTTAAAAATGATTTAAAAATGAATATAATCAAAAGAAATTAAGAAAAATAGTAAAAATGGTTGGAAAATTCTGGAAAAATTTCAGAAAATCAAAAATAATAAAAGTAACTGAGAGAAAAATTTTGAAATCAAAATAAGCTGATAAAGTACTTATTCTGCCAAACTGATTATTCACAAGTGCTTATAATTAAGCACTTGTGAACAAAATCTTATGAAATCCTTAACACAGACTAATGATGAAGTAATAAGCTCAGATAATGCAAAGTATGATCAATCACTATCACAGATATTCATAGTAACACAGACATATAGCAATAAGCTAAAAGAATAAGCACTAGGTACTAGCAGGATAAGCACAAGCAGTTCCAGAAGCTAAAATATGATACTGATCTTTAAAACAACTTTAATGAGCTCAGTAACAATCATTAATTCACTAACACAAGCAAGCAAAAGCACTAGCAGACCTATCTAATATAAACAGACCCTGTCTCACAAAGGCAACTTCTCAAGTTCAAAAAGCTAAGAAAATAAGCTCTGAATGAAAAGCTAGTGGGGACAAAAGCTAACAAGATATACTGGGATACTAAATCTACCAGAAGATTTGATGCTATTACACAACTACTAGTCTAAATGAGACCTAGAAATCTGATGAATGAGATTGGTGCAGGGGTGAGTTATGCACAAACAGTCAACTTATGAACTCTTTTCCAATAAGCTAATAGGTTCCAAATTAGATTTTGCTTCTTGATTATTGTTCTTTAGCTGCCAAACTTTTAAGAACAACTTTCCAAAAATATTTCCAATAAGTATTTAATTCTACAATTGATCTTCAAAGCTATGACTAAAACTGAGTTTACACCTACTTTGACTTTTTGATTTGCACAATTAAATTTTGACCAAATCCACTTTTGATGGATCAAAACTATCCCCAGGTGTATAATGAACTTGTGTGAACTCAATACTTACAAATACACACTTAAAATGTACCAGAAAATCATGTTGACAGAATTGGTTTTAATATTGAATATGCAGAATTAAGCAAATAAGCTAAACTTGACTTTTATAGTAATAACTAACTATTAATATGTTTGACTAAACCTATTTGCAGCCTAAGTGAGATGACTAAACTAATTACTACCTCTGATTCACCAATAATCTAAGCAAACCTTATTGTTCCAAACACCTCTGCAGCTAACAATTACACTACACCAACTATATAACAAGCTACAATCTACTGAATAAATGATCAATCCAACTCAACTAATTCTAAAATAAACTGAATCAATTTACTACTAACTCAGATTCAGCAAATGCAATTGCACCAACAACACAGATGACAAATCAGATAACTCTAATCAATCAAAAGCAACTTGCAAAGCAATATGATCCAATGAAATAGTTAAACAGATCCAATCCAAACTAATCCCAATTCAACTCAGATCTATACCAAATTTGAAACACAGATACACAGATTCGAAATAGATTGAATTAAATTCCTACAATATATTTCAACTACTCTAACAACTAATAATGAAACAGAAAACTAAATCACTACCAAATCTGCTACTCCAAACTCAAATAACACAATTACTACAACTAATATCAGCAAACTAAATCAATTAAACAGTAAAATCAATTCAGATTAAGTAACTAGAACTTACAACAATCTCCTCTCAGCTCAAAATAGAGAGGTTCCAAAGTCGCCTATCTCTAAGATAGGCTGATTTCAATGACTGTTTGTATCAGCTATCATACCACCTCAGCATCAATTCACACACCTCTTTTGGAATGGTATGGAATAGTACATATGAAACTTAAGCTTTCTGAGCTTGATTATGATAAGTATAAGCTGAATTGAGCTTACTGGAGATTTAGAACTAATTTTGAAACTATTTTTTTTTATATTTTTTTTTATATTCTTCTAATTTTTTTATTATTTTCTGAATTTCTAAAACTTGACTGTATTGAGTAGAAAACTAGTATAAGCTATTTCTGAAAACAATGAGATTTTAGAAAGCTAATTAAGAAGAAACTAATTGATATTAAGCTAATGATAAGCTAATATTGAAGACAAAATAAGCAGAAATAAGATGAAAGTTAAGCTGAAATAAATGGAAATAAGAACTTTTATTTAAAATCAAAAATTACATCAACTAGGCTAGATTACAACTAAATTTTGACAGCATTTCAATATCTAAAAATTACACACAGAAGCTAAAAAAAACTACACCTATTTATAGGAAGTGAGAGGGTTGAGCTCACGGATTGCCATGTTGGCAATCCGTGTGAGGTTGTGTTTGTTTAAGTCCCTTGAGCGCCCTTGATCTCTTCCAATCATTGCTAAATCGATATCAACCCTTGGATCAAAGTTTGTGACGCGTTCCATCGACTTATAGCTTGCCACGTAGCCAATTTGTGCTTCCTTGGTACCCTTACACCTCTGAGCTTCTAGAAATGCCTTCGAATTGACGTCCGTACCCTTAATTGCGGTTAATTTTAGACGGAACAGTAACTAGGGTTCTAAGGGTCTGGGTAATTTTTGATTTGGGGAAAACTTTGGGCGCGGGGTGGATTTTCTTATTTTTTTTTATTACTTTTGGTTGTTGACCGGTTGGGTATGGGGTTTGACCTGGGTAATATTTTGGACCGGGTAGGATTATGAATGGGCTTAGCATTTGGGCTTTGGGGGATTAAGGGCTTGAAGGGTTATGGATTTGGCAGATTTGGATTTGTGTTATTTTTCAGATTTTGGTATTATGAAACCTAAGGACTAATTTTGTAGTTTGTTAAAATTCAAGGGTTGATTTTGCACTTCTTCATAAATATGATCCAAGGACTGATCTTGACAAGGTAATGATTCTTCAGGGCCCAAAGTTGACTTTTAAAATCACAGCTTTGACTAGTTGACCATCTTCCAGTCTCGTGCTCGTTTTGTATAATTTTTCGTCTTTTATTGATAAATCCGTTCCTGCATATCACAAACAAAAAAACACGTGTTTTCTTGGCATTTTGTTAGCTCAAATAGTCGTATTGGATCGGTTTTTGGCCATAAAATAGTGAGTGAATAAGCACTCACCAAAATCCCCCCGACTAAGGTATTGCCGTGTCCTCACGCAATGTGCTCAATTCACGCTTTTAGGATAAATAATTTCAAAACTCTTTTTACTAACTTTGAAAAGTAGCAAGGAGGTTCGAAAGATGTAATAAAATCATTTAATCCCGAAAATGCTCCGTTTTCCAAAATTTTCCTTTCATTCCTTTATTCCACTTTCACTTTCTATTTTTGTACTTTTTCTCATTCATACTCGTGACGGTTTGTTGAACTTTCATTATCTTGCAATAATTATTAGGGTCAACGAATAGAAACACTTCTATTTAAGAAGTGACCATAAGGATAAAAATCGTCATCCTTGATTTTTCACGAGTCCCCAAACTAAGCGTACAAACGAGATCACAACTTATCTACAAATTAGATGCTAACACTACTCATAACAGTTACTTGTGAAAACTCCTTACTCCCATTTCCTAGGTTTTGTATCTCAATTTTTATTTTGTTGAGAAATGACTTTCTTCATATTTTCTCGTTTCGATAATTTTTAGTCCGATAGTGATACCTAAGTTAAAACGATAAGTAGTTATTCATTTTCTCTTAAGAACCACTGCAATAGAAATTCGGTCCATTTCAAGGAATTAGGGGTACATACAATATCAAGAATATAAGTTGCGGAGTACGATCACGTGCACCTCATGTGACTGATTACTAATCACTTATCACATGCACCTCACGCGCCAACAACTTATTGATACATACATAGCTCTTATTCAACAATACTTCAACTTTCATTTTTCATTTTTCACTTTTTCTCATATTTTTCATATTTTTTTTTCTTTCTTTCTTGACTTTTTTCTCATAACATCAATGGAAGCTTATCGGGTAGCTCCAAAACCACATAGATAATCAACTTTTGACTTTTGATTTTTTCACTTTTTGCTCTTATTTTTGATGTTTCTTGATATGTACCCAACTTCTAAAGCAAAAATTCTCTTAAGAAAACAAAAAACTAAATATTATTCAAACCTTAATACCACTAATTAACCTAGAACATCTATT
This sequence comes from Artemisia argyi, assembly GCA_030686995.1. Taxonomy (NCBI): domain Eukaryota; kingdom Viridiplantae; phylum Streptophyta; class Magnoliopsida; order Asterales; family Asteraceae; genus Artemisia; species Artemisia argyi. The sequence goes on from CM060690.1 coordinate 85,563,236, forward strand.
ATATATGTGTGACGTATCTGATGGGAGTAAAAAGCCACAAGTACCTCTCATGAGCTCTAAAGAGAACCACTACTCCACGTTTAGCATCTAACTTCTAAATAAACTCTATCATTTCTCGCTCTTCACAATTTAAGATTCCAAATAATGAAACCAGTGAATACTTAGCCGATAATCAGCCACGCATATATAAAGTCAGTTACGGAAACTTGCAAATTCTAGAAGAAGAATTCGCGTTTTCTAGCTCCTGATGTAAAAGACTAGCGAAAGCTTTTAAGCTGCGCATGTATAAAGTCAAGTACGGGAACTTGCAGATTCTTAAGAAAGAATTCGCATTTTATAGCTCCTAGTGTACAAAACTAGCACAAGCTTATATGATTATCATTGGTTAAGGGAACAAGCTAGGGCTCAACACGCCCGGTCAAGTCAAATATTTATTCCTACTCTCGCCAGCAAGAAAGTCAACAAGGTGTCAAAACACTTATTCAAACTTTATTATATTTTTGCACAATTTTTTCACTTTTCTCATTTTTTTTTTTTTGTTTTTTGTTTTTTGTTGCTTTTTCATGACTTTTTCATCAAAATTTTTGAAATTTTCTCATTTTTTCAATTTTTTATTTTTGGTGGAAAAACGGAGTTGCAAGAGTGCACGACTTGTGAAACATGCAAGGTCAAAATCGAATCGAAGATTCACCCTCCCCCCGACTAGAACGAAACATTGTCCTCAATGTTTCAATGGGTTAAGGTAATCCTAACAAAATTCTAGGCCGTTTATTAATTATGCCAAAGAAAACGTTAGTTGATAAGATTAAACGGATATAGGATTTCCAAGTAGCACCGATGAATGAGACTCCAAGTGAAGAGATAACGAGCACGAGAGTCATCATAAATCATGGACAATCCTAAACAATCATCACAAACAACCACGAAACACAAGAGTAGAAGAGGCACCCCCTCCTCACGTTATTTATTAGAAAATAGAAATATAAGAAGATGAAATTGGATAAGCATGGGTTGCCACCCACGAAGCGCTTGTTTTTGTTCACCGAGTCACATGAGCTTGACTCGATCCCCGAATTCAATTGTCCTTGGGGAAAGTTTGGAGATCCGGGACTACCATAGTCGGTACATCCCCTCCAAAGTAGTGTTTTAAACGGTGACCATTCACCTTAAAATTAGGACAATCTTGTTGAGCTAACTCAATGGTTCCATAAGGAAAAACTTGGGTTATTGTGAATGGTCCAGACCAACGGGTTTTAAGCTTACCCGAGAATATCTTTAACCGAGAATTGAAAAGTAGCACTTGATCACCAACGTTAAAAACGCGGTCTTTGATCTTGGCGTCATGAAGTCTTTTTGTTTTCTCTTTATAAATCAAAGAATTCTCGTAAGCTTGATCACGGAGTTCTACTAACTCATTCAATTGAATTTTTCTGTGATCACCCGCGGTTTTTAAGTCAAAGTTGGCATGTTTTAAGGCCCAGTAGGCCTTGTGCTCTAGTTCAATGGGCAAATGACAAGCTTTCCCGTAAACCTGCTTATATGGTGTACACCCAATTGGGGTCTTGTAAGCGGTCCGGAAAGCCCATAATGCATCTTCTAATTTATCGGCCCAAGAGGCACGGTGTTCACCTACTGTCCTTTCAAGTATACGTTTTAAACCACGATTGGAGACCTCAACTTGACCACTCGTTTGTGGATGATAAGCCGTGGAAAGACGATGTGTGACACCATATTTTAGCATAACTTTCGCAAATTGATCATTGCAAAAATGGGTCCCACGATCGCTTATGATGGATCGAGGTGCACCAAATCGGGCAAAGAGACTCTTTAAAAACTTAACAACCACTCGGGCGTCATTGGTGGGGAGCGCCTTCGCTTCAACCCATTTTGATAAGTAATCGACGGCCACGAGGATGTATTTATTACCCCTAGACGACGGGAATGGCCCCATGAAATCGATGCCCCAAACGTCGAAGATCTCACAAACTTGAATCGCATTTTGCGGCATTTCATCCTTTTGAGAGATTTTCCCTTGACGTTGGCATGAATCACATGTTTTCACCAATTCATGGGCATCCCGATATATCGTCGGCCAATAAAAGCCGGAATCGAAAACCTTCTTAGCGGTGAAATTGGCACCATGGTGTCCCCCCGTGGGTCCACTATGACATACCTTAAGTATTTCAACTGCATCCGTACCGTGAACACACCGTCGGATCACTTGATCCGCATAGACTTTGAACAAGTAGGGGTCGTCCCAAAAATAATGTTGTACATCTTTAAAGAATTTCTTCTTTTGCTGGGACGACATCCCTTTCCTAATGAATTTCCCCGCATGGTAATTCGCAAAATCAGCGAACCATGGGGTAATTTGGTCTATTTTGGTCACACTCCCAAGTGTCTCGAGAGGAAATGTTTCTGTAATCTCCTTATTCTTGAGAACACTTTGGTGGGGGTTCTCAAGTCTAGAAAGATGGTCGGCAGCAAGGTTCTCAGCTCCTTTCGTGTCTCGTATTTCGACATCAAATTCTTGGAGCAAAAGAACCCACCGCATTAAACGTGGCTTAGCGTCTTGCTTCGCCATTAAGTACTTAAGGGCTGAATGGTCCATATACACTATGCACTTTTTAAGCAACAAGTAAGCTCTAAATTTTTCAAAAGCATAGACGACCGCTAACATCTCCTTTTCGGTGGTAGTGTAATGATGTTGGGCGTCATTCATGGTCTTGCTTGCATAGTGTATAGGCTGAAAATACTTGTTCTTACGTTGCCCCAGAACTGCACCAATGGCATAATCGCTAGCATCACACATTAGCTCAAATGGTAAGTCCCAATCGGGGGCAACTAAGATTGGTGCCTCCGTTAACTTTTTCTTCAAAACATTAAATGCATCGACGCATTCATTCGTGAAGTTAAACGGAGCATCTTTTTCTAAAAGGTGGGTCAGAGGCCGGGCTATTTTGGAGAAGTCTTGAATAAAACGTCGATAAAAGCCGGCATGACCAAGGAAACTTCGGATTCCTTTGACGGTAGTCGGGTGTGGTAATTTAACAATAACATCGACTTTTGCCCGATCCACCTCAATCCCAGATTTGGATATCTTATGGCCGAGGACTATTCCCTCTTTAACCATGAAGTGGCACTTTTCCCAATTTAGAACTAAAATAGTGTTTTCACACCGAACTAGCATATTTTCCAAATGGAAAAGGCAAGAGTCGAAAGAATCTCCATAGACGGAGAAGTCGTCCATGAACACTTCCATGGTTTTTTCAATCATATCCGAAAAAATGGCCATCATACACCGTTGAAACGTGCCTGGAGCATTACATAAGCCAAAGGGCATTCTACGATAGGCAAACGTTCCATACGGGCAAGTAAAAGTGGTCTTTTCTTGATCCTGGGGATCAATGGGAATTTGAAAGTACCCAGAAAAGCCATCCAGAAAACAATAGAACTCATTTCCCGCTAAACGTTCAAGCATCTGGTCCATAAAAGGAAGCGGGAAATGGTCTTTACGTGTCGCATCATTCAACTTTCTATAGTCGATACAAACTCTTCATCCGGTCACAAGTCGAGTTGGTATAAGCTCATTATCGTCATTCTTCACAACAGTGATTCCGCCTTTCTTTGGCACACAATGAACCGGGCTAACCCATGAACTATCCGAGATTGGATAAATCATTCCAGCGTCAAGGAGTTTTATAACTTCCTTTTTAATCACTTCATGGATTTGTGGATTAACCCGTCGTTGTTGCTGAACGGAAGCTTTGTGGTTATCCTCCAAAAGAATCTTATTAGTACAAAATCGAGGGTCGATTCCCTTAATGTCGGATATTTGCCAAGCAATTGCACTTTTATGCTTCCGAAGCACATCTAAGAGTCGTGTCTTCTCCTCATCTTTAAGACCTTTTGATATTATAACCGGTAATTTATCATTTTTTTCCAAGTATGCGTATTCGAGATGAGGAGGCAAATCCTTGAGCTCGAGCTCCGGAGGATTCTCAATAGACGGCTTAACTTCTTTTACGTCTGCCATTTTTAAATCAACCGGAGGGGAAGAAACAATCGGTTTTTCATTTAACAATTTTTCAATTAGAAAAATGTCCCCCTCCGGATCAAAGTTGTTATTATCAAATTCCGGTGAAAATGATTCATTTGCAAGACAAGCATTGATTTCTTCCCAAGCGAGATCACTTCCCTCAAACGGAGTGAGGGAAGGGGAAGAATCGGAGACGATTGGTTCAAAAGAAGGAGTGGGATTGCCACTCGAAGAATTATCGGTAAAACCAAGAAATTCTTGAGCATACTCCTCCGTAGTCTCATCAATAACATCGATACGGTTAACGGAAGAAACATCGTAATCGGAGGAGTATCTCGCGGTTTGATCAAGGTTAAAAGTAACGTAATCTCCTCGTCATAAACATCAATTAAAGCATGACCGGTCCTTAAGAAACCTCTCCCGAGAATGAGAGGAACCCATGGATCGGCATCGAAATCAACAACCACAAAATCCGCAGGGAAATGAAATTTCCCAACATTGACAAAAATATCCTCAGCTATGCCAATTGGACGAGACGTTGATCGGTCGGCAAGCTCGAGGGTCATAAGCGTCGGTGTCAAGTTAGGAAGAGACAACTTTTTCCAAATCGACATCGGCATAAGGTTAATGCTAGCACCAAGATCGGCCAAGGCGAAGCATTGAACCATACCCGGAAAATTACATGGTATAAGAAACTTGCCAGGGTCTTCAAGCTTTTCGGGTAGCTTTTTAAGAAGAACCGCTGAGCAATTCTCGTTCATTTGGGTTCTCGACATTTCAAAAAGCTTTTCTTTGTTATTTAAAAGACCTTTTAGCATTGAAGCAAATTTGGGCATCAAAAGTATAGCATCCGCGAGACTTATATCAAAATGTAATTCTTGAAAAATCTGATAAAACTTCTCCATTTGGTTTTTATACTTCTCGCGGTGCTTTTGTTCATTTAAGCGTGACGGATATGGCAACTTTGTTTTAACGGGTGCTTCATTTTCATTATCATTAACGACCTTTTCTTTTCCTTTAGACATCGGGACCATCGGAGGTTGGATGTTCTCGGTCCTTCCATTATTAATAGGAATTTCCGTATCCGTTGTCACCTCGGGTTCACGGGCGACTACCTTGGGAGGTAGAGAAGAAGAGGTAGTCGGAGCCGTCGGTCCATCGTAAGTAACACCACTCCTTGTAATGATCGCTTTAGCATCGCCCCTCGGGTTAGCGATCGTGTTGCTAGGCAAAGTTCCAGAGCCCGAGGGTCGATCATTTAAACGCTTGTTGAGATCATTGATTTGATGAGCTAACAACCTTGTTGTTTCCTCTTGTTTTGTCATAAAAGCTTGTTGGTTTTGAATCAATTGCTTAATCAAATCTTTCGTGGGCGACGGATTCGGAACAGCAACTTGATTTTGATTATTAAAACTTTGCCCACGGTTTTGAAAATTGCCATTGTTTTGAAAATTATTCCCTTGAGGCGGGCCTTGTTGAAAATTTCCCCGGTTTTGATTTTGTTGAAAATTCTGATTTTGTCCTTGAAAACCATTATTTCCACGGTTGTGATTTTGATTGTTGTTGAATTGATGATTACGGTTTTGCACATTATTATTCTGATTCACTTGATTAGGTTGATTAAACCCGGGTGGTCCATGATGTTGGCTCGGACGGTAGCTGAGGAGATTACGGTCTCCTTGAAGAGGTGGGTAACCGTTGCCACCCATATTCGCAGCATACACGTTCTCTTGAGCAAAAGAGCCAGTCGTCGGACATTCATAATACGGGTGTGGACCACCACAAGTAGTACAACCTTGATTAACGACATTGACTTGATGACTTGATTTTTCCATAGACATTGCATCGACTTTCTTTGTTAAGGCCAATATCATACTTTTCACTTCATCATTATTTTTCTCATTATTGGGCATTTGAAGCTTATTTCTTGACATTCTAACACGAGCCTTATTTTCAATTATCGTAAAGGCATCATTTGTATTCCTAGCCAACAAGTTACCACCCGCAGCAGAATTGAGTGAATCTTGATCAATATAAAACAACCCATTATAAAAAGTATCAATCTGCTGAAGGTCGGTGAACCCATGGTTAGGACATTTTTCCAACAAATCTTTGAAACGATCCCAAGCTTCACTAAACGATTCATCAAAAGCTTGTTGGAATCGAAAGATTTGGGAACGGAGATTAGAAGTTTTAGATGGAGGATAGAAATGATTCACAAACTTGGAAGCAAGGTCATTCCAAGTGTGAATTGAATTAGGCGGTTCCTTTTCCAGCCAAGTCCGGGCTGCTCCTTTTAAGGAGAAAGGAAACAACTTCAATTTCACCACATCGTGAGGCACTTGGTTCATTCTAATCGTCTCAGCGATGTCGGTGAAATTTCGAATGTGAGCATAAGGGTCTTCGTTATCGAACCCGTGAAAGGATATACCCGTGATCAAATTGAGTAATCCGTGATTAATCTCAAAATTGGCATTGATGTCCGGAATCACAATAGCTCTCCTCACACCATTGAATGGTGATTGGAGTTGTTCTTCCATCGGACGTGGATCAAATGCCGGTTGTGGTCCCACCGGAGGGATCACATTGTGCTGCGGACCACCCATCGGCGGGGGTCCGTTGTGTTCGTTTTGGTTCATCTCCTCGTCGTCAAGGAAATGAACCCGACTCGTATGTCGTAAAACCCGCTCGGGGTTAGAGAACGGAGACGTAAGACTCTCAAACGAAGATCGGGTGTGCATACACCACGAGCAAAATTAAAAAGAAAATGAAAATAGAAAGAGAAAAGAAAATCTTTTTGTTTGTTTTTTTTTATATATATTTTTCACAAAAACTTATTATTTCTTTTGTTTTTCTTTTCTTAAAACGTAATGTTAATCGAAAACCGTTTCTTTCAAAATCACGCGCGACGGGACGGGAGAGAAGAATGGATCTCTCTTCAGCTAGCAATTTAATGTCTTAGCTATCCGTATTTCCCGCTTATTCGGTTGTAGTAATTGAAATAGTCCGATAAACAACTAAATTACGTTTTCGTTATATTGCGAGACTTATTTGGTTTACAACGCCCTTTCTTTCGATCGAGTCGAGGCTGTAACTTTTATTATTTTTTTGGTATTTTTGAAAACACTTTAGGAAAAGTGTTTTTGATTTTTCAATTTTTATAAGAGATATATATACAAAGTAGAGGAAGGCTTAACAAAACACGATTTTCAAAAATGATATTCAAAAATTCACTTCGGCCTTCCCCGGCAGCGGCGCCAAAAATTGATTCGTGTGAAAACCAATTATAATAATTATAGTATAGTATCGAAGTGATCCGCGTAAAATACGGATCACCCGAGTCGTTTTCCAACGAAGGCGAATGGAATCGAGAATATCGATTCGTGAAATCGTGATATGAAAAGTGAGAAAGTGAAAAATAGCAATCAAATAGTTCACGTAATCACAAACAAGTATGAAATATGCAAAGATTACAAGCTAATTATGCACCGAAATGAAAAACATAAAAACGAAAACGCAACCGTAAAATTTAAAACGTAACGTATATCGAAAAATTATCCTACGAACTTGGAAATAATTTCTAAAAATTTAAGAATAATAAAAAGAATTTTAAGAAAAAGAAAAATATTTTTTTGAGTTTTCATTTATTTTCTAGAATTAATTTTCTACTTTTAGAATTAAAAATGAATTAAATATAAAGAAAAATAGAAAAATAACTTGGAAAAATAAAAATTAAATTCTAAAAATTCTAAAATATTATAAAAGAAATTCTAAAATTATTTTTGTATTTTTCAGAACCTTTTCTAATTTTTTATTGATTTTTGGTATTTAAAAATGAATATAATCAAAAGAAATTAAGAAAAATAGTAAAAATGGTTGGAAAATTCTGGAAAAATTCCAGAAAATCAAAAATAATAAAAGTAACTCAGAGAAAAATTTTGAAATCAAAATAAGCTGATAAAGTACTTATTCTGGCAAACTGATTATTCACAAGTGCTTATAATTAAGCACTTGTGAACAAAATCTTATGAAATCCTTAACACAGACTTATGATGAAGTAATAAGCTCAGATAATGCAAAGTATGATCAATCACTATCACAGATATTCATAGTAACACAGACATATAGCAATAAGCTAAGAGAATAAGCACTAGGTACTAGCAGGATAAGCACAAGCAGTTCCAGAAGCTAAAATATGATACTGATATTTAAAACAACTTTAATGAGCTCAGTAACAATCATTAATTCACTAACACAAGCAAGCAAAAGCACTAGCAGACCTATCTAATATAAACAGACCCTGTCTCACAAAGGCAACTTCTCAAGTTCAAAAAGCTAAGAAAATAAGCTCTGAATGAAAAGCTAGTGGGGACAAAAGCTAACAAGATATACTGGGATACTAAATCTACCAGAAGATTTGATGCTATTACACAACTACTAGTCTAAATGAGACCTAGAAATCTGATGAATGAGATTGGTGCAGGGGTGAGTTATGCACAAACAGTCAACTTATGAACTCTTTTCCAATAAGCTAATAGGTTCCAAATTAGATTTTGCTTCTTGATTATTGTTCTTTAGCTGCCAAACTTTTAAGAACAACTTTCCAAAAATATTTCCAATAAGTATTTAATTCTACAATTGATCTTCAAAGCTATGACTAAAACTGAGTTTACACCTACTTTGACTTTTTGATTTGCACAATTAAATTTTGACCAAATCCACTTTTGATGGATCAAAACTATCCCCAGGTGTATAATGAACTTGTGTGAACTCAATACTTACAAATACACACTTAAAATGTACCAGAAAATCATGTTGACAGAATTGGTTTTAATATTGAATATGCAGAATTAAGCAAATAAGCTAAACTTGACTTTTATAGTAATAACTAACTATTAATATGTTTGACTAAACCTATTTGCAGCCTAAGTGAGATGACTAACTAATTACTACCTCTGATTCACCAATAATCTAAGCAAACCTTATTGTTCCAAACACCTCTGCAGCTAACAATTACACTACACCAACTATATAACAAGCTACAATCTACTGAATAAATGATCAATCCAACTCAACTAATTCTAAAATAAACTGAATCAATTTACTACTAACTCAGATTCAGCAAATGCAATTGCACCAACAACACAGATGACAAATCAGATAACTCTAATCAATCAAAAGCAACTTGCAAAGCAATATGATCCAATGAAATAGTTAAACAGATCCAATCCAAACTAATCCCAATTCAACTCAGATCTATACCAAATTTGAAACACAGATACACAGATTCGAAATAGATTGAATTAAATTCCTACAATATATTTCAACTACTCTAACAACTAATAATGAAACAGAAAACTAAATCACTACCAAATCTGCTACTCCAAACTCAAATAACACAATTACTACAACTAATATCAGCAAACTAAATCAATTAAACAGTAAAATCAATTCAGATTAAGTAACTAGAACTTACAACAATCTCCTCTCAGCTCAAAATAGAGAGGTTCCAAAGTCGCCTATCTCTAAGATAGGCTGATTTCAATGACTGTCTGTATCAGCTATCATACCACCTCAGCATCAATTCACACACCTCTTTTGGAATGGTATGGAATAGTACATATGAAACTTAAGCTTTCTGAGCTTGATTATGATAAGTATAAGCTGAATTGAGCTTACTGGAGATTTAGAACTAATTTTGAAACTATTTTTTTTATATTTTTTTTATATTCTTCTAATTTTTTTATTATTTTCTGAATTTCTAAAACTTGACTGTATTGAGTAGAAAACTAGTATAAGCTATTTCTGAAAACAATGAGATTTTAGAAGGCTAATTAAGAAGAAACTAATTGATATTAAGCTAATGATAAGCTAATATTGAAGACAAAATAAGCAGAAATAAGATGAAAGTTAAGCTGAAATAAATGGAAATAAGAACTTTTATTTAAAATCAAAAATTACATCAACTAGGCTAGATTACAACTAAATTTTGACAGCATTTCAATATCTAAAAATTACACACAGAAGCTAAAAAAAACTACACCTATTTATAGGAAGTGAGAGGGTTAAGCTCACGGATTGCCATGTTGGCAATCCGTGTGAGGTTGTGTTTGTTTAAGTCCCTTGAGCGCCCTTGATCTCTTCCAATCATTGCTAAATCGATATCAACCCTTGGATCAAAGTTTGTGACGCGTTCCATCCACTTATAGCTTGCCACGTAGCCAATTTGTGCTTCCTTGGTACCCTTACACCTCTGAGCTTCTAGAAATGCCTTCGAATTGACGTCCGTACCCTTAATTGCGGTTAATTTTAGACGGAACAGTAACTAGGGTTCTAAGGGTCTGGGTAATTTTTGATTTGGGGAAAACTTTGGGCGCGGGGTGGATTTTCTTTTTTTTTATTTTATTACTTTTGGTTGTTGACCGGTTGGGTATGGGGTTTGACCTGGGTAATATTTTGGACCGGGTAGGATTATGAATGGGCTTAGCATTTGGGCTTTGGGGGATTAAGGGCTTGAAGGGTTATGGATTTGGCAAATTTGGATTTGTGTTATTTTTCAGATTTTGGTATTATGAAACCTAAGGACTAATTTTGTAGTTTGTTAAAATTCAAGGGTTGATTTTGCACTTCTTCATAAATATGATCCAAGGACTGATCTTGACAAGGTAATGATTCTTCAGGGCCCAAAGTTGACTTTTAAAATCACAGCTTTGACTAGTTGACCATCTTCCAGTCTCGTGCTCGTTTTGTATGATTTTTCGTCTTTTATTGATAAATCCGTTCCTGCATATCACAAACAAAAAAACACGTGTTTTCTTGGCATTTTGTTAGCTCAAATAGTCGTATTGGATCGGTTTTTGGCCATAAAATAGTGAGTGAATAAGCACTCACCACGCCGTCAAGAGCAATTTTCCTCTGGGTCGTCACGTGTAAAGGGACCATGACGGCCTATGGTGACGCCGTCATGCCCTAGTGTAAAAACTCTCTGGACCGTCACGTACTCTATCCACTTCACCTCTTGTTTTATCTCTTGACGCCATCATGTAGAAGTTGGTGACGCCGTCCAAAATGCTTCATTTTCCAGAATTCACTCCAAAAGTACCTAAAATCATAAAAGGAACGATTTAGGGCAATATTTGATCAAATAAATTCGAATTCGGGCTTAAATGACCCTCTAAAAACGGATCATTTTTCGCCTCATCATATACCCTTAGACTTGAGATTTGATTGTCCTCAAGCAAATGCGCTTTTATTCTAATCAAAATACAAGTTAGGGGTCATTTAACACTAATATAAAAGTAATTACAACAAATAATCGTTCCACTAAAGACCAAAGACAAGCACGGAGGTCATACACTAGCACCTCACAAATAGTGTTTAGACACTCACATCTCTCGGGTGTAATAAAATATATATTACAATAAGGAAATGGAAAACATCTCTCACTACCTGTCATAGGAAAATAGATTACCATAGGCTTGGGAAAGGATCAAACTTCCACCATATGGCGTAAGCACCTAGGATAAACTATCAAAGAGGTCTTTTAAAGGGTTATAACGTTAGGTGTAGGGATATGGAATACACGGTTTTGTTGGGTATAGGCAATATTTAATGGTGACGAGTTAATCATCTTGGTTAATTACATGTACAATATGGCGTTGCTAAGCCAAGACTAGACTCGACTTAAGCTAATAAATGAAAAATAACAAAAACATAAAATGAACATAGAATGAAACGGGATGGTAGTCCGTATGTTTTTTTTTTTCTCTTTTCTTTTTCTATTTTTTTTTTCTTTTTCTTTATTTTTTCGATTTTTTTTTTTTTTTTTTTTTTTTTTTTTTTTTTTTTTTTTTTTTTTTTTTGCATACACTCTTACCTTACCAACCAAAATAATACATCATAGGGAATGATCATTCCTCTACCACTTGAATTTTTACATACTTTACAATAAACTACTCTAATGACTCGAATCAAGATAATCAAAACACTTGGAGTACTTTTAAGATTAACGCACATATGAGGGTAATATATGATGTTCTTCCCCATTACTCCATAACATAAGTACTTTACCCATGAGTCCCAATCGTCCCAAAACAATATATACAAGGATATGACTCGACTTAGCAACCATGTAATCAATTATATAATTAACTAAGGGTTTAAACATATAACAATAATGCACTAAAGATGAGTGCATACACGGAAGGCTAAGGCAATTTGGGTGTACATTTAAGTGGGGTGTAACAAATTCTTCCTTTAAGTAATATGCTTAAAGTTAGAAACGAAAAGATAGGCTCGGAGGGGTGTACTAGGGGTTTCGTGTACTAAAAATGAGTACAACGCTAAGGTGTGGGAAAAATTAATTGACTTTACTAGCCAAGTAATATGACTTAAATGGTCAAGTAATTATGATACGGGTTTAACACAAGGGTGATCCTAATGCCTCTTGTCATGTAGTAAATCCTACTATACGAATGTAGTCTCACTAGCGGTCTCGGGACGCATCACTAACGCAAGTTCTAGAATCTAAATGCTACCGGTACACTCATAAGCACTAATAGTAAATGCTTTTCCTATCAAATCTAAAGGCGAACCTCACATATTTGGGTGGAAAATTTTTCTGAATGATACGGTTTTGTACTAGTCATACAATCTCCTATCCATGAGACACTTGCTATGGCTAAAGTTTCACTCCTAAATGTTGTAAAATATTTTAAATTTGGCGCTAAAATTACACTAACAAGTATTTCTCATAGTTTTATTACACACCTACCATCAAACAAACAAACTCAAGTGAAAGTGTATCCTATAAGGTATCATCATTTACCCTCCCCTTACACTTAGGATGAACATTGTCCCCAATGTTCAATTAAATAATATAAAAGTGAAATAGGTAAAAGAATGAAAGCAAATACTCCCCTGATTCGTTCGGTGTGGATAGTGTGTCAACAAGGTTAGATCTTCCTCCAAAAAAATGAACAATCAAAGCTTCCCTTCCAGAATATAAGTCATCTTCTTGTCATATGCAACCTGTTAAACCTGAGAAAACAAACAAGGCAACCTCGCATAAAATCGGCGGCAATCTATATATACTAACAAGTCCTAGAAAACAATGTAAGATATAATGCTTGTGGAATGAATGTTTGCAGATTTCCTGGAGTTTATAAAACTAAAGAATTAACAATAACTTTAACACTCCGTTAGAAAAACAAAACTAGCAAAATTTCCATAATTTTACACATGACGCCGTCAGGAATTAATTCCTGACGCCGTCAGAAGTGATCTGCAAAAATCCTTACGTTAAGTTTCCGGAAAATTTCTGGAAAACCTATGTCCTACTTCCTGGAAAATCCTGCAAAACATCATTATGACTCGATACAAGCATTTGACTCTAACAAATACGAATATACATGTCCATTTAATATTGTGGAGAATCATGATCAATTTTGTTTCTTAAAAACATATTTGGGGTTTCCCCTTACACTTATCTTTAGCGAAATACCTTTGGATGCAGTTAAGACTAAGCCAAACGACAAAATAAAGTATTTTCACCATTTTAGTTTTGAAACATGATCTACCAACAATAAAAATAAAGCATGCATACGGAGACAAATAACAATCAAACAAATAAAAATCACACAAAGCATGGGTTGCCTCCCAAGAAGCGGTTTTCTTTATTTACGAGTCTTGTAGCTAGACTCAAGGTCATGGGCTATCACGTGACCTCATCGTTGGTCTCACTTTCTAGGTCATCCCCTATATTAGTTTTGTATTCCGGACCTAGTTGCAAGCATTCTTTGTAGAAACCAAGTATTCTATTCATAACATACTCTACTCCTCTACGTCTATCCTCATCATTCCTATAGTAAACCGCTTGTTTGTGTTCCTTTTCTATGTTTGATAGGAGGCGGTATTGTTCAATATTATAGGGCATTTGGTAAGCAATCTCATCATTCTTGTCCTTGAATCTAACTATCCCTAGAGTCGGATCATAACTCATCTTGGAGGCCTCAACGAACGGTTTTCCGAACACTACTTGACTTAGGCAATCATCTATCACCGGACGAGTATCCTCCACTATCACAAAGTCGGTCTCATAAGTGAAGTTTCCAACAATCACATGCAATCCTTTCACTCTTCATACAAAATTACTTATCAAATTCTTGTTGGGCATCATCCTATAACCAAGTTGCTTCTTCATTACCCAATTATAATAAGTCCTAGTCATGATGTTTATAGGAGACCTAGGATCGATATAAGCTTTCCATACATGCATATGCCCAATGTTGCATGGTATGTTAATGTTAGAGGGGTCGCCTACCTTAATAAGGGGTGAACCAAGGATATATAGTGTCTCGGGGTCATCAAATAAATCCTTGTGATATTCCTGTTCTTCCTTGGTGGGCAACTTATCAAAGTATTCTTCTACGTTTTCTACTTCCTCTAACTTTTCTCCCTTATTAACCTCAACTTCCTTAATTTCATCCCTAGTCTCTTTTTCTACTCCAACTTCATCCTTGTCACTTTCTTCTATATCCTTATCTATTGGCTTAATGGTGACAACATTGACAAAGTGGACGTGTTTGGATGACGAGGGGTCCTTAATTTGGATTCCACTATTGGCATCCCTAGTGTCCTTCCTAGGTGTAGTTAACGCTTGGTTGTTGAGGGCTTTCAACAAGTTGTCAATCTTATTGGTCATCTCCGTTTGTTGTTGATTGAACTCTGTTTCAAACTTAGCTATGCGAGCTTCTTGAGATGCCATAAATTAGGACATCAATCCTTCAAGATTGTTGGTACTACCATAGTTATTAGAAGGATTGTTTTTGAAAGTATGGTTGGAGGGTGGACCGTTTGGTTGGTAGCGATTAGGTGGATTGGAAGAATTGTTTTGGTTTTGTCTCCACCTAAGGTTCGGGTGATTTTTCCAAGAAGGGTTGTAGGAATCACCATAATGGTTTGGCTCGGGTTTGAAAGTGTACCACTTATCTCCCACTTCGTCGGTACGCGAGGATGCGTAGTCCGCAAAAGCTGTTCCAGGGAGTTCCACGCAATCACGAGTGTCATGGGGACCACTACATAATTCACATGAAGAAGTGATTTTGTTCACTTGGCTTGAAGGCTTAGGAGCTTCGTAAGATTTCATGAGAAACTTGACTTGGTCCTCAAGTTCCATGATCCTACGGTCGGGAGTGCTAGAATTGTTCGAAGGCAAGGATATTGCCTTGATCGTTTTGTTCAAATCACAGGGATCGTTCCAACTTTCGTTGTCATAGAGAGCAAGATCTTCTATGAGTTCCCATGATTCTTCCTCACTTAGATCACGTAGCTTACCACCGGCCGATTGGTCAATGGTTCGCCTTGTGGAGAGATCGATATGGTCATAGAAGATTTGGACTTGGAGCCAAAGATCTATGCCATGATGAGGGACTTTTCGGAGTAAGTCCTTAAAACGAGTCCATGCTTCATATAGAGTTTCACCTTGATGTTGTTGGAACATCAAGATATCATTTCTAAGCTTGGTAGTTCTCCCCGGTGGGAAAAATTGAGCAAGGAAACGAGTGGTGAGATCATCCCATGAGGTGATGGATCCCGCGGGTAAACGTTCAAGCCATTGACAAGCTTGATCACGTAGAGAGAATTGGAATAGGCGTAATCAGGTCGACTCTCTAGTTGTAACATCAAGGTCTATAGAATCTACGACTTTAAGGAAATCCTTGAGATGTTGATTAGGATCTTCGCAACGAAGTCCATGGAATGCACATCCGCTTTGCACCAACCGGATGGTGTCGGATCGCAAGGGGGACACATTGGCTCCTTGGGCGAGCTCAATAGTGTTTCGATAGCCTTGGTGGCTAGAACGGGAATACTCTCCTAGGGTTCGGGGCCTAAGAGGTTGGTTTGCTAGTGGTGGGTTTTGTTGGTGGTCTTGTTGTGGTGGGTTGATGGGTTCAAAGATGTTACCACCTTCCATGATGTCGGATGGTAAAAGTTACGAACAAAGACACGAAGAAATAGATAGACTAAAGAAAACCTAAAAATAAAAACAAAATCTTACTAGAAAGGAATCTAGCAAGTAGACCTACTAAAAAAAAATTCTAACCTAGACAATAACTATTCCCCGGGCTGCGGCGCCAAAAACTTGATGCGTGGGAATTGCACCAGTCTTTACCTCTCGAGGGATCTCGAGAAGCTTACAACCCCCACCAGGCAGTGTACCTGATCGTTATAGTATAGTATAGTGACAAGTAACGGGGGATTGATCGTTCAACTCAGGAATAGTGTCGCTAGGATTAGAAAGCCTAAAAACTAGGTCTAGAGGTGAGGGATGATTCTTTTTGTATTTTTATATTTTTATAAAAAGCAAGTAAAATCTCGGGTTTTGAAAAAGTGGGCGGAATTAGTTGCTAGTCAACTAACCCAATAACTAAAGATGCAATCAAAATAAAATAACAAAACTGTAAATAAAACTAATTACTAATGTGGTGTGAACAATAAATGGGAAAATTGTGTTTACTTAGATTTCATTACTCCCTAGATATCTTTTACAGGTTGATAGTTTGTTACAGTTGCGTAGATGACGGGTTATATTCCTTAATACCATTCGTGGGGTGGCGTACGTACTTCCCCAACTCTATAAGCTCCTACTTCACTCCTATGTCGAGCCTGCAAGAAGCTCCTAACATAGGATCATTAGAATTCGCTCATGCATTAAATACAACCATAAAAACCTAGTATGCATTGGTTCATGTTTCTTAAGACGTTCAAGCAAGTTACACTATGGAAGTCTGCCAGTTTTCTTAAGCCTAACATCGAAATCATTCATCCGTAACAACTATAAACAAGCAATCAACCCATAATCAACATCTAGGTTTCACTACATCTAAGCAAACACACAAGAGATCCAGCCTAGCATGTTAAAATCAAGACAAGCGTAAGATATATTCAAACAACACATAGACATATTGAATGAATTGAAAGGATTCTTATCTTAATTGAACATGAAAGGTTTCAAAGGGTGAAAACCCTTGAAAATACTGATAAAATCGTGCTAGGGTTTCTCCAAGTTATCCCTCTAATTGTCCTCTCTTAATGAATAAAAATTACAAAACTATATATAGATTTTCTAACGTGACGGCGTCAAGAAGAGAATTCTGACGCCGTCAACCCGCCGCCCATATTAATATCGGATTGCCTAGATCCAGATCTGACGCCGTCAAGAGCAATTTTCCTCTGGGCCGTCACGTGTAAAGGGACCATGACGGCCTATGGTGACGCCGTGATGCCCTAGTGTAAAAACTCTCTGGACCGTCATGTACTCTATCCACTTCACCTCTTGTTTTATCTCTTGACGCCGTCATGTAGAAGTTGGTGACGCCGTCAGGTACTGTTCCCAGCAAGAAAAATTGAGACTTTGCTGTTTTCTTCACTTTTATGCTCCAAAAACGTCCAAAATGCTTCCTTTTCCAGAATTCACTCCAAAAGTACCTAAAATCACAAAAGGAACGATTTAGGGCAATATTTAATCAAATAAATTCGAATTCGGGCTTAAATGACCCCCTAAAAACGGATCATTTTTCGCCTCATCAGACGTCATGATGCGTGTGTAGAAAAAGATAGCTATAATCCAATCAAGAACAACTCAAAGGACTCTCAAACCACATATTGGGTCCATATTTGAGTCAAGATTGTAGAATAGTTTGTGTAATTGAGAGCGTGTTTAGCGCGTGTGTGTTGAGAGAAAATATGAGTTTAACAAATTAAGCTTTTCTAATGAATAATGGTACAAAGAAAAAAAATTACAAGCTTTTATACTAATAAAGACAACTATAGCAAAAAAGATGATTAATTTTGTATTTCTTAACATATATTAATACAATTATGAATGTTTGTTTTATGTGTTACTAGTTATAATACATGTGCATGCACAGGGTTTTTAAAATTTCGTTTTGATTATATATGATTATCGTTTAAGAAATGAATCACTTAACATATTTCAAATGATTTTACTTTGTGGACTAAAAATAAAAAATCACATGTATATATGTTATAACCTAACTATTATTTTAGGAGAATACTTTTGGATTAAAAATTATATTTTATTATTCAAGCAAAATCACATGACGATACTTGACTTGCATGAGATGTTAATGATATATGCTTTTAGTTTTGCTAACCCGTGATATCAACTTACGATGTGTTTTGTAATTATCGTATTTCTTTTACTTATATTTTTGTTAAAATATATAGCATATTTAGATAGCTTTGAATATTGATTCATTTCCTTGATTATGAATAACCATCATACCATGTTTACCAATGTACCTTTTTGTTTGAAATATTGTATTTTCATAAGTTTGTGCTATTTACTTCTCATGTGTGATCATAAAATTACAAAATTAACATAGATGTTTATACTATAGCTTCTTTATTACATAAAGAGAAACAAAAAAAGATGTAATGGTAGAATACGCTTATGTATAAGGTATAAGAATAATTTTTCTGAGACCGAACTATATAAGGAAATTATTATTACTTGCATAAGTAAATTATAAATGCATGGAAAAAATGGCAAAGAGTGCATTCGCAAGTCTTTTAGGATTGTTTGAATCCTTATTGACCTTTCACTTTATTGCAACTTTCTTCACAATTAGCCTAAATCATCAAGGTAAAAGATACCCATATTTTAGATCGTAGGTTGACACCCATGGTGTTATCAATGACAACAAACACCTGCTAAGTTTCATTAACACATTCAAAGACACCTGCTAAGAATTTCTACCATAAAATTCCTCATATAGGCACTAAAACACATCTTTGGTACATTAAAATACATTCATGTATTATCTAAATTAGCAACTCAACTTAATTATATATTCATACCTTGAGCAGGCGTAGATAATCCTTCCATGACAATCATGAGTTGATACTTAATCCTCCTCTAAAAAACGCACACAACAAATTGCTTTGTATTTTAGTGTGTGCGATAAGATCATAAAACTGCAAACACTACTAACATGTTGCATTATAGTGAGGATAACAACAAAGTTATTCCTAACATCAAATAAGAAAACTTCAGATCATAACTAAAAGGGTGTTTGGTTATGCTTATTGGCTTATTCAATTACTATAACACAATAAGTTTATGATAAAGCTTTAAGCTTTTTTGAGAAGCTTAATAAAAAAACTCCTGTACTCACAACTAATTCTATCATAGCTTATTATGTTTATAGTAAAAACACAAATATTAGGTATAGAAGTTTTCAATAAAACATTTAAAAAAGTTAGGAAAAGTTGGTGTGTATAAAAAAAATTTTAACCATTAAAAAGGTTACTAAAAACTATCAGCTAGATAAGATATAAGTCAAAGTTCTGTTGAGGTCTTTTTCAGATTCTATTCAGAAGCAAAAAGAGGTTAACACATAAATCATAAGTATAGAAGAATGGTTGTATCTCACATCTGTGATTACCAACTCAATAACATTATCGCAGTATAGTAACGTAATAACCTGATTAAAAACTATATATACTTGCTTAATAATTCTTATGTACATACTTTTAATTCTTTTACAACAGCCAACTATTACGGTTTTTATTTTATTTATTTATTTATTTATTTACTTTTTTTGATGAAACATCACGTCAATTAATAAAGTTATGTTATCACCCACGTTTTTTTTTTTTTTTTTAGGAGGTGATTGTTATCAAATAAGGATTGTGAATTTGTGATGCGTGTACTTTTTTTATAATTTAAGGAGAACACCTTCATTAAACAATTACTATCTAACCCATGATTTTTTTTTTTTTTAATAATTAGCTTTGTATAATGTTTTTAATTGACAGACATGTTGAAGTTGATATTGTTGTTTAACTTTAACTATTGATATCATGTTGTACAAAATGTGCGGGTTTAGTACCACATAATGAGCGTTGATAAAGTTAAATTATGCTCCATAAAGTTTTTAAAATGTTTTTATGGATATCCATAGATAAATTTTAAATAATAATTTCATGAGTCGTTGTTATAAGTTGAATCACGTATATTTATTTTCATATCACACTAACTCGTGCTTACCATTTGATATTTATATTTCCGTTTCTAATAATTTAGCCGTATTTAATATTCAAACCCGTGTACATATAAATTAAATTTTAAATAAAATGACATGAGTCCTTATTTAAAAAAATATTTTAGAAAAGTCTAAAACTAACATTAGTTTAAAAAATATTTAACGTGTATTAAAACTAATTCGCATATTTATCAAATTTTGTAATTTTAATGATGAAAGTCTAAAAACTAATACTTATAATTATGTAATTTTAAACAAAGTTAATATTATAAAGTATAGGAGGTATGAAGTGTAAGGGGTTATTTGTTTTTTTTACTAAAGTTATTAAAAAACATGAAAACTTGTAATTTTACACTTAGCTCCATATAATTTATTTAAAATTCAAACACCAAAGTTTTATTAATTACTTCCTCTTTTTTTAAGTTTTTGTTTTCATAAATTTAACACCTATATTTTTATGTATTTTTTTTAATAACCAAATTTCTCCACCAAATTGATTAAGTTTGACCAATATCAATTTAATTTTGACTTTTTATTAACCAATCATATTGCTCTATTTCGCATACGTGGCAAAATCGAGCTCTCCTATTTGTCTAATTTTTTTTTCAATAAGAAGGGATTTGCAGAAACACTCTAAAATGATGTAATTCTTTTATTATATAAATAAAAGATGTGTCATTTACTCCGTATGTCTTTTATGTGATTTATTTCATATACTAGATGCATGATGTTGTAAGTATTTCTTTCTCAACAATCGAGATCTTTACATGAATCCTATACCACACCATCGACCTCATTGTTTCAAGGTTTATTGAATTTCAACTTGATTGAAGGTTTGAAAATGACACATGTTTTCTTTTCTTTCAAAACTTCATTCTTTTTCATTTCAAAGTTGAAATTTGAAACTACATATTCAAATGTGAATTATTTAGTTTTCCATTAAACATCACCATTAAAAAAAAGTACTCGTATTATATTAAAGTGGCCTTCTAATGACCGTTGGTTTTGAATTAGTACTATCTCGAGAAGAAAGCACTAACTTGAAGAGGGATAGAACTCGATTCTATCTTATGTCCGAATTGTGAAAAGGCTGTGGAATATAATCAATTATCTTTGCTTGTTCCATGATGAGAGATATTTCTCGAAAAATTACTACTTGGTGGGATTTAGATTTTGGGAGACGTCTTCATATGAGGAGCGGTTGGCATGGTTTATGAATCTCCATCGCTTGTCTAATCTAAAACAAGTGTTAGGAAGGTGTGTTTTATATCACTTGGTGGCTTGTTTGGAATTTTCATAACAAGACGTTATTTGGTTCGAGCCATCCAGTCGAAAGCGTGTTTGTTTGATGATATTGTGGCTCGTTCTTTCGTTTGGTGTAGAGCTAGATGCGATGCAAACTTTAGTTGGGTTGATTAGTTAAAAAAATCCTTCACTTGTAACTTTATAATTATTTTTTCCTAGCTTCTTGCTAGTGTTTTGTTAAAATCCGCTATTCAAAAATTCATGAAAAAAAAAAAAAAAAAAAAAAAGCACTATAGAAGAAAATTTCTATGTCGATCTTTTCTTTGGTTAAAAAAAAACTCCAGTTGATTGGAGTTTAAAGAAAAAGATACTCATATTAAGTGGTTGAACTAACTTAATTTTATTGTAATTTTCCCAAGATATTTGCCATCAAAAGTATCACGCTAAGAGCATCCACTATAATAAATCTTTTACAAAGGTTTATACATTAATACATCAATAAATTTTAGACCTTTTGATTTTATAAACCTATATTTACTATAGTATAAACCTTTGAAAGTTCATAAAATGTCTTTTTTAACAAATAGATTAAATGTATTAAATTCATAAAGAGGTTCAAGAATTAGGACATCTTCATGCCACATAGACATGAAATGAGTTTCCACTATGGTTGAAATAAACATAAGGGTTTTGCTAATGACAACCTTTAGGGTTGTGGTTAACAAGATGTATTTTATTACATGGTTATGAATGAATGATTATGATTGGTTGATAATTCCAAAAAACATGGGCACAATTCCGAAAAATATGGAACCACAACAAACAATTGATTGTGATTGGATGATTCAAGTCATTACAATAAATTGTAGTAACAATAAATTTGTTAACCACAGCCCTAAGGGTTGTCGTTAGCAAAACCCTAAACATAAACCTCTTCATATTTTTTAAACCTTTTCATAAACCAACTATAGGGATGCCCTAATAGCTTTACAAATATTTGGTAGTCTCATATTATAGCATTTTTGTCTCATCCAGTCTAGCTAGTTTTTGCATTTCGTATATATGTTACTGGAAATTTGTCTAGATAATTTTCTCATGCGTTTACAGACAAGTACATGCCTTCGTCAAGCAAAATAGACTACTGGTTTGAAGTTTTGAAACACAATAATATAGATTTACACAATGTCTACTCATATTATTATCTTTCTTAACAATCGGCTATTTATTTTGCAAGGCATAATTTAAGACGAAAAAGAATTGGGATGTCTAAATATTCACCTTTGTTGCTCTCTAATATGTATAAGCCTCATTTCTAGTCATAAAATCAGGCACGTGTCTTAATCACTTATTAGCAATTGAATGTATGACAACATTTTTTAAGTAGCTTATTTTTTATAAAATAAGCATAATCTCATGTGCCAAACATGCATAACAATTCAAACTGGGATTATCATTTTCTTGCAACGTAATACATTACTACATTTGTTTGTTTCGAAACACTATTAAGTGCTTAGTGGGCTTCGGGCCAACTATCGTCTAATATACATAAACTAGGTACTTAGTTTTATAATGGTATGCTCTTTGTGTTCTAGTGTCTGACTAGTTGTTACTGAAAGTCTTCAAATCTCCACCATCTAGGAAAGAATGTAACTATCAGTATCATCTGTTCCAAATTCATCTTAATTAGTTGGTTCAACTTTATCTGCTGATGAAGAAACAATCGCCAATCAGATAATACGTTATACATTTAAGACGTCCAGAACCACGTAATATAAAAGCAACACAGGAATGGATACAATGGTGCCAAAGATGACCCTGGAAGAAAAGATTAAAAAAATGGTGAGAATACAATCTTCGTCACAATTTGGTTAAACTATACATGAAGAAAATAATTGAGGACTCATCGATAAGAACATCAAATTCTAGTTGTGATAATTGATACTTTGTGTCTGGACAGGTCAAATAATTTATAAAACCAAAAATATGAAACATACGCTGTGCTAAGGACACTTGTGTGGAGTTCATATTCCTTTGCAAACACGAAAGACCCGATGGCTTGAGGTAGCGCAGCCTGTCAACCAAAGTTATGCTATGTTGATACGTACTTATAATATAATTATAATTAAAATGATAATAGTAATGATGATGATGATCAAATATTTTCTGGTTTAAAATTACCTGAATGATGGCGATACAAAGGACATCACCTCGCAAACCAACCATGAGAGAGCCAACAGCCATAGCAGCTGGTGCAACAACAAACCTCAAAAGCATTCCAAATGCAGTTAAGGTCGCACCACAATCAATTATTTTTGGTTGTAATGCCATAAACAGTCCTGAATCAATGTCGAAATTTAGAGCATTCTTTAAAGAAAGTATAGTAGGCTTCAAACTTCACAACTAAGCATCTAAATTCATACCAAGAATCGTATATCCAATCCCTATACATGTTTAGAAGAAATGGACTTAAAATTCTCACCCATGCAAAACATAGCAACACCTGCACCAGCTCTGGACATGATCAATACTGATCCTTGCACGATACTAGGCATCTTCAAATCCCACCTAAAGGCGATATTTTACTAATTATTTATTGCTCAAATTTTATATTTCAATGATACCATGCAAACTATATAAGGGTATATGAATAACAAAGAAACTATGTACATCTTATGAAAATAACTTGCCTATTCGATATAAGTGCCCAAATAAGCCCAAGAATGCAAGCGTGAGCATTAGGGTTTTTAGCAACCTTTAGTCCAACAATCTTTATTAAAGTTGACAGAGAAGGTTCCGTAGTTGTCTCATCTTTTGAATTTCCTTCTAAATCTATTGCCGATTCACTAGGTGCGACTGCCAAATCAAGTGTTTTGTTTGCACTCCGGAACTCATACATCATCAATAAGAGTATAATCCAAACAAGGAATTGTAAAATTGATAATTGTATTACAAGGTTCTCTCCGAACGGTCCATACATTGCTCCGATAAGGGGCACACCTACAACAAGTGTATTATTTAAGCTAGACAAGGAAAAACTTGTGATTGACCATGGATAGTTTCCTTTAGTAGCCAGCTTAGCCCATAAAGATATTACTACGAGGATTATGGCTTTGGATATTACATCCGCGGCAAGGAAACGGAAGTTCATTTTGTATGGATTGATTCGGGTTGTGAAGTCAAATGTAAAGAGTGGCATGATGAAGTAGCAATTCAGCTGATTTATTGCACCACAATGGTCAGGCTTGAACATGTGCCACCACTTAACCGAACCATAGCCTAACATTAACGCCACATACAGCGGAAACATTGACGCTACTACCTTGTAAATGTCATCCAACCCTATCATTTTCAAATAGTTTATGTTGGTTTTCTCCTCTTGGAGTTTTTTTATTGATGCAAAATGATCCGGTATGCTTGTTTATATATAGTGCATGTAGAGATGACAAAGAATACACCAACTTAAATTGGTGGACATGAAAGAACTTGGAGTAATCCACTAACTATTTATTCTTATACCCTTTGTTGGTTTTGAATCCTTACATCAGTGGGTTGATTTACTTAAAAATATTGCTAATCCACCAAAGGTTGCGATCCTTAGAAAAGGGGACAAATTTTAAAAAGTGTTTTGAGCCATCCGATCAATCGCACCTTCACCTAATGGTCATGAAAAAAACAACATACCACCTCCGTCCCATATTAAATGTTCAATTTGACTTTTTAGAGTCTTTCATGTTTAACTTTGACCTTAAATTATATTATTTGTGTTATATAATACTTAATGCAAAACATATGAATGAATTGGGTTTAAAAGTATTTTCATATGGTATAATTTTCATCAAGTATTATATCGCACAAATAAAAATATTTACGGTCAAAGTTGAAGAAAAAATACTTAGAAAAGTCAAACTGATGAACAAGATTAACTGATGATTAAGACTAACTTATAAACAAGACAACATCAATATACATGTTGTTTATAAGTATTCATCAGTTATTCTTGTTCATCAGTTACCGTTGTTTATCACTTCATCAACAAAATTGATGAAGAAAACTGACGAACCCTTATAAACAACATGTAAATTGATGTTTTCTTGTTAATCAGTTAGTCTTGTTTATTAGTTAATCTTGTTCATCAACATGTTCATCAGTTCATCAACAAGACTAATGAACTGATTAACAAGATTAACTGATGAACACTTATAAACAACATGTAACTTGATGTTGTCTTGTTCATCAGTTCATCAACAAGACTGACGAACAAGACTAACTGATGAACCACTTATAAACAACATATAGATTGATGTTGTTTTGTTCATTAATTAGTCTTGTTCATCAGTTAATTTTATTCATCAGTTACTGTTGTTCACCAGTATTCATCATAATCCATGTTGTTCATAAGCCATGTTTTTCATCATCAAACTTGTGACATCTCACTCATGTGACATCAGATTTAAGTGACTAAAAAATCTAAGTAAAGATTTACCTAAAATCTACAACTTTTATGTTTTCGAGTTTTTCTAATTTGAATTTAATATTAGTCAAATTGATGGTTAAAAAAGCAATAAAACGCAATGCGTACATTTTTGTACAAAATTAACAAATAAAAAAACACTTTTTGAATCTTACATTAATAAATTGATTAATAATACATTGTGGTACAAAAATTAATGTATTTAACGAAATTTTAACACTAAAAATCTAAGCTATAAATTTCATTAAACACGTTGTGTACAAGAAATATTACTAAAACGTCACTTTAACGTGTGATATCTCACTCATATGACATCGAATTTGATTGATTCAAAATCCTGTATAAATAGTGAAACAAAATCTACAACTTTCGTGTTTTATGTTTGCGTAATTCAGCATTTAAGTTAGACAAAAAAAACAGGGTTGAAAATGTTTAAAATTTAAAGAAAATCATAACTCACTTAAAATCTATAAAATAAAAGTTGCGATTTATAAATCGAAATGCATATCAAACTAAAGAGAATGAAATTATAAAAATTATGGTGAACTTAGATTTTGTCACACCCCAAAAAATGTCGCAGCGGAAGTGTAACCACAATGTCAAGAATATAAAGAACGACTTCTATATGAGTCGTTTAAAAGTCATACTCCCTCCGTCTCATATTAAATGTCCACATTACCATATTTGGTTGTCCCACATTAAATGTCCACTTCCAAAAATGACTAAGTAAAAATAATCAAACTTCCAAAACTACCCTTTAAATATAGACACAAAACTACCCTTTAAATGTGTTACTCCGTACTACTAACTAATGAAAAAAAGAAAAACTACTGTGAAAAAGTAAACCACAAATTCCAACGCAAGAATAACAAAGACATGCTTCATTTCTTATGCTTCTTCTTTTTGAACATAAACATGTATCAAAAAACAAAAGACATTTTCCGATCTTAAGGATTTCGGACACAACAACAAAAGACATTACACAATGTTTTTTTTCTATAATTTTTCGCTACTGAGCTAAATACGCAACAACTTGATTTATCAAATTTTCATCACAACCAACTTGTAGTGGCAACACTCCTTGACGTTCCAATCTAGCTTTTCCGATATATGGCATTTGATAATTTTTGCTACCATGAACCTCCATAATTTCTTTCATTCATGTTTGTAAAGTTAGAAACACGTTGTTAAGTTCATGTGATGACAATCTTTCAAAAGATCTTTCAACGGCGAAAACAAATTCATTAATATTTCTCAAAACCTCTTGCTTTTGGAGTGATTAAATTGCATGAAAGAAACCAAGGTCTAACACATTTAAATCCGGACTATTTGGTGGTTGAAAACAAAGTCGAATGTCAAAGCCATCTCAAGATGCTTCTTGGAGAAACTCGACATCATTTACATCAATATGAGGTTTCGCATTATCTTGTTGAATTAAAATTGGACCAGTATGACCTTGTGGCCATTTACCTCGAATAGCCGGTAAAACTTTATGCATCAACCATGACCTCGTTACATCTTTAGTTACGGATAAAATAGGCTTCGTTTCTAATGTTCCGGCAACACGATTTTTACTTGAACGCTTTGCTGGTTCTAAGGTTGTGAAAGGGAATATTTCCGGAAATATTTCATTTCCCGACGTATCAAATCGAGGCCGTGCAACCGCGGCAAGAAACATAACTTTTGTTATAAACTTTTTCGATTTACATGTTCTTAACGGCTCTTCCTCACCGGGAAGAAGGTAATATCGTTTTGTTGGTTTTGACATGTAAAACCATTTTTCATCAATGTGTATAACATTAAACATATCGGCAAATTTGGTAGTACCTGACATCGATCGAGTAACCATAGATAAACAAAATTTCAATCTTGCTATTTTATTCTCATTGGTTAGAGCCGGCTTGATAGCATTTGTATGTGGTCTAAGTGCACCTTCTTTGATTCGCCTATTGTTAGCATTAAAAATATATATATAGAAGTGATGGTCATTCTCATATTGTAACTTTGTGTCGTTTGTTAAGATTAGTAATAGTTTAGTCATTTGGCTTTGGACTTGGCAAGCTAATATGTTATGTGCTATGTTTCATAAGCCTTGTTATCTAATCATGTAACCAAGTCCAAGCCCAAGCCCAAGCCCATAGAAAGCCTTAGGGCTTCTCTTGTAATCTAACTATATAAACACCTCAAAGGCTCATTTGAGGTGTGTGCTTGTGTGTGTTTCTCTTAATAAAAGTTCTCATTTCCATCTCTCTCTCTAAATACATACGCCATACATATATACATATCAAGTCACCATCTTTCATCTCTACTTCATCTTTGCTTCTATAATGGTGTGATAAAGTTGTGATATTTAAGGTCCTACAAGTGGTATCAATCGCCTAACAATGATTTAGGAGTGTTGGGAGTTTGTTTGGTTCGTATTTTGCAAGCTTTATTCACGAGTTTTTTATAAAAAGTTTCTCAATTTTTTTTGTTTTTCTTGGTTTTTAACACTTTTTTGATTACAAACTAGTGTTATAAACCTTTTCCAATAAGAAAGTTTCTATCTTTTTGAAAGTTTCAAGCATAAAAATTCGAATTTTGAATTTGTACTTGTTTTTTTAGAACACAAAAAATTTTCATAAAAATCATCAAGTTTGCAACTTTCTTTAAGTTTTGGTGTTTTTATAACTAGAAGTACAAGAATCTTGAAATACAAACTTCATTTGGGCGAGCTTTTAGCAAAATCAAAATTCTAGAAAAATTTCTAGAACACAAAAAAATTTCATAAAAATCATCAAGTTTGCAACTTTCTTTAAGTTTTGGTGTTTTTATAATGAGAAGTACAAGAATCTTGGAATACAAACTTCATTTGGATGAGCTTTTTGCAAATTCAAACTTCTAGCAATTTTTCTAAATCACAAAGTTTCTAAATCTCTAAAGTTTCGAGAACACACTTGGTCCCGTTGCTTACTTGGTGTTTCCCTTGCTTGTATAAGTGAGAAAACACTTCGACTCGTGGTATACTCTCTAAATTGTATAATTTAGAAAGTTTCGGTGAAAAGTTTCTAGAACACTGAAAAGTTTCTAAAACACTGAAAAGTTTCTAGAACACTGAAAAGTTTCTAAAACACTGAAAATTTTCGAGAACACTGAAAAGTTTCTAAAACACTGAAAAGTTTCTAGAACAATGAAAAGTTTCTAAAACACTGAAAAGTTTCTAGAACACTAAAAAGTTTCTAAATCACTGAAAATTTTTCTAGAACACCTTTTAGAAAAAAATTTTCTAGAACACTTTTAGAATTTTTTTTTTTCTAGAACTCTTTTAGAAAATCTTTTGGTGGACAAAGTTTCGAAAATTGTTGGTGGATTTAAAGTTCGTTGACCAAGGAAAGTAACCTTCACCAAACCCAACTCATATTTCGTTGGAACGATCCAAGAATCAACTTTATCCATCTACACTTTATCAATGGCAACTCAGCAAGACATTCATGCAGCCGGTGCGGAAAACCGACCTCCAATGCTTGAAAAAGGTGGATATCTCCCATGGACAAGCCGCATGCTTTGTTACATCAAAACAAAGGATAACGGTCACCTTATGATCAAATCCATAGAAAACGGTCCATTTCAGCCAAGACAAGTTCAAATTCAAGGTAATCCAAATACAACACCTCCTACTGAACCATTCGTGCGTATACAAACAGAAGCAGATTACACTGATGAAGACAAGACGCAGATCAAAGCTGATGATATGGCAATGCATTTAATCCAACTTGGATTACCACGGGAGATCTTTGCTGCGGTCGACAGCTGTGAAACTGCTTATGCTATG
The DNA here is from genome assembly GCA_030686995.1 of Artemisia argyi. Taxonomy (NCBI): domain Eukaryota; kingdom Viridiplantae; phylum Streptophyta; class Magnoliopsida; order Asterales; family Asteraceae; genus Artemisia; species Artemisia argyi. The sequence goes on from CM060690.1 coordinate 85,592,872, forward strand.
TGGGAACGTGTTAGAAGAATATGTCATGGAACAAAAATTAGACAAAAAGACGTTGAGAACAAACTTCTTACTGAATGGGAGAACTTTACATCCACTAAAGGTGAACAGATTGAATCTTACTACACAAGGTTTTGCACTTTGATGAATGAGTTAATCAGAAACAAGTTGACACCATGAACAATTGCAACAAACATCAAATTCCTCAATAACCTTCCAGAAGAATGGGGTTGTTATGTTACAATTGTTAATCAGACAAAGGACTTACATCAGGTGAATTATGATCAACTCTATGACTTTCTGAAGCAAAACCAAGCTGAGGCTAATGAAGTTAGGAAAGAAAAATTGGCAAAGAATCATGATCCTCTCGCACTAATTGCTAATACCCCAACACCATTTCAAGTGAACGCTCAACAACCATCATCATCCATTCACAACTACATGCAACCATCATGCATTCAACAACCAACACCGGTCTACCAACAACAATTCTACCCACAACAACAACAAGTTATTCCACAACAGCAATATCCACAATTCCAAGAACCGGAATTCACTGACAATGATGAAGTTAATGCAGCATTGACTCAAGCGTTTGCTTTTCTGTCAAAAACATTCCAAGGACGATATTCTACACCAACAAACAACAACCAAAGGATATCATCGAACACTCGCAACAAGCAGATTGCTCAACCGAGTTTCAATATGAGCAATAGAGGCCAAATGGTTGGAGTTTATGGGAATCCGCAGGGATATCAGAATATGCAGAATGTAGGTCAGTATGCAGGAAATCAGAATGCAGGTCAGTTTGCAGGGAATCAGTATGGTCAGTATGCTGGGAATTAGTTGGGTCAGTTTGTTGGAAATCAGAGGGGTCAGAATGTTGGTAATCAGGCAATGGGTAATCAGAATAGAAATGTTGCAGCTCCAATAGTTGGGAATTTGGGAAATGTGAATCAGGGTAATCCGGTAAAGTGTTTCAACTGTCAGAGTGTAGGTCATATGGCAAGGAACTGTCCTACTAAGCCGAACAAGAAAGATCTAGAGTACTTGCAGAAAGCAGTGATGTTGGCACAAAAGGCAAAGGCAGGGTTTCAGTTGAATGCAGAGGAGAATGATTTTATGGCTCTTATGGATGACATGGAAGACAGAGAGGATATCGATGCGAACTGCATATTCATGGCGAATCTTCAGGAAGCTAAGTATGACACGGATTCTGACATACTTCCTGTTTATGACACCAATGCACCATCTGAGGTATCAAATTTCAACACATGTCATAATAATGATATATTGGATATGTCTCCTCATGAGGAACAGCATTCTGAGAAGCAAGCATACAATTATGATACATATCTAGACACGCCAAGTAGTAGCAATACTCCTTCAGCAACTCCAGATGTGAATCATAATGGAGGCTTCGTTTCACAGCATGCTGAGAATGATGAGGAAACACGTGCTTTGTTTGAATCATTATTGAATAATTGTCGTATTGAAATTGAGAATGTGCAAAAGGTCAATCGCGATGTTAAGGCCACGAATGTTAAATTGACCGCTGAGCTTGAGAGTTACAAAGCAAAAGTTAAAGCTTTTGAATTTCATAACAAAAGATTGTCTGAAATAGAAACTGGTTATCAAAATTCCGTTTCAAGGGAACAACAATTGCAACTCAAGTTTGATACACTTGATGTTAATTCTTTCAAAAAGATAAAATCTTTAAACGCGGAAATTTCTGATTTACAAAACCAACTTTCTAAACAAAAAACAGCTTATACCAATCTTGAAAAAGAAATGGATGAGTTGAAAAAGGACTTTGCAAAGAAAGAAGATAAACTTTTGGAAGAAATCGTAGAGTCAAAACACATGATTGCACATTTAGAAGAATTAGTGGTTAAGTTGGGTCAGTCGAGTCAAACAATGAAAATGATTTCAAATCAAACTAATCCGATTTACCATACGAAACATAAAATGGCTCTTGGTAACAACACTCCTTGTAATCTCAAGAAAGCTCAGCAAGAACAGAATGTTTTGTACAATGGTAATGTGATTTACACCAAACATGATCCTCCCGTCGTTCGGGATTCTGTGCTAACAATTGAACATGTCGAAGAAAGCATAAATAAAATGAAACAAAAGGATTTGAAACCCATTGATTACAACAAATTGAACAAACTTTCGGGAATCACTTTTGTTCCACAAACAGAACCATCTGCGTTTTCCATAAAACGACCATTTGCGAAATTCTTGTCTAAAAAGAAAGTTGTTTCCAAATCTCTTTCAAAAATGGAACAAATGTCCTCTAACAACACTTTTAATACAAGTGAGGCTAGAGAAATTCTTGATGACGTTAAAAAGAGAATTCAAGGTCAAAATATTGTTGCATCGAAAACTACCATCAATATTAACAACTGGCATTCTAGTTTTCATATCGAACAGAAAAAGGTGTTTCAAAACAAAATTACTATCCCACTGAATAACATCAGTGCAAGGGTAATCCATTTTGAACAAGCTTTCTTAAAAGAAACGGCCGACTTTGTCAAGGACCACAAATCCCTGGTAAACGAAGCTAATGATACTCGTGAAAACATGAATGTTTTGGAAAACCTAAATGATTCTCTCTTCGAAGCTGGTATGACCACTGACATTATGTCCATCATTTTACAAACATATTCTGTTCAAGACGATGAACGACTAAGAGCTGAGACCTCCGCAATTGTTTGAAAATATGAAAATGCTCTTATAAAGCTTGAAAAAGAAAATGTGTCATATTTTAAACAACTTGATCGAAAAAAGGAAGAATGCAAGTATGACAAATTGTCGTATGAGCGTGACTTAAAGAACATGAAAGAGCAAAATGATCTTTTGAGGGCTCAGCTTGAAAGTCAAAAAGGAAAGGGTGAGGAAACTAAGTTTGCAAAACCATTGACTTCGGAGAAACCAAATGTTTCAAACACTGTTCAAAAACCAAAAAATGTCAATTTCACGGTTTGCTCCAAAAGTTGATGAGAAAAAGGATTTGACAAAACCAGTCACTCCAACACCCTTGCCCCAACAAAGTGAAAATAAAAAGATTGTTGATAATCAAAAATTGGTTGTTGAAGAAACACAAATGTTCATTCACCTGGCTCTTCTAGGAATAGTACACCGAATGTGACTACAAAAACTGTTAAGGAATCTGTTGGTTCTAATGACATGGCCAAAAATCATCATCTAGAAGAAGCTAGAAAAAAGGCACAACATCGAAAAGACGGAATTTTAGGCACAAAACCTAGTGTGATGAATTCTACAAGATTCCAAAGCACTGCTAGTAGTAGTAAACCATTACCTAGGAACTATCTTCAAACTACTAGGGATTGGCTTGCATCTAAGAGTAGTGGCACAAAAGTGTATGCTAGGAACGTAGAATGCAACACAAAAAAATCCCTTCCAAAAGGCTGTAGTGACAAAGTTAAAGTTGCTGTGTTAAACAAGAATGTTGAATTCGTCTGTCCTACATGTCAAAAATGTGTTTTTTCAGCTAACCATGATGCATGTATTGCACAATTTATCAAGAAAAGAAAGTCAAGTGTCAAGGCACAATCCACTAAGACACCAAATAGAAACAAACCCGTTGACAACACGAAAATGGATAAGAAACCTACTAGGTGGATACCGAAAGGATGTAGTTTTTCCAAGACTAAGACTTCCGCTGCATCTGATAAGAAGACTACGTCTAGATCTTACCTTAGGTGGATTCCCACGGGAAAAGTTTTTAAAACAGTTGGTCTTAGATGGATTCCCACTGGAAAGATTTTTGATAGTTGCACCAAGACAAATAATAGTGATAATCATCAGGATAAGGAAGTAGAAACCATTACAACCGTTGATAGTCAACAACCGCAGAGTGATGATTCATGTATTTCTAACACTGTTATTTGTGAAACCTCTTCGTCTTCGGTTGCAGATGCTTCAACTATCTCAGAACCCAATTTTTCAATCTTCTATTTTTGATTTACCTTTTCTTTTATAAAAATAAAAACAAAATACAAAAATATAAAATTTCAAAAAATAAAAAAACAATATAAAATAAAAAAATCCAAAAATATTCTTCTCACGACATGTCTCTTGTATAATCGATATTCTGTACGTTTCTAGAAATGTCATTCAACAATGATACGGATATGTACAGATGCTTGAGCGAGAGTTCTCTAAAATGTTTTTTCTAAAACATGTCGTTTCTCAAAAAATTTCTTCACAATGGCTTTCGTATACTTCAGTACGAAACCCGTACTTAAACGATGACTTCTAATTATTTTCAAATCAAGGACTCGTACGTTCAATGACGAACTCTTTTTCAAATAGTTCGAGTCTAAACAAACGAAAAAGATTTCAAGCATAAACTCGTTTTCAAACAAAATTCTTGAGCACTTTTTCAAGATTGTTCAAAAGATTTCTCAAAATCTCTCAAAATTAGTGCTCAAGATAACTCCCTCAAAACCCTTAATTGATTTTAAATGTGCTATCATTAAGGGGGAGTACAAACATAAAAATGTTCCGAAATCATGCAAAAACAAATCTGTCTTTCTCTCCAAAAGCTTTTTATTAATCAGTTGATATCAAAAATATCACGCTATGCTATTTTTGAGGGGGAGAAGACATGATTAAAATGTGATCAAAGATGTTTAAAGTTTGTGACTGAATCTCAGAAGAGCTCGACTCAGTAAGTACCAATGAATTGACGAAGCTTAAAATGTCAGTAATCGAAAAGACTTGTCTTGGACGGGTAATAATTTCAAGCTAGTCTAACTAGTGATGTAAGCGTGTCTCTAATAGGGCTTGTCTGAGTAGAATGTACCGTATCGAGAGACTTTCTTTGGACTTGACCAAGACGGGTAATAACTTCAAGCTAGTCTAACTAGTGATGTAAACGTGTCTCGAATCGGTCATGTTCACTGAAAGTGGATCAATTCTAAAAGTGCAAACTCCTCTCGCATGTGCAAATTTCTTAAAAATTCATGAGCACATGTGAAGGGGGAGTCCTTCATAAGAAATGCGAAACTCTTGAAGTGTCAACAATGTGTTTTATTATTATAAACACTTTGAGAGATTTCATAAATGGTTTCATGGCAATGATAGGATAGTCATGGAGTTATAAGGTGACTAAGGTTAGGAAAAACCGTCCTATGATCCGCCAGAGCCGGAGGGATCTACCCAAGGAAAAATCCAATAGATTAGAATTAGAAGTCCTTAGGTATGATTGGAAAAAGGAGAAAATGAGAAAGGAGAAAGAAGGGGTTGAAGAATTAAAAAGAAAAGATATGAAAAAGGGTGAAAAGAAATAGCCCTCCATATGTTCAACCTTAGGGCAGACACCGGGTTCAACTCATATGCTACTGGTTATTACTAATGTGACACCGGTATTGAAGACAAGACGTCATGGACCCAGTGACGCACTGCACTAAACCTTCTTAACCACTCAAGTTCTCTTAAAAGAGCTTGTTTCATTCTCACGGGGAACCGATGTAATCTATCTACCTGTCTCTTAGAGAGGGTTGATATTGAAGCAGGAGACCTCTCCCTAATCTCCGCATAGGAAACCAAATGTGCACTTATCGAGTCTAGAGCCCCGAGATTCATCAAAAGATCTCATAGGAACACATGATATTCCTACACTGGTTGTTCATCATTAAGGACAGATGTAAACTTTAGAGTCCTACGCAGAGCTTAGCTATCTGCCAAAACATTTATGAGAGGATTCACTTGTGTGATTCTCAATGATTGAATGGAAATTCCTGCCAGGGTCAACATCAAGCAGCCCTGACAGCAGGTCACTTCGGTAATTCTTTATGGGTTACGCTTAGTGTTCGTGGTGGTTTCGAACGGTCTACAGTCGTGAAGTGATCCCCAGCGACTCACCCAGTCATTGAGCTACTAAGTAGGTCTCGTAAGCTCTCTCGAGAGTATCTGACATGGGAATGGCCTTGGTAAGGGTTAGAAGGAGTCTTCACACTATGCTGTTGACGATCTCTAATTCGAACCTGTAAGTACCGGTTGATTTATTGCTAACTGTTTTCACGTAGCTACACATCACCTCCATGGTGACAGATTTCGCATGCTCATACATACATCTGGAAGTTAAAGAAAGCTCCCTCAAAGATCTATACAACACAAAGTTCAAAGAAAGATTCTACGCCAAAAAGAAGAATCTACAAAGTATAAAGACTAAAGATCAAAGTGAAAGAAAGGGAACTACGTGCATATGAATATCTAAGTCCAAAGATGTATGAGCATGTTGGAATGGCAAACAACCACCACAGACGCAGAAATGACGAAAGGCAGATAACTCCACATCACAAAGAACGATGAAAAATCATATATCAAATATTTCAAAGCATGAAGGAACAAAGACTAAAGACTATTCTACAACAACACACAAAGTTAAAGACAAAGAACACGGAAGACCTAATCACGTGGAGCATCATTCGAATGACCACCCCTTAGGGGGAGATTGTTAGCATTAAAAATATATATATATAGAAGTGATGGTCATTCTCATATTGTAACTTTGTGTCGTTTGTTAAGATTAGTAATAGTTTAGTCATTTGGCTTTGGACTTGGCAAGCTAATATGTTATGTGCTATGTTTCATAAGCCTTGTTATCTAATCATGTAACCAAGTCCAAGCCCAAGCCCATAGAAAGCCTTAGGGCTTCTCTTGTAATCTAACTATATAAACACCTCAAAGGCTCATTTGAGGTGTGTGCTTGTGTGTGTATTTGTGTGTGTTTCTCTTAATAAAAGTTCTCATTTCCATCTCTCTCTCTAAATACATACGCCATACATATATACATATCAAGTCACCATCTTTCATCTCTACTTCATCTTTGCTTCTATAATGGTGTGATAAAGTTGTGATATTTAAGGTCCTACACTTATGCATGGTCGATTTCGAAACACCAACTGAGTTTGCAAGAGAGCGTCTGCTGGTTTGATGACATAAAGGAATTTCCGAAACATGTGAAAAATCTATTTCTACCCTTTTCGGTACAACGATCTTTGGCCTCTTCGAAGACAGATCAAGCATTAATCCATTTGAGACTTGATGTCGGGCTTGATGCCAAATACGACTGACGGTTCGGCTGCATACACTAAACTGCTTTGCTACATGAGTTATTGACCCTTTCTTTAATATTCCATCTAAACTCTCTTGCAACAACAAATGATAAATTGTTTGACATTCAGAATCGCTTAAGTTGGGTTAATGCATGAGATTCTAAAATCTTCCATATACAAGATCAAGAAGACATAAAGACATAAGTTTAAATAACAATATGAAAATTCATTTAGAATGAATATGTGGGCTGGTGTAGTACGTAAAAGAATGGGTTGAGCTATACTTCAAAGTTTAAGTTTAAGTTTAGTAGGCTCGTGTAGTACGTAAAAGATAATGGTGGAGTATTTGAGATTTTGCTGTAGAAAAATGGAGCCTAGTATGAGTATGTTGTATTTAAGATTTTATTGAAAAAAAAGGCGCTTACTTCCCTCCTAAGTTTAAGTTTAAGTTTAGTAATGATGTCAATCTAAAATGTTAAATTTTTTTCTTTTTGAAATTTTTGGTTTCCTAAGTCTAAAAGTGATACAGTAGTACAAATACATTATGGGTAATTTTGTCATTTAATTCTTCAAACCTTTCTAACCTAAAACTTTGTGCATAATTGTGGTGGACATTTAATAAGGAACGGAGAGAGTATAATTTTATTTAATAAAACAAGACATGGTTTAAACTCAATAAGTACTCATGTTCCACAACAAATAGAAATAGTTTTTGAAAACGTTAACAAATGATATGTAGCCCAAGTTAAAAATCCATGATGATGAGACCGCAAAATGTAACTCTTATGAGCGATGTCCCAATCCATACCAAGCTAGAATGTTTAATAACCTAAGAAAGACATGCTAAAATGTCAACAATAATGTTGGTGATTTCATAAGTTTATGTAAATGTAAATGTCAAGTGCAGACCACAAGATTTTAGTGTATGGCCATTATAATAAATACAATGTCATATGAAAAGTAATACTATTGCACTAAGCTCATAACCCCGAAGCCTTAACGCATTATGTATGCGATTTGCACAAATATATGATTGCCCCTGTAGGTGTCTAGCCAAACACCCAATGTTCCCAAATGATATGCGTTCGTTTATCCAGTTAGTGCGACCAACCCGAACAAGGGTATCAACCCAATAGATGTATTCATAACATCTGCGCTTACGAGAAATTAATGGTTCATGATAAATGGGGACCTTATGGCTAATGTGGTAACTTAGGCAATAAGTAAATGTTTTTATGCACTTGTGTCCGTATGTAAAAGTAAGCAAAGTATTCTCACCCCGAGTATTTCAAAGTAAGTATAAACATGTAAAACCGGGGCTATGAAACTCACCTCAAGTGCTCAAAGTATGAAGAATAGTATAACGTAGAGTAACAACGGGGAATCCTAAACGCGACCTAGAATAATAAGTCGTTTTAGGAAAAATGCAACATGTACTAAATGCACATGAGTTTTACAAGTTTTATCACCCTTATATACTTGTAGTGAGGTTTTATAAAGTTACATAAGTCGATCATTTAAGAAAAATAGTTAAAACGCATTTTTTAACTCTTAAAACCCCTAGAAATAAAGTGTGTTAATTATTAAGTAAATCCCAACTTCAATTGAACGTATCTAATTTGTTTAAGTTCGTTTTTATTTTGAAACTCTCTAAACGTACGTAAACATGTCTACTTTCATTATTTCATGGCTTCAATTCGTAGAAATATGATGTGGGTGTCGGTTTATACTAAATCAAACTTGGACCTACTATTACATATTTTCCTAAAATTTCTGACTTAATTGTGCTATTTCTCACTCACTTTTTAATGAAACCAGCTGGTTCAAAAGCGTAGGTTCTTTGTTTTTAAGTCTACTTTCCAAAAATATAAGCCTCTTGTCTCAGTTCTACAAAAAATATTTTATAAAATAAAAAATACACAAGTATGTCAAAGCTGTCCAAAATCAGAAAACTTAACCTATCTTGTCAGGACCATATCCCCTTCGTTACTTAACTTTACGACACTATCCAAATTGTTGTGGTTAGTTCTAGGTGTCCTATACAATAGTTATGCTTACCATTTTTACTCATCTAGTGTTTAAAGTGGGTGTTTTGACAAATTACAAATGGAACTCAGTTTCTTGTCGGTTTTGACTAATAGTTGCATATTATTTATTAATAGTAAAATCAACTCTAAAAATTAATAAATTCGACACGGAACATCCTAAGACGTATATTTAAGTATGTGTAAATTGGCTTCGTACAGAAAAATGTTTAAGATAGATTTCTTTAATGAAGAACACGACTGAAAATTTTGGGCAGAAAGTGTGTTTACTAACTTTTGTTTAGTTCAAATTTCAACACAAACAAGTATACATAGGTGATATAAATGAACATGACATGCTATATAAGTGTAAAACAAGTATGCAAATGAGTTTTAGATGCTTATAATTAGTTGGTGATGATTAGTGCCAGGGACAGAGCCAGGAATAAATATGACCGGGTACACATTAAACCATAATATAATAGAGTTAGAAAGTGAATTAAAAAGAAGATTTCATTAAAATGATAAATAAATAAACATATTAACTTCTAATTAGTGATTCTACGGTCTCTCATAGCGAAAAAACGCTTGTGTACACCCTCATTTTTAACATTAATAAGTTCTACTTTCTCTATAGCACAAATTAAAGCGCCGTTAAAATAATCATCACCCATTTGATTACGCAAATCAGTTTTAATGAGCTTCATTTTAGAAACACATCTTTCAACCGTAGCGGTAGCAATAGGCAAGACTAAAGCCAACTTCAACAACCGATAAACCAAAGGATGAGACGTATGCTTTTTCTTATCCACCATCTTCTCAGCAAGTTTGGCAATTCTATCCAAGTTAGCGAAATCTTTATCATTACACATAATCTGATAATAGACTCCAAGTTCCGTAGGAAGACTTAACCTTTCCTTGTAAGTAAAATCACGCGGATACATCTCACTAAGTTTCACTAACTTTGATACCCTAAATTCTGAAATTGAATCATGTGTGTTAATCCAAATATCGCCTAAAAACGTTATTTATATTTTACGATCTTTGCTAAGTTTTGTTAATGACAAAGTATGAACTTTAGCTATGAGTAAATCATCACTTTAAGTGTTTAAGTCTTGTTTAACTAAGGTTTACATTTCCTTTTAAACAAAACATTGTTTTTATTTCTTAAATTAGAAAGTGTCTTGTCACATCACATTTATTTCTTAAAATAGAAATGTCACATCACATTTAGGGCAAGCTTTGTCAATATACATTTATGGTAATAAAGTGTGTTTGACTAACCATATGTTTGCTTGCAAGTTTTGTGTTTGACTAGGTGTAATGAGATGTGACCTTGTTTGGTTTGGAAGATTTATTGCAAAACAAACTGCAGCCCTGACGGAACCCTGGGGGTACACGGGCGGAATCCATCTGAGGGTTCCGCCAGACCTGCAGAATGGTTTGCTATAAATACCAAACCATTTGTTAGTTTTGAGTCATCACTTTAGGATATATTTTGAAATACTCTCTCAACTAACTCAGTAATATTTTGACTTGTGTGATCCTATTATGTAGCTAGGGACTTCACAAGATCATTAAAGAAGTTACAAACTTCAACTCTAAAGTTGCAAGTCTTGTTAGCTTTGTCATGTATAAGCTTTGGTAGTTTATACTTCATTTGTATCATATGTGAAGAAGTGATCGGTTAGTATTTTAGGCCTCAAAATACATAGTGTGTAGGGAGTTGTTGTACCCTTGTAAAAGAACTAACGGGAGTGGTTGTACCCTTGGTAAAGAACTCGACATCTAGCTTAGTGTCGGTAAAAGTGTAAGCGACGATGGGAGTGGTTGTACCCGTGTAAAAGAACTTGACATCTAGCTTAGTGTCGGTAAAAGTGTAAGCGACTTTGTAAAGGTTTCTCCACCGGGAAAGGAGCTTGTTGATTAGTGCTTATAACTCTTGAGTTGGAAACTCGGGGCGTGGATGTAGGGCAAGGAAAAAGAGTCCTTGTAGCCGAACCACGATAAACAATCGTGTTGTGGTTTGATCGTTTCTTTCTTTATCTTTGCTTATTACATATTGTCTTTTAGTTAGAATTGCTAATCACATATAAAGCTTTTCAAAGAATTAAACAAGTAAAGTTGTGTTCATAACTTTAAACAAATGTAAAGCTTTTTCAAAGAACTAAACAAGCAAAGTTAGGATTGTTATTCACATGTAAAGCTTTTCAAAGAATTGAACATGCAAAGTTGTACTTGCAACTTTGAACAAACATAAAGGTTTTAAAGGATATTCAAGCTAGAAAGAATTTAAAAAGCGGTAAACTATTCAACCCCCCTTCTAGTTTTCCACAATTGGCATCAAGAGCTACGTTACTCAAGATCTTTAAAATATAATGTATTTTAAAACTTGGATCGATCCATGGATTTTGAAAATCTCAAAGAAGGGCAACCTATTCAAAACCCACCGTTATTTGAAAAAGAAAACTTACTTGAATGGAAAAGTAATTTTGAAAACTATGTGAAATCAATTGATCAAGATCTTTGGCATATTATTTCTTTTGGTGATTTCAAACCAAAGAAAACAAGTTTTTGAAAACCAAGATAACTATCTTAAACTTGATAAAAATACTAAAGCTAAAAGAATGATTTATAAAGCTTTAGTACTGAATATGAAATAATGTATTTTTGTCAAACGGCTAATTATGTTTGGAAAAATATGTTAAACTTTCATCAAGAAATATGTCAAGTCAAAGATGATCAATTTGATCTCACATATGAATTAGAAGTCTTAGAAATATTAATAGATAGACATTTAGTTGAGATGAATACATGTGCTACTAGTTTAAATGTTTTAAATGAAGGTGTAAGTGAAGATGATTACTCATGTTGAGCTCTTAGTGGACTTGCTTGCGATTCATGGAATAACACGGATGAAGATGAAGCTAACCATCCGGTTTGTGATTCTCAACTAGATAAAACATCAAGCAAGGTACATTTTGAAACCAAACACTCTTGAATTTGCATATCCATAATAGTGTTGAATATATCAACCTCGAAATGATGTTGATTTGTAATTCTATCCCTTCGGCCTCTCGTATAAAAGTCACCCATATTCACCATCTTAATATCATGTTTACCACAAAACGAAGTTACATTCTTCAAAAGTGAAGCAAAACATGTTGCCCTATATTCTTGCAATGCTCTTTTGGTTCCTTTTACCAATGAAACGGCTTCTAAGATAGTTTGATCGCTCTTCTGAAGATTTCGTGACAATGTATTAGTGAGCCCCAAGATATGCAAAAACAAGTACAATCAAAGCACAAAATCAAGTGTTTTGAAATACTTTATAAGACCAGAAGTTGTTCCACGGTTAGAGATAGTATCACCTTCTTCCTCAACATAGTGAAGTACTATAAGAACCTCCAGAAACATTTTTATCAAACTAGTGATGGTTCTATGATGAGAACCCCATCTTGGGTCTCCAGCTAGTGCAAGAGTAACTTCTTGATTTTTCCCTCTCCCTGTTTCAGTTTCACCTTTCTCAATTTCTTTAAGTTGTCTTTCTTTGTGACGTTCTCGCAATATATCTTTTCGTTTACAAGAGCTACAAACAACATTCGTTACCATGGATAGAACATCAAACAAGTCTCTAACACCTTTATGGTTTTTTGCAACAGCCACAACTACCAACTGGAGTTGGTGAGCAAAACAATGTACATAATACGCTGAGTCATTTTCTTTTAGGATCAAAGCTTTCAAACCATTGCACTCACCGCGCATATTGCTTGCTCCATCATAATCTTGTCCTCGTAACTGTTTCAAATATTTAATTAAAATGTACATGTAAGACTGATGAGTGTGTGAATACTCATCATTTTTGTCTTATTTGAACTGCAAAAACATTTTAAAAAACTCAGAAATGCATCAAAATACTGAAAATATCCCAGGATTGTGTTTCAGATGCAAAATGATTGAAAACAGATGAAAAACGAACAAAGTTTGCATAATTGGCAGTTTCAGTCCCTTAATTTTCAAAACTTGACAAAATCAGTCCCTAAGCATTTATTTTGGAAGAAAAGTCACCAAAGGTCCTTTGGAAATCACAAGTTGTCATAATTAGTCCTTTGGTGAAAAGTTTCAAAAGTTTACAAGTTTGGTCCCTGTACTTTCAGAAAATGTTAGAAATGGTCCCTGGAAAGTTTTTTATGAAGAAAAAGTCAAAAAAAGTCCACCATGAATCACAAATGACATATTTGGTCCCTGAAGTGAAATTTTCAAGGATTGGCAATATTAGTCCCTCAAGTTTCATAAATTTGCATAATTGGTCCTTGGTCATTTATTTTGAAGAAAACTCCAACAAATGTCCTATGGATTCAAAAAATGACAAGATTGGTCCTTGGATTATATTTTGAGAATTTGGCAGATTTGGGCCTTCAAAAATCAGAAGTTACATTTTTGGTCCTTGTACTTATTTAACTACAAAACCTAATGGATCTTCTTATTAAACCCATAATCCATATATAATCCAAATTCCATATCTCAATCCAAAAGCCTGATCCTAAACCCTTGGCCCAATAAACTTCCAAGCCCAACACCCCACCCACGTTTTTATAACTCCCAGGTTAAACCACCTCAGTCAAACCTTTCTTCTCCATCACCCTTTTACCCGCCATACTTTCCTCCACCTCCATAACCATCTCTACTACACTCCACCCTAACCCTAATACCTCAAAAGCATAATCCACTATCACCCTCCCCAACCTCTCACAACCCCTACCTAACACCCTGCCACATCATCAATCCACAACACCTTTTGGTGCCAAAACTGAATTGAAGGGTTAAGATCACCTCAGACCAAATTGACAACTGGGATTTGTTTGGAAAAGCACAAAGATGATATACAGCTGTTTGCACTCTTAGAAGAAGCACAACAAGGGAGCAAGGAAACCCTAATTCGTGTTTAGTATAAATAGAGGTCACTTGTAAAGCCTCAAGGGCATCTATCTTTCTGTATTTTCTTTATTTTCAGTACTTAGTTAAGCTTGTAAAACCTTTTATGCATTTTAATTTCAATATCAAAGCATTGTTCAGTCATTTCACTTTTTCATTCAAAGTTATAATCTTTCTGCAATTATTGTTGTTTCATTTCAAACCCTATTACAATTTATCTCAAAAGCTCTTATAAGCTCCCTTAATTATTATTTCAAGCTTTAAAAACAGAAAACTCAAAAAGAAAAAAAATATACAAGAAAAAAAATCAAAAGAAAATAAAAAAATGGTGGATCAAGGTTTGGAGAAGGAAGAAAGCATGGATGATGGTATGGTTTAGTGCTCATTGGAGCAATAGGATTGTAGTTTTGGATCTGGTTCACTCTTGGTCATATGCTTTGGACCTCTTGTAAGACTTGTTTCAATTTTTCTTTGCATATTCTGTGTTAAGTTGTTATTGTTCGTTATTGTTGTTTATAACTGTCTATTTGTGTTCATTGTTGATTAGTGTAAGCTTATTTGTTAGTTTCATGACCTAAATTCTCAAATTACTTCATAAATTTTTCATTTCAGTTACTATAGGGGTGTTTGGATCAAGCTTTGAATGATAGTTATTGTTGTTGTTAGTTGTTAGGATTTGCTGGCATATTGTTCTTAGGATGTTATTAGATTGAAACAAAACTTGGCTTGGTCTCATTTAAAGCAAAAGTCAAAATTGCATACAAATCCCCACAACAGCTTAACTGTTGAAATCTTGGGGAATCAAAACCTTTAAATTGAATCAAAAGTAGTTTAGGTGGTTAATTTAGGGTCATTTAGGGATAGCACAACTTATTAAATCAGCTAGGATAATCCAAATCTCAAATTAGTCAACTTTGCTCAAAATTCTAAAATGTTAAAATTTCAAAAAAGTATATCTTGGCAGTCTACTTTTGGAATTTTAATTTGTTGAATATTAGGAGTAAGGTTCAAAAATTTTGAGGTTAATCAGTTTCCTAGGTTGTGATTCCATAGGTAATTTTAGTATAATTTTTAGATTTTTTATTAAGTGCTTTTTGGGGTCTTGAAAAGGCCTTATTGCTCAACTGTTGCCCTGCTCCTAGCAGACCCAGAGTTGGGACAAGTTTCATTTGACCATAGCATGGTCAATTCTTGACCGTTTTCCTTGATTTCTGTTGATTTGGAATCCCACCTAGGTTGTCTCAGCACTTGTGTTTTTATTTGTTCTTGTGTGCTTACTTCCTTGCTCATATTTGGCCTCAAAGTTGCCTATTGGCAACTGCTGTTGCTACTCAGTCAACTGAGCTTGTTTTTAATTGACTGCTTGATCATGTTGTTATTGATTGTTCTGGTTGTGTTTGTTGTTGCTCTTGTTGTGTTTGTTTAAGCTCTTATTGGCTTATTTGGCTTATTGGTTTGGCTGTGTGATGTTCAAGTCTTCTCAAATTTGAACCAAAAAATAAATAAATAAATAAATAAATAAAAATATATCAACTGTTGTATTTTAAAAGCTTGCAAAAGCATTTTCAAGCTTCCCAGTAATATTCTTTTTACAAAAGTTGTTTATATTTGTTGATGAAGTTTATTGCAAAAAGAAAAATTTGAAAAAAAAATATTTTGCAAAAAGTCTGGGGTGGGATTCGAACCCCAGACCTCTTGGATATTGTTGGGATATAAAAGATCAAGGTACTTATGTATGTCAAAGTACTGCTGCATGAAAAATAAAGTCAAAGTACTACTAAAGATAAAAGTCAAAGTACTGCTGTTTATTGAAGATTGTTCAAGTACTTCGAAGAATACAAGGACTTATGTGCAATATTAGTTAAAGGATTAATGTGTAATATTGAACGAATATTCTAGAATTAGTTAGGGATAATGACTTATCGTTCAAGTTAGATGATGTAAACCGACTTAAGGTTATCTATATAAGGAGCCTTAAGAGGTATTAGTCGATATGTTTTTTTAGAGTTGTTCAAAGTCGATAATAGTTAGGGATTGTTAGTGAATCTGTATAACAAAGCAGGTTCAAGTTTGGTTTAATATAAAAGTTCTTCTTAAGCTTTGTGTTAGTAAATTCCGCATACTTTACAAGGTCAAACAATGTTTCAATATTAATAGTGTTGAGTTTACTTAATATTATTAAACCCTTACAAGCTAAAAAGTAGTTAGGTCATAGTATATCGATCCAACAAGTGGTATCAGAGCTTGTGTTGGAAACTCTGATTAAGAAGAAAAAAAACCTTTAAACCGATTCTACAACAAAACCTTCAAGATGTTGACAGAGGCTGCACCTGCTCCATCAATCACTGCTGTTAGAATTCCTACTGTTAAGAAGGGAGAATATGACTTATGGGCCATGAAGATGAGGCAGTACATTGCCATCACAGACCATGCACTATGGGATGTGATTGTCAATGGTAATATGCAAATTGAAGAACCAGTAGAGATCCCTGGACAACCAACACCACCTAAACCAAACATACCAGCTGCTACCAAAAGAAATCAAGACAAGGCTCTCAACATACTGCTCTCTGCCATTCCTGATGGGCACATATTGAAGTTTCATGATGCCAAGGATGCAAAACAACTATGGGCTGTAATTAAGAAGAAATTTGGAGGTAATGATGCTTCCAAGAAGATGCACAGGAATTTGCTGAAGCAACGATTTGAAACTTTCACTTTTGGTGAAAGAGAAGGTCTTGATTCTGCTTATGAAAGATTCCAAAATCTTCTGAGTATGCTAGAACTATATGATGCTGAAGCATCAGTTGAAGATGCTAATTTGAAATTCTTGAGAAGTTTGCCATCAGCATGGCATGTAGTTGCTACTATGATCAGAGGACAACCAGGGTTGGACACAATGGACTTTGATGATCTCTACAACAATCTGAAGGTGTATGAGCATGAGATGAATCGTACTACAGGTTCAAGCACACATCAGAAACCCCAAAACATTGCTTTTGTATCTTCTGAAAACAGAAGCAGTACTTCCAATAAAGGTACTGCTTATCCTGTCCAAAGTACTGTGACTGAAACTCAGGTTCCATGTACAACTATGGTCACTACCACGTCATCACCATCAACCACCCCCACCTCAGATGATGTTCTATGTTCATTCTTTGCTCAACAAGCATCTCTACCTGTAACCTATCAAGAGGATGTCTTGCAAATAGATGATGATGCTTTGGAAGAAATTGATATCAGATGGCAAGTTGCCATGCTCACTGCTAGGATCAAGAAGTATGTGAATAAGACAGGAAAAGGCATCAATTTCAGAGCTAAACAGGGAATAACATTTGATAAGTCCAAAATTGGGTGCTTCAACTGTCAAAGGACTGGTCACTTTGCAAGGGAATGCAAATTTGCAAAGTATCAAGCAAACAAGATGATTGAACCACCCAAGCCTGAAAGAAAAGAGGTTCCTATTACTGAACCAAAACCAAAAGCTTTGGTTGCTCGAGAGAATCTGTCAGAGATTGATTGGTCCAATGAGTTTGATGATGAACCTGTAACCTATTAAATGGTTGCATTGGAATACAGAAGCACGGCATTTGATGAAGAGCCTGGATATGTTGCTTTGGAGTCAAGTGATGGTCTAGGAAGCTTTGATTGGAGCATGGACTTTGAAGAAGATTCTGTTCAGCTTGCTATGATAGCTACTTCACCAACTTCATCCACTAGCTCTGAGGTATGCTCTAAATGCAATGATATGTATCAAAAGTTACTTAGTGAATATGTAGCTGAAAGAGATAAATTTCAAAGGGCTAGGGCTGAGATAGCTGGCTACCAGTTGACTTTAGAGTCAATGGAGGCCAAAATAATTACACATGAAAACAATGAAGTAGCATGGGCTGAAACATATAAGCAACAAGAGCACCAAGTAAAGTTAAGTAAAGGGAAACTAGGATGTAAGGTGTCTGAACTAGAGAAAGTTACTGCTGAGAGAGATAAGTTGTTAGAAAAACTTGCTGTTTGGAAAGAATCAGGTCTGTCACATGTTCAATTTGTTGAAAAGCAAAGAACATCAAACATTAAAACTGGCCTAGGTTATGATAATGATAGAACAGCAGGTATTCCATTTAAGAGTAAGGAACTAAATCTTACAGTAGATACCTCCACTAGTAATGAAGAATTCATAAGTTTAGATGAAAACACTTCTAGTGATGAGGAATACCCTAGTCCAACACCTCCTGAATTTAAGAAAGACAAGGGATACAATGCAGTTCCAAATCCCCCAGGTAGCTTTCAACCACCTAGAAAAGATGTTTCTTGTTATAGGGTAGATAATCTAGAGTTTAGAAAAAAGCTTAAAAGTCATTCTAATCCTGAAACTTCAGAAAAATCTGTTGAAGCACCTAAGGTTGATGAGAAAAAGTTTTCAAAACAAGCAGTACCTTCAAACACTTTTCAAAGTACTACTGATCACTCAGCAGTACCTCCAAGAAAATACTTTCAACATACTGCTAATTTTAGAAAACCTTATGGAAAGGGATTTGGGGATATTGGTCCAAAGGTCTGTTATGTATGTTATAGTCCTCACCACTTGATTAAGGACTGTGATTATCACTCAAAATACTTAAGCAAATACCCAAGGACCAGGTCTGCAAATCAAAGTCACAGGGAGAATAAGCCAAGGGACAACAAACCAGTTTGGAATTACACAAATAGGGTTAACCATAGCAATTTCTCAAAAGACTATAGGTACCCTCATCAGAAAAGATCATACTCCAAACCCTCAGTACCTTCACAAAGTACTGATAGAAAGTTCCCTAACCAAGGTGCTGCCAGCAGACACTCAAATGTAAGACCTATGAGATTCAATTACTACAACCCTAGAAGGTCTTACAACACAAGAAAAGATGCTAGAACACAGACCCCAACTCTAAAAGTTACAACTAAATGGGTTAAGAAAGAAAGTACTGCTGGGGAAGAACCAATACTTTCAGAGGTTAAGGGTGAAAAAGGGAAAATTGATCATAATAAACCAACAGTTTTGGAAACAAAAACCATAATTCTTGATCATGTTTTCAAAGACAGTGGTGATTACATACTCAAAGAATTTGAGTATGTCACTCCACAAGGGGAACACAAGTCAGTAATGGCTTGGGTTCCTAAAAGAAACTAACCTTTTTCATGAATATGCAGTGCAACCCAGAAGAGGAGCTTAAAGATCATCTTATTGTTGATAGTGGTTGCTCTGGAAGTATGACAGGAGAAAAGGAGCTCTTGTCAGATTTTAAAGCTTATTTTGGAGGAAAATTTGCATTTGGAAATGATCCTGATGGAGGAAGAATCACTGGCAAAGGAACTATCAAGGCAGGAAACATTGATTTTGAGAATGTTAGATATGTGAAGGAGTTGAAATTCAACCTTTTGTCAGTCTCTCAGATTTGTGATAAGAAGTACCCTGTGTTATTCTTAGACACAGAATGTCTTATACTTTCTCCTGATTTTAAGTTAGAAGATAGAAACTTGGTGATGCTGAGAGCACCAAGAACTAATGATGTGTACAACATAGACTTGAAGAATCTCAATTCTGCTGAAAGAGAAACATGCTTGATTGCAAGAGCAACAATGGAAGAAGCACATCAATGGCACAGAAGATTGGGGCATGTAAATTTTAAGAACATCAATAAGCTGGTCAAAGGAAATTTAGTTAGAGGTTTACCTTCTAAAACATTCAAGAATGATCACTCATGTCTTGCTTGTAAAAAGGGTAAACAACACAAGGCTTCCTGTAAGAAGATTGAAGAGAAAACTATTAGAGAGCCTTTGGAATTGCTGCACATGGATTTGTTTGGACCTGTCTTAGTTGTTAGTTTGAACAAGAAGAAGTACTGCTTGGTTGTGACAGATGACTGTAGCAGATTTAGTTGGGTCTTTTTCTTATGCTTCAATGATGAAACTTTTGATGCTATTCATGATCTCATAATAGCACTTGAAAATCAGTTAAGATTCAAGGTTAGGAGCATTAGATGTGATAATGGGACTGAGTTCAAGAATCAGCTAATGGATGACTTTTGTGTCAAGAAAGGAATTAAAAGAGAGTTCAGTATTGCCAAAACTCCTCAACAAAATGAAGTTGCAGAAAGAAAGAATAGAACTCTAATAGAAGCAGCTAGGACAATGCTTGTAGACTCCCAATTACCTGTTCCATTCTGGGCTGAAGCTGTAAGTGCTGCTTGTTATGTGTTGAATAGAGTATCAGTGACAAAACCTCAAATGAAGACACCTTATGAGTTACTCATGGGAAAGAAGCCTAGTATCAAGTTTATGAAACCTTTTGGATGTCCCCTGACTATTTTAAACACTGCTGATAATTTGGGCAAATTTGATGGGAAGTCAGATAAAGGATACTTATTGGGATATTGCACCAATAGCAAAGGATTCAGAGTGTACAACACGGCTACCAAGAAGGTTCAAGAATGTCTTCATGTAGATTTTCTAGAAGAGCAAGAAATATCTAAAGGTAAAGGTCCTGATTGGATGTTTGATCTTGATTTAATGTCTTCATCTATGAATTATGTACCTGTAAGGGAAGAAAATCAAGCTTATCCCACTGAAGAAGAAGCACAGTACATTGTTCATGATGTTAATTTAAGATCTGAAGATGAGCCAAATGATAAAGTCAATAATGAGAAGAAGAGTACTTCTGAGCCTCAAGGTACTGTTGAACCTAACAGTACTGTTGATCCTCAAAGTACTGCTCCATCTAAAACCACAGTATCTGATGACGACCAAACCATTCAAGATGAACTTAGTAGGATGCTTTTTCAAGAAACAATGGCCAAGTCTTATGAAGATGAACAAAGGAGAGCCCATGTAGCAGCAAAGAAGAAGGCCGAAGGCACTGACAGTACTTTACCCCAAAGTACTGCTGATCCATTTGAAACTACTTTTCAACCTATAGATACTTCAAATTGGATCAATACTGATACTGTGAGTGATCCTAACATGCCTGACTTAGAAGATACTGATGATTTGAATGATCCAAACACGATTACCTTAGAAGACACTGATGATGAATTAGATCAAGAAGGCATTTTCTCAGATTCTAAAGAAGATCCTGACATAACTAATTTGGAAGATAATCTTGAAGTTTCACCAACTCCTACTCTAAGAATTCACAAAACTCATCCTGTTACCAACATAATTGGACCCTCAGCTTCAGGAGTGCTCACAAGAACTAAAGCTAAGAATATGTCTCAACAACATACTTCTTTACTTAGTTTTATTTACAAACAAAACAGGGTGAATCACAAGGATCAGAAGTTGTGTTTATTTGCTTGTTTTCTGTCTCAAGAAGAGCTTCAGAATATCAAACAAGCATTAGCCAAGGAGAGTTGGGTTGAAGCTATGCAAGAAGAACTCTTACAGTTTAAACTTCAAGAAGTATGGGTATTATGTGATTTACCTGATGGTAAGAGACTGATTGGAACAAAATGGGTCTTCAGGGTAAAAAGAGATGAAAGAGGGAATGTTATGAAGAATAAGGCAAGGTTAGTGGCTCAAGGATATAGACAGGAAGAAGGAGTAGACTATGATGAAGTCTTTGCTCCTGTGGCAAGGATTGAAGCCATAAGGCTATTTTTGGCTTTCGCATCTTATATGGGATTTCCTGTATACCAAATGGATGTTAAAAGTGCTTTTCTATATGACAAAATTACAGAAGAAGTTTATGTCAAACAGCCTCCTGGTTTTGAAGATCCTGCACATCCAAACAAAGTCTACAAGGTCATCAAGGCTCTGTATGGCCTTCATCAAGCTCCAAGATCATGGTATGAAATACTTCCAAATTTTCTATTACAACATGGTTATAGGAGAGGAGCTATTGATAAGACTTTGTTCATCAAGAGAGATAAGAAGGATATCATGCTTGTGCAAGTTTATGTAGATGATAGCATTTTTGGTGCTACTACGCAATCTATGGTGAAGGAATTTGAAGATCTTATGCAGAAAGAGTTTCAGATAAGTTCAATGGGAGAATTAGCATTCTTCTTGGGACTTGAAGTGCAACAGTCAAGCAGTGGAATCTATATTTGTCAAGATAAGTATGTTGCAGATATTCTTAAGAGATTCAATTTCACAACTGTCAAGCCTACATCTACACCAGTGGATACTAACAAACCTTTGGGAAAAGATGAAGAAGGAGAAGATGTTGATGTCACATTATACAGGTCTATGATTGGATGTCTTATGTATTTAACTGCATCTAGACCTGATATTACTTTTTGCTGTGTGTTTATGTGCAAGACATCAAGTTCATCCCAAGGTCTCACACTTGAATGCTGTCAAAAGGATTTTTAGGTACCTTAGGCAACAACCTAAGCTTGGATTATGGTATCCTAGGGAGTCACTGTTTGATCGTGAACACCTTGAACTTGTGTTAATATTGATACTTTGAGTAATACCAATAAGTATGCGGAATCTACTTAATGATACTTAGAAGATTGATTGTAAATGAAACAGTTGTATGTATGAAAGAACAATGTATGTAACAAACAAATAGCTCCAATATTATTAATGATAATAATACGAGTGATCTATGATATCACTAGGGTTACACCTTGAAGCTCTAGGAAAAACGTATTAGAAAGATATATTCTAACTATGACCTAGGATCTCCTTTTATACAACAAGGAGTCCTCTTCTACAAGATAAGTATAATACTAATAGAATAAGATATACACAAGATCTTTTCTATGTTTATCTAAGCGCGTTTCTCTAACAGTTATCAAGTAAGCAGTGGTAATATTTGTTCTTGTAGTGGTAATGAGTTTCCACTGCAAATACAATCTTCTGCAGTTGTAACATCTTCACTAGCCGTGGTAACTGTTAGTATAATTCCCAACACTCACCCTTCCATCTACAAGCCTTTTCATATAGTGATTATGCTGGAGATAACTATGACAGAAGATCCACAACTGGAGGATGCCAGTACCTTGAAAGTAGATTAGTCTCATGGCAATGCAAAAAGCAAACAATTGCAGCAACTTCTTCCACAGAAGCAGAGTATGTTGCCGCTGCAAGTTGTTGTGCACAAGTACTTTGGTTGCAAAATCAACTTTTGGATTATGGGTTCAACTTCAAGAATACTCCTATCAACATTGATAATGAGAGTACTATCTGTATTGTGAAGAATCCAGTTTATCACTCCAAGACAAAGCAGATTCAGATTAGGCATCATTTTATTAGAGATTGTTATGAGCATAGGCTTATCAATGTGGTTAAAGTCCATACTGATGATAATGTAGCAGACCTACTCACAAAGGGTTTTGATGTTTCAAGATTTACTTTTTTAGTTGTGAGTATTGGCATGATTAATAATTAAGCTATTTTTTAGGGGAGGCATTAGTAGTTAGTCATTATTTGAGGGGAGGCATTAGTAGTTAGTCATTATTTGAGGAGAGGCATTAGTAGTTAGTCATTATTTGAGGGGAGGCTACATGTATCATTCAAAAGAAAAGTTTCTTATTCATCATTCAAAGAGGAGTTACATCAACCATTCCACAAGATCCATCATAACAAAGTTGATACACAGACACAGACACAGACATGACATAACAACTACTACCACAACACAAACTACTACCAAGCTTCACACAACCTACTCCATAGGCCTTTTCCCCTTGCCCTCATAGCACTGCTTTCCCTTCTGAGCAGTCTTTCTTTTGTCATCAAAAGAAGCTTGCTTCCTTGGGCAAGCTAGGCCAAGCACTTGCTTAGGTGGTTTCTCTTTTCTTGGAGCAGGTCACTTCATGTTTTGTATTGCTGATTCCAGGGCTTGAGTTAATGCATGTGGAAGCTCATTAGCCAGAGATGAACCAGGGACATACGTTTTCTTCTTGGGCTTAGGGTTGGTAGTACTTGCTGCATCAGTTATGGTAGAGTTTGCTACACTCTTTGATGAGGATGACACCATTGGAGGAAAGTAATCCATCCATCCTGGATCTTCAAACTCAGAGTCAGAATAGTAGCTTATTTCTGAGTCTGTAGAGCCATCTGAGTCAGAGGAGATGTACACAAGAGGGAAGTGACTCATTGTTTTCACTAGGGTTTGTGTGTTCTGATAATGAAAGAAGAGATGAATGCAATTTGTTGTTGCTAAAGTTGCTTTTATAGAAAAGTTATGGTATATGGTCATTAAATGAAGTGTATTGAAGTTCACTTACCTTGGTAGCTTTGGGAATTAATTTGGGGAGATAGTAATTACTTCGGGTTGACTTTCAAAGATATTTTGGTCAAACAGTCAACTCTCAAGATATTTTGCTTGGGAAGTACTTTGGTCAACATACTGTTTGGGTTTATAACTGAAAGTACTGCTCCATCATCTATGGAAGGTACTCTGGTGATATAAAGGGTATGCTTTCTTGATTGCTCTTGTTGAGTAGTTCACCTTTATGTCTCACAAGGGAGTAAATTTTTCGGGTAAAAATACACCTCTCAATGCTTACATGTTAGAGGTAGCTCAAGCTAATAGGGATGAAATTGAAAATAGTGGTTCTGCACATTCTGATAATGCTGATCAACCTGATTCTACTGAGCATTCTGCATCAGTACATACCCCTACACCACCTACTGTTTCACCTCAGCCTGATGTTTCTAGTGAAAGGACTCCCTCAGTGTCAACTTCCTTGGATAAACCTGTTTCTGCTGAAGGTACTTCTCCACAAAGTACTTCTTCTAAAGGTACTGCTTCATAGCATACACCAGTACCTTCTCCCAATGATTATACTCCCACAGGTGGGATTCAAACACCTGGAGGGGATGAGGGAGTTGAAGGTACTATGAGTAATTATGCTTTGACTAAAGAATTGGAGAAGATGAAGAAAACTATGGATGATCAAGCTGCAGAAATCAAGAAGTTAAGAAAGAAGTTCAGAAGGTTAAAGAAGTTTGTCTGGCCTCTTGTTCAAAATTTTAGGCTTTATGTGAAGGAAAAGAAAAAGTCTCAGAAGCAAAAGTCCAAATCTTTCAAGCAGACTTCTAAATCTAAGAGGAGGCATAAAAAGTCATCATCTATCAAATTGGGGAGGAATCAAGATGATAATTTGGATAGAGATGATGCTGAGATTAAATATTCTGAAGATGCTCACCTTTGGCAATATCCAGAAAGTCCAAAGACTTTTGTAACAGAGAAATACATTGAAGAGGATGTGAATATTGCACAAGAGAAAGATATTGAGCAAGAAGTTTTTGAGCAAGATGCTGATGCACAGAATATTCAAAGTACTCAGACTCAAAGCACTGGTGTTCAAAGTACTGTTGCTGAAGATACAGGTCTGCAAGGTACTGCTGAGCAAGGTACTGCTGCTATGAATATTGATGTAAGTGGAATTACTGCAGCTGGACCTTCTACAATAAATTTTGAAGATGAAGTTGGTCCTTCTACTTTTATACAGCAAGAAGAAGCTAAGGTGCATACTGCAAGTGATGATGAAACAATTGCTCGGATTATGATGAATTTGAATAGATCTGTTGGAGGTATACATATTTCTGAGTCTGCACAACAAGTTGCTGAAAGTACTTCTGAATCTGAAGAGTTAGATCCCAAAGACAAAGGGAAAGGGATCATGAAGCAGAAATATATTAAGAAAAAGAAGAAATTCACTCTTGCACAGATAAGAGAACTAAAGATTGCAGAAGATGCAGAGGTTTCTAGAAAGCAACAAGCAGAGTATTTGGCAGAGTTAAACAAGCCAATTACAAAGAAGCCTATGACAATTGCTCAGGAAAGAAACTGGATGATAAGTTTCTTGAAAAAAAGAGGATACAAGAATTTACAAAGAATGAGATATCCAGAAGTGAAAGCTCTATGGGAACAAGAAAAAGAATCTATCAGGAAAGAGATAGAAAATTTTATACCCATGGATGTTGATAGAAAGAAGAAGTTAGAAGATATTAGGAAAGAACAGGCTGAGCAAAGAAAATTGAAGAGAAAGAAAGCAGTTCAAGAAGATCAATTGTCAAAAAGATTGAAGATGATACATGAAGATACAATTGATGAACTGAGAAACTATTTCAGAGTAGTAGATTTTGAGAATAAGAAGACTGAAGACTCTGGAAAGAAGTCCAAGATAATCTCATTCTCTGTGGTTGAATCAAAAGAAGGGAATTATCTTATGTTCACCAGAGAAGATGAAAGCTTCACAGTATTCAACATGTTATGGGATGTTCTGCATTTTATCACCAGAGAAGATCTATATGACTTATACATGCAAGTGCAGACATACTATGCAGAGATTGAAGCATCAGGAGTGGGATTAATTTTGCTTGGAGACTTAATTACCATCTGGGAAACTGAAGAAACAAGTGTTGATTCTATGTGGAATGATCAAGAGAATTAGGAAATCACAAGATGGAGATTCTTTGAGTCATCAGGAGTTCATGCACTTGAGATGGAAGATGGTACCATGATTCACATGCTTGCTGAGAGAAGATATTCATTGATTAGAGAAATTATGCTCAGAATGCTGGATCATGGAATGGAACTTGAAGATGAATCTGAGGTAGCTTTGGATGTTATCAAGCAATTTATCAGATGGACTAAGTCTGAAGAATGATATTGCAAAAATACTGGTATGATTTGTTTGTATAATAAGTATCTTTTCAAAGTACTGCAAAGACAAACAGTACTTTATCAAAGTACTGCTTGCTGCATTAAACCAGTATAAGTCCTCTGTAAAATAAAATAAAAAGTTTTTGATGTTTAAAAGTGAAGTAAATAAAAGGATTTGAAAAGAAATACATGGTGTTAGTATTTATACTACACAACAAATGGTAATCAACTCACCATGTTTAATAGACAAGAAAGAGTTTGACTCATCATGAGGGTACGGCTCTGATGTGATAATCAAATCCGGCTTTAGTTGACAATTTACTAAAAATTGTATGGTTTCAACTCACCATATCTGTAAAAGTGAAGAGTTGGCTAGCCCACAAGGAAAAATGGCTTGTGGTAAAGGCTGTGGAAAATCCATTTTTGGTAATTAGTTCACCATGGTTGAAATCAAAGAACTAACTAGTCCAAAAGCAAACGGCTATTGGGAAAGACTATTCAAATCCGTTGATAGCTGATGATTTGCTAAAAATCATGTGGTTATCAATGTACCATGGTTGTTCTAACCTAAAACATTGGCTACTCCAGAGTTAATGGCTTTGGTAAAGAGACATCAAAATCCATTAATTTTCAATGATTCACCTTTCACAGGAGTTTACACACCTGGAAGTGATGAGAATAGTATGAAACTTCAAAAGATTTGATGACTATTGTACCTAAATGTTGCTGAGTAGCTGAGGAGATTTATTGCAAAGAAGATGCTGATAAAGAGTACTTTGACACATGACAGATAAAAGATAAAGAGATAAAGAAACAATCTTTCTGAATGATTAAAGATTTTGAAGATTAAAGATAACAAAGAAACTTGAAATCAAGCAAGTAGAATTCAAGTTAGGGGAGGATTGTTGGGATATAAAAGATCAAGGTACTTCTGTATGTCAAAGTACTGCTGCATGAAGAATAAAGTCAAAGTACTGCTGAAGATAAAAGTCAAAGTACTGCTGTTTATTGAAGATTGTTCAAGTACTTCGAAGAATACAAGGACTTATGTGCAATATTAGTTAAAGGATTAATGTGTAATATTGAACGAATATTCTAGAATTAGTTAGGGATAATGACTTATCGTTCAAGTTAGATGATGTAAACCGACTTAAGGTTATCCATATAAGGAGCCTTAAGAGGTATTAGTCGATATGTTTTTTTAGAGTTGTTCAAAGTCGATAATAATTAGGGATTGTTAGTGAATCTGTATAACAAAGCAGGTTCAAGTTTGGTTTAATATAAAAGCTCTTCTTAAGCTTTGTGTTAGTAGATTCCGCATACTTTACAAGGTCAAACAGTGTTTCAATATTAATAGTGTTGAGTTTACTTAATATTATTAAACCCATACAAGCTACAAAGTAGTTTGGTCAGAGTATATCGATCCAACAGATATCACAGCCTCAACACAACACACCACAACCAAACGTGCCCTTGGGTCTTTTTCGCTATATGCTTCCTAATTAATTCATTTATATAGTTTTTTTAGCCTGTTTTGCTTATAACTCATTTTCTGCTTATTTCGGCTTATCTAAACTGCTTTTCCCAAGTTCTTATTTTTATTAGATTAGTTGTAGCCTAATTTAATTTCCAAAAAAAAATTCAGAATTAATTAAATAGTTTTACTATTTATTTTGAATTAATTAGTGTTTAATAGTAGTTTAATCATAATAAATAGAATTTTTATCAAATAATTACTTTTTCTTTTTCTAAAATTTTGTTTTGTCATTTAGTACGTAAGAAAATTAATTGTATGCCCGTAGGACTAGTGTAGCTTAAAATTCGCGTTTTATTTTGTGCGTTGACGTTTATTTTTAATAAACGTCACGTTTTTAACTTAGATTGCGTTTTAGGGCTTCCCGCTTTCCCTATCATGTTTCCCGTAGTCTTTTAGGTAGTTTTAAGATTTCCCTAGCATTTCCTTGTTCATACTCCCATTTAGGTTGTGTTTATTTCAGTTCTCGTTCATTAATTGCAAATTTCCGTAATTTTAACGTACCATAACACCAAATAAATCTCACAATCTATCATACAAGCATTTTAATCTCGAACCTTTCACGATATCTTCCATTCACACCTCGTTGGGACACGACCCGGGTAATCACTTGCCCGGTATCACATATATATATTGTATTCACGAGTTTTTGCAAGTTGGCCTTTTCACAAAGGTTGATAAGTAAATTACACTCACGTTTACCTTGTATTTATTTGATACGCACTTCAAACGCGATCAAAGACAAATAATAACTTGTTAAAAATATAAGATATTTAACACTTAAGATCTCTTACCTGTTGCAGACTCAATTTGTGATCATTAAATAAAGAATCAATGGCAGCTTTTAGAGTTGAAGAAGATGTATTCTCCACATGTATAATACCGATAAATCTCTCCTTTAAAAGTCCAAATTTGTCAACATACCTCAAAACCACAGCCATTTGTTCCTTCTTAACCACGTCACTAGACTCGTTAACTAACAAAGAAAATACGTCATCACCAATCTCTGAACAAATAGAGTTAACTATTTCTTTTGCAAAACACTCAACTATATCTTTTTGAATCATAGGCGATGTCAAGATACAATTCTTTGGAGCATTCTCTAATGTAACCTGTGGAAAACTAGAAGGGGGGGTTGAATAGTTTTACGTCCGTTTTAAAATTTATAAAAACAAATTTGTTTTAAAAACTTCGATTCTAGTTTATGTGATTTCAATACTTGCACTATATCAACAATTATATAGTTACTATCTAACTAAGCTAATATTGTATAACTAAATACGTAAGTAATGAAAAGAGTTGGAAAGATCAAACCACAACACAAGGATTTATAGTGGTTCAGCTAGAAGGTCACATTCCTTGTCCCTACTCCACTCCCCGAGTCACCTACTCGAGAGTTTTCTTCACTATGTAAACAAACTCCCTTATGGCGGAGAAAACCTTACACACTAATGTACACACCACAAATTCGTCACAACTTAGTCATAACTTCTACACAATCTCTTCACACCAATCCACTTCACCACTTACTACTTCACACCTATCTACTTCACACCAATCTTCTTCACAACTTCACACTACTTCACTACTACACAACTTCTTCTCCCTACACAACTTCTATTGCTCCTAAACTACTTATTACAAGCACAACACAACTTCACAAATAATATACACAATATACACTACTACTATACAATACTTCTTGAACTTTGTTGTAGAATGAGTATTCTTCTTTTGCACTTAGGCTGAGAATGGATGAGAAGGGATTGAATCACTTGAAACAAGGACCACTAATCCAATGATCAAAGGGTTTTGGAAGATGTTTAGAGAGTTTTAGATCTGAAATTTTTGTGCAAAAGGTGGGGAAAATACCAGATTTAAGGTGGTATTTATAGGAGAAAAATTCTAATAGATTCTAACACAGGAGCCTGGCCGGTCCCCTTAATTCATGGTCGGTCCCCTTAATTTTAAGGGGACCGCCCCTTATAATTAAGGGGGCCGCCCAGCTGTAACGGCCAGAAAATCTGTCTTTTAGTGGGAAAGTTTATTTGGTGAAAAACTAACTGATTTTGGTTAAAATTTTGAATTCATATATTTATTATGATTAAAACATTTTTCTTTATTACCAAAAGTGTTTTTCAAAAATATATAATATGTTTTATATAATTAAATAAACTTTGTAATAATAAATTAAATACCCCTTTGATCATGAGATGTATTAAGCACTTGTTTATCCATACCTTAGTGATTAAGTTGGATATAATGATATAAACTAGCTTAATACTTGTTTACGTAGTAATCTTACGTTTAATGATTTTACATTTTGTGATCGTCAAAACATAGAGATATCGAAAAATATAAATAACATTTTTATGCATTATTTATGTCAACAATCTCCCCCTTTTTGATGATTACAAAATCTAAACTCATTAAGCGAAAATTAGTATATATACAAGTATTATCGTGAGTTTATATCAATTCTCCCCCTTTTTGTTAGCATCAAAAAGGTTATCCCGATTTAATTGGAGCTCCCCCTTGATGTATACTCCCCCTCGTTTTGAGGTCATAAATGAATCGAGATATGGAATTCTTGCAAAAAAATATTTAGTGGACAAGCAACATATATATATATATATATATATATATATATATATATATATATATATATATATATATAGCATGCAAGAATAGAAACTAAACATAACCATAATCATTGATAGAATTAAAAAGGTTACAACAAGTATTACATCAACAAATTAAATGATTAAACAAGTAGTGCAAATAATAAAAGCCTAGAAGGCTTACAATCATAACTAAAATAAACCAAAGCTCTAACATGAAGGTCTTCTCTAGAGCTTGCCATCCAAAATGGTTTAAGACAATTTTTTTTACAAAATACCAAGCATATTTAATTGGGTGGAATTGATGGTGAACATGGAGATGGTGATGGTGGAGGAGTGTTTGTTGATGGTGGTGGAGGAGGTGTGTTTGTTTTTGGTGGTGGTGGAGTTGTAGTAGTGGTGGTTGGTAGTTGATGCAACAAGTTTTCAATGTGTGAAAACATGTATTGTATCTCATCTCTTAGTCCAAACACAATTGTTCGGTTGTGGATGCAACAAAGGCAAGTGTCATCATGAGCTTCAAGTAAGCTCCATGGGACGGGGTTATAGGTTGGTGGATTGATAGGGGATGATGAGAAGTGTGCATCAAGAGGTGTTAATGGTGATAATGAGAGGGTTAATGCAAGAGTTGTGTTTTCAATGGTAGGTTGTGATGGTGGAGCTCTTGGTGGAGGAGACAAGTAGGTGTTTATGTACTCATTTATGGATGAAGTGGATGGTATGGAAGAAGTGGAGGTTCCATTTGTTGATGGTGTTTTGGAAGGTGCATTTGGTGCACTAGGAGATGAGCATTGAGGTGGTGGTGATGGAGTGGTGTTGTCTTCATTGGTGAGATCAATGAAGAGTTGTTTTGGTGGAATAATGACAAGTTTTTGTTTGGTGATGACATTATGAAAGGATGACATTTGATGAAGATTGAGGATTATGGAATGTGAATTAAACATGCATGGGGATTATATAGTATGAAAACATGTTTAGAAATGGAATTAATTTGAAAATAGATGGTTAGATACCAAAACAGTTTAGATTTAAAGGGAAATGGTAGCTGAGACTAGCAAAAGAAGTCACAAGATGCAAAAGAAAACAGTAAAAATTACTGTATGGGTGGCCGGCCCCCTTAAATGCAGGCCGGTCCCCTTAAATTTAAGGGGGCCGCCCTTTATGAATTAAGGGGGCCGCCCATCTGACGACTCAGAAATCAAAAATTTTTAAAATTTTTCTGGAAAAACGTTATATTCTGTTTTGTTTTTGCAGCAAGCTCTATTTGGACATTTGATGCGTGGGAATTGCATTTGGCTTTACCTCTCGAGGGATCTCGAGAAGCTTACAACCCCCACCAGGCAGTGTACCTGATCGTTGTAGTATAGTATAGTGACAAGTACCGGGGGATTGATCGTTCAACTCAAGAATAGTGTCGCTAGGATTAGAAAGCCTAAAAACTAGGTCTAGAGGTGAGGGATGATTCTTTTTTGTATTCTTATATTTTATGAAAAGCAAGTAAAATCTCGGGTTTTAGAAGAGTAGGTGGAATTAGTTGCTAGTCAACTAACCCAATAACTAAGATGCAATCAAAATAAAATAACAGAAATGTAAATAAAACTAATTAAACTAGTGGTGTGAACAGTAATTGGGAGAATTGTGTTTACTTAGATTTCATTACTCCCTAGATATCTTTTACAGGTTAATTGCTTGTTACAGTTGCGTGGATGACGGGTTATATTCCTTAATACCAATTGTGGGGTGGCGTACGTACTTCCCCAACTCTATAAGCTCCTATTTCACTCCTATGCCGAGCCTGCAAGAAGATCCTAACATGGGATCACTAGAATTCGCTCATGCATTAAATACAACCATAAAAACCTAGTACGCATTGGTTCATGTTTTTTAAGACATTCAAGCAAGTTACACAATGGAGATCTGCCAGTTTTCTTAAGCCTAACATTGAAATCATTCATCCATTACAACTATAAACAAGCAATCAACCTATAATCAACATCTAGGTTTCATTACATCTAAACAAACACACAAAAGATCTAGCCTAGCATGTTAAAATCAAGACAAGCGTAAGATATATTCAAACAACACATAGACATATTGAATGAATTGAAAGGATACTTATCTCAATTGAACATGAAGGGTTTCAAGGGGTGAAAACCCTTGAAAATACTGTAAAAGTCGTGTTAGGGTTTATTAAGTTCGACCCTAAAATTCTCCTCTCTTAGAATGAAAATAACAAAGAGTATATATAGATTTACTAAGGTGACGATGTCAAGAAGAAAGTTCTGACGCCGTCAACCCGCCGCCCATATTATTCTCGGACTGCCTAGATCCAGATCTGACGCTGTCACTTGTAATGTTGCTCTGGGCCGTCGCCACTTTTACTCTTGACGGCCTTGTTCTGACGCCGTCACGTTTTCACTGGGCCATCACCATTTTAAGTCTTGACGCCGTCAGGTACTGTTCCCAGCAAGGAAAATTAAGACTTTGCCGTTTTCTTCACTTTTATGCTCCAAAAACGTCTAAAATGCTTCCTTTTCCAGAATTCACTCCAAAAGTACCAAAAATCACAAAAGGAACGATTTAGGGCAATATTTGATCAAATAAATTCCAATTTCGGCTTAAATGACCCCCTAAAAACGGATTATTTTTCGCCTCATCATATACCCTTACACTTGAGATTTGCTTATCCTCAAGCAAATGCGCTTTTATTCTAGTCAAAATACAAGTTAGGGGTCATTTAACACTAATATAAAAGTAATTACAACAAATAATCGTTCCACTAAAGACCAAAAACAAGCACGGAGGTCACACACTAGCACCTCACAAATAGTGTTTAGATACTCACATCTCTCGGGTGCAATAAAATATATATCATAATATGGAAATGGAAAACATCTCTCACTACCTGTTATAACAAAATAGATTACCATAGGCTTGGGAAATGATCAAACCTCCACCACATGGCGTAAGCACCTAGGATAAACTATCAAAGAGGTCTTTTAAAGGGTTATAACGTTAGGTGTAGGGATATGGAAAACACGGTTTTGTTGGATATAGGCAGTCTTTACTGGTGGCCAGTTAATAATCTTGGTTAATTACATGTATAATATGGCGTTGCTAAGCCAAGACTAGACTCGACTTAAGCTAATAAATGAAAAATAACAAAAACATAAAATAAACATAGAATGAAACGGGATGGTAGTCCGTACGTTTTTTCTCTTTTCTATTTTTTTTTTCTTTTTCTTAATTTTTTCGATATTTTTTTCTTTTTTTTCCTTTATTTTATTTTATTTTTTTTTTTATTTTTTTTTGCATACATTCTTACCCTATCATCCAAAATAATACATCATAGGGAATGAACATTCCCCTGACACTTGAATTTTTACATACTTTACTATAAACTAATCTAATGACTCGAATTAAGAAAATCAAAACACTTAGAGTACTTTTAAGATTAACGTACATATGGGGGTAATAATATGATGTTCTTCCCCATTACTCCACAACAATAGTACTTTACCCATGAGTCTCAATCTTCCGAAAACAATATGTACAAGGATATAACTCGACTTAGCAACCATGTAATCAGTTAGATAATTAACTAAGGGTTTAAACAAATAACAATAATGCACTAAAAAATGAGTGCATACACGGAAGGCTAAGGCGATTTGGTTGTACATTTAGGTGGGGTGTAACAAATTCTTCCTTTAAGTAAGATGCTTAAAGTTAGAAACGAAAAGATAGGCTCAGAGGGGTGTACTAAAAATGAGTACAACGCTAACGTGTGGGAAAAATTAATTGACTTAACTAGCCAAGTAATATTACTTAAATGGTCAAGTAATTATGATACGGGTTTAACACAAGGGTGATCCTACTGCCTCTTATCATTTAGTAAATCCTACCACACGAATGTAGTCTCACTAGCGGTCTTGGGATGCATCACTAACACAAGTTCTAGAATCTAAATGCTACCGGTACACTCATAAGCACTAATAGTAAATGCTTTTCCTATCAAATCTAAAAGCGAACCTCACATATTTGGGTGGAAAATTTTTCTGAATAGTACGGTTTTGTGCTAGTCATACGACTCCTATCCATGAGACGCTTGCTATGGCTAAAGTTTCACTCCTAAATGTTGTAAAAAATTTTAAATTTGGCGCTAAAATTACACTAACAAGTATTTCTCATAGTTTTATTAGACACCTACCATCAAACAAACAAACTCAAGTGCAAGTTTATCTATAAGGTATCATCATTTACTCTCCCCTTACACTTAGGATGAACATTATCCCCAATGTTCAATTAAAGAATGTAAAAGTAAAACAGGTAAAAGAATGAAATCAAATACTCCCCTGATTCGCTCGGTATGGATAGTGTGGTAACAAGGTTAGATCTTCCTCCAAGAAAATGAACAATCAAAGCTTCCATTCCAGAATATAAATCATCTTCTTGTCATACATAACCTGTTAAACCTGAGAAAACAAACAAGGCAACCTCGCGTAAAACCGGTGGCAATCTATATATGCTAACAAATCCTAGAAAAATAACATATATATCTTAAATTGCTTTCTAGGAATTAAAGGGATATAATGCTTATGGAATGAATGTTTGCAGATTTCCTGGAGATTATAAAACTAAAGATTCAACAAAAACTTCAAGACTCCGTTAGAAAAACAAAACTAGCAAAATTTTCAAATTTTTACACGTGACGCCATCAGGAATTTCTTCCTGACGCCGTTAGAAGTGACCTGCAGAAATCTTTATGTTAAGTTTCCGGAAAATTTCTGGAAAAACTTTGTCCTACTTCCTGGAAAATCCTGCAAAACATCATTATGACTCGATACAAGCATTTGACTCTAACAAATACGAATATACATGTCCATTTAATATTGTGGAGAATCATGATCGGTTTTGTTTCTTAAAAACATATTTGGGGTTTCCCCTTACACGTATCTTTTGCGAAATACCTTTGGATGAAGTTAAGACTAAGCCAAACAACAAAATAAAGTATTTTCACCATTTTATTTTGAAACATGATCTACCAACAATAAAAATAAAGCATGCATACGGAAACAAATAACAATCAAACAATTAAAATCACACAAAGCATGGGTTGCCTCCCAAGAAGCGCTTTTCTTTATTTACGAGTCTTGTAGCTAGACTCAAGGTCATGGGCTATCGTGTGTCGCTTATGCTCACATAACCAAGGGTGAGCCATCTAATAGTCGCCTCATCTTTCTTATAATCATCACTTAACTCTAAACATCCACGATAATACCTTTTATTTTTTTCATGAGGATATTTAAGCCCTTTTCTTTTATCATTCTTGCTTAGCATTTCTAGGGGCGGATACCTACTACACTTCTCCATGGAGAAATCCTTGAACCTAGGGTGTGCACGGGGCATTTGGTAGACAAAATCTTCATCCCCATCCGAGAATGTAATTAACCCTTCCATAAATTTTTCATCAAGGTTGGTCAACCTTTTGAAAGGTCTTACAAACACAACTTGGGTTAACTTACTATCAATAAATTCTCCTAGATTCTCCATAACCATGAACTCAACAAGATAAACAAAGCTTCATACAAACGCATGCAATGTCATTGCCCTAGCAATAATATTATCTCCTTTGTATTCTAACTCATCTACCATGATTTTATTATATTCACTACGCGAGATTATGTTCATTGGGAGAGATGAGTTAAGGTAGGCATCAAAGCTCCTAAATCCAATCTTACAAGGAAATTGCATATTGAATGAGCTATCACTCTCAATCCTTGTTCTAGGGTTGACATACCTAAGAGGGTTCACTTCATTTTCCATTCTATCCTCATTAATCACATCACCATCATCTAGATCCTCATCGGAGTCTGAATAGTAAAAAGGACTAGCCCTATGGTCATCATCATGGTCAGACTCCTCTATTTCAGAATTATTGTCAAAGTGGTAGTTAGGCGAGAGGTTAGGTGGGTTCTCATTTTCCACTAAAGGGATTGGGGCGGGCATTTGGAAAATCCTACGACGAAAAACACGAATAACATGAATCAAAATATCAATGTTATTGTTATCCATCGAGATAGTTTACAAACAAAGGAAACAAAGAAACAAGATAGACTAAAGAAAACCTAAAAAAATAAAAATAAAATCTTACTAGAAAGGAATCTAGCAAGTAGACCTAATAGAAAGAAATCCTAACCTAGACAATAACTATTCCCCAGGCTGCGGTGCCAAAAACTTGATGGCGCCGCACTCTTTTGCGAAAGTTGAGAAATAAATGTAAAGATAGACAATCCCCGGCAGCGGCGCCAAAAACTTGATGCGTGAGAATTGCATCAGGATTTACCTCTCGAGGGATCTCGAGAAGCTTACAACCCCCACCAGGCAGTGTACCTGATCGTTGTAGTATAGTATAGTGACAAGTACCGGGGGATTGATCGCTCAACTCAGGAATAGTGTCGCTAGGATTAGAAAGCCTAAAAACTAGGTCTAGAGGTGAGGGATGATTCTTTTTTGTATTCTTATATTTTATGAAAAGCAAGTAAAATCTCAGGTTTTGGAAGAGTAGGCGGAATTAGTTGCTAGTCAACTAACCCAATAACTAAGATGCAATCAAAATAAAATAACAGAAATGTAAATAAAACTAATTAAACTAGTGGTGTGAACAGTAATTGGGAGAATTGTGTTTACTTAGATTTCACTACTCCCTAGATATCTTTTACAGGTTAATTGTTTGTTACAGTTGCGTGGATGACGGGTTATATTCTGTAATACCAATTGTGGGGTGGCGTACGTACTTCCCCAACTCTATAAGCTCCTATTTCACTCCTATGTCGAGCCTGCAAGAAGCTCCTAACATGAGATCACTAGAATTCGCTCATGCATTAAATACAACCATAAAAACTTAGTACGCATTGGTTCATGTTTCTTAAGACGTTCAAGCAAGTTACACAATGGAGATCTGCCAGTTTTCTTAAGCCTAACATTGAAATCATTCATCCATTACAACTATAAACAAGCAATCAACCTATAATCAACATATAGGTTTCATTACATCTAAGCAAACACACAAAAGATCTAGCCTAGCATGTTAAAATCAAGACAAGCGTAAGATATATTCAAACAACACATAGACATATTAAATGAATTGAAAGGATACTTATCTCAATTGAACATGAAGGGTTTCAAGGGGTGAAAACCTTTGAAAATACTGTAAAAGTCGTGTTAGGGTTTATTAAGTTCGACCCTAAAATTCTCCTCTCTTAGAATGAAAATAACAAAGAGTATATATAGATTTACTAAGGTGATGATGTCAAGAAGAAAGTTCTGACGCCATCAACCCGCCGCCCATATTATTCTCGGACTGCCTAGATCCAGATCTGACGCCGTCACGTGTAATGTTGCTCTGGGCCGTCACCACTTTTACTTTTGACGGCCTTGTTCTGACGCCGTCACGTTTTCACTGGGCCGTCACCATTTTAACTCTTGACGCCGTCATCAAATTGCTCTTGACGCCGTTAGGTACTATTCCCAGCAAGGAAAATTAAGACTTTGCCGTTTTCTTCACTTTTATGCTCCAAAAACGTCCGAAATGCTTCCTTTTCCAGAATTCACTCCAAAAGTACCTAAAATCACAAAAGGAATGATTTAGGGCAATATTTGGTCAAATAAATTCCAATTCCGACTTAAATGACCCCCTAAAAACGGATCATTTTTCGCCTCATCAACATTTCACATTTGTTTTGGTCTATTAGAAAGCATACATGTTATATATATATATATATATATATATATATATATATATATATATATATATATATATATATATATATATATATATATATATATATATATATATATAGATTAAGTGATAAAACATGCAATCATAAGCATATATTAAACATAATTAAGCAAGTTATCAACCTAATCAAGTATCCAAACAATTATCCAAGAGAATTTCAAGTACTTCCGAATATAATTCAGACAAATAGCACATAAATATCCACGATCAAAAGTCATAAAAATAAACATTGTTCAACAATCATAAGCTAATCTCCATCATCTCCTTTTCTTCCCGAAGATACCCTTCAACGTCTTCCCGATGGATTTGAAGCCACCTCTAACTTCTTCATGCTAACTCTTTTGTCGTCTAAGCACCTCGGTTGTTCATTCATGAAGTACTTCGTCGGTTTGATTGCTAGGAGATGGGGTTGAATACTCGGGATAGTCGAGATCCTCTAGATTATCAACGAACTCGGAGAACGAAGGGGTACTAGCACCATGGGTGTTTTCCTTCTCATCGTCATCGTCTTGTCGAGAAGATGAACCGTGAAAGCTATGACGACGAGATTTTCCCTTGTCACTTCGAGTTCGTCGAGTTTGTTTTAGAGCGAGAGGACGTAAGGTTGGATAGATGGACTCGTAGATGCTATTGTCAAGATCGGGGTAGTACTCGATAACATGACGATAGAGACGAGTTAGAAACATTCCATATGGAAGATTGGCTTTAGGAGTTTTTCTAGCACACTCAATCCGTTTGATAAAGAAGTAGGCCAAATTTTATGGCTTTTCAATATCGATACAATACAACATGTGAGCAAGGCACGCCGGGAGATGGTCCCGGTGACCTCCGGTACCGAACACATTCTCACGAATGAGTTCTTCCCAACGCTTCATGTAGGGGCCTAATTCCTTGAGGAGAAGTTGGAATGAAGAGATTTGGACGTTTTTGGATTTTATTTTTCGGGTTGTAGTGGCACGCTCCACACCAAGGACTTGACGAATTTCTTCGGGATGAGGGATGTCGGAGAGATATGGACCAAAGGTTGGTCGACAACGATGTAGTGATTCAAGGTCCCACTCGTTTGTGAAAACGGCTTGACCTCTAAAAGGAATTTGAAGGATTTGACCGAATTGCTCAAGAGTTAAAGTGATTAATTCATTTTGGATCATGAAGGAGATGGTGATGGCACCAAGATCATTGGTTTGAACCGTGACTTGGCTATAGAAATCAACTATGAAACGAGGAACGATTGGTTCATTGATTTCAAAGAGGCAATTGAAGTTGATGCTTGTAAACAAGCGATTAATGTAGTCGGATTGAGCAAAAGCTAGATCTACTACACGTCCCTCATGAACGTTTCTATCTTCAATTTGACGATATATATATCGAATGGAAGGAGATGTAGTAGGGATTTGGGAAACTTTAGGAATGTAGTTTTTAGTGAGGGAAAGATCTTCGGTAGCCGCTTTTGGCATTTTCACTTAAACACAACAACAATACAAAAGACCAAAATAAATATAAAAAAAAAGATGTATATATTGTTAAGACTTATGTTGGAACGTAAACATACTTCGACTCTAAGACGATAATCCTAGGAAGTAGTTTACCATGTTCCTTAATTTTATTTTTAACTCGTTCTAGATATATTTTACGATGTTTAGCAAGTAGTTATGGACAAATCCAAACGCCCTTTTAAACATCTTAATATATCATGAAATTTACTAGATTTACTTTAGGTTGCAAAACTAGCCATTTCTTACGAGTTTCTTATGCATGTGATTTGTTTTCGAAAAGGATGGTTTATGTTATGACTCAAAAATTCCATTTTTCGTACTAAACCAAACGCTTCCTTAACTAGACACTTACACTACTAGTATGTCAATATATATATATGAATTATATATCTTGACAATTCCGAATTACTAGTTTTAGGTTTATAATCTTGACAACGTTTTATAAAAATTACAACGACTTAATTTCGACATTATTTGGACATAATCCAAACACCCTCTTATCGTTTACACAAATATTTTTACTTAGTCGAAAAATATAGTTTCATGTTTTACAAGTTATAGAAACATAATATGATTAGTTTTAACAAGTTTTTATAGCATTATTCAACAATGTGTTACCAAAATTTTTGAAAAGGAGTGTATGAAATTTTTCAAAAATTTTCGACAAGAGGTTTGCAATTAGTAGTTTCTAGTGTTAATTAAGCATCCTAATCCTAAGGGAAGCATTTAGTTATTGAAATTTTATACCCAATATGAAAGAAATTATGAATTTGAAAAAATTATAAGAACATGCATAATCTTGAGTTTGACCAAATTAGATGAAATTAGATGAAATGTGTTATGAAAAACTTACAATATGTAATGGTGATCGTGTTAGATGAATTTGCCCTTTGAGAAATAACCCGAATTATGTGATTTGGAAGTGGTTTTAGGTGTTTTGGGGTTTTGATTTTCGTCACAGCAGCAGCAGAAAATGGGGGTAATGAGAAAGAGGAGTGTTTGGCAAAAGAAATAAGAGGGAAAAACGATTTGGGACTATCAGATGGCCGGCCCCCTTAAACATTAAGGGGGCCGCCCTCCAAAATTTGATATTTCGTGGTTTTGGTTTCTGGAAAGAACAAGAAAATATTATATATATATATATATATATATATATATATATATATATATATATATATATATATATATATATATATATATATATATATATATATATATATATATTAGATTTATATTTAATCAAAAATACGTTGGAGAGTATTCGCACGGAATGAATTACTTGACACTTTTACTTGACATTTCGTCAATTAAAATTTCTTGATCATTTCGGATGAAATTTATCAAGTTGTCAAGTGGACGAGAGAGTTGTGGAAGGTTTATATATATATATATATATATATATATATATATATATATATATATATATATATATATATATATATATATATATATTATGGGCTTATAAGACGAGAATATTGGAGGGAGACGTATGCAACGGAAGACGGGAGTTTGTTTCATCCATAGATTTTTTGACTCATTTCTCTGCATCAACATGAGTGTCATTGAACATTGAAGTTCAAGGAGGCAAATGGGGGAAAGAAAAAGTTCGTAAACGAACAATTTCTAGTTCTAGAAAGTCAACAAATGAATTTTCTAGGTTATAAGATCCTAGATATAGCTAAGAATATATATATATATATATATATATATATATATATATATATATATATATATATATATAATATAAATAGATAAGTATATATATGTATAGATATAAAATCTAGAGAAAACTATAAGCCAAACAAAATCACATAAACACTAGAGACTAAACTAAGCATGCATTTCTTGACAAGGAAATAAAAGGAAATGTGTACCTTTCATCTTCAACGCGTTATTCTTCAAAGTCTTCGAGGAATTGTACGAACTAGAGGTGACCACTAAAATATCCAAGTTTGAATGGCGAATATTCTACGTTGGTCCCCATTATCTCATTTGACCAAAGTTATTTGATCCGAACATGTTTAACATTTGGCTAGGATGCATGAAGGGTGGTAGTATTCCCCAAGGATTGTATCTTTGTTGATAATTCCACATTTGATTACTAGTGTTCTTGTGGTTTTGTCTATTTTGGTTTCTTCTTGGTTGAGGTGTTTTAGACCTAGGATGAAAGTTATTTGGTTTTCTAGGTGGTGGAGTTTTAGATCTTGTCTTAGGTTTAGAGGATCCTACTTCGGTTTTTAAAGACGGTTTATAAAAATCTTTTATTTCTTCATTGTTTGCAAGAGGTATTTTTCTATCATTAATAAGTATATACTTAGGATTAGATTTTAGAGGTTTTAGTTCATTAAGTTCACTTTCAAATTTGACATTTTTGATTTCGCTTGTTGAAGCTTCGGTTGAGTTAAATCCTAAACCGGTTTTATCTCCGGATACTCTTTGAATACTTATTATTTTACTAAGTGATTGACTACTATTTTCAAATTTATCAAGTTTACGAATTTCTTCCCTAAGTATTTTGTTTTCATCTTTAAGCTCTTGACATGATTTACATTCTTCAAAAATCTCCTTACCTTTTTCAAGTTGATGTATTTTAATTTTTAGTTCTAGTACTTCATTTTCCAATTGGTTGTTTATGTATTTTAGTGATTTGTTTTTAGCCATTACTTGTTGTCCTAGTTTGCATAATCTATTATATTTACTATCTAAATCTTTTTCATCTAATAATTTTCATCACTAAAGTATTCGGTTTCGGAACGTACCTCACTTGATGTCTTAGCCATGAGACACTTTTCTTCCATTGTCGTTTCTTTCTCATCTTCATCGCTATCACTCCAAGCTCCTCC
The DNA here is from genome assembly GCA_030686995.1 of Artemisia argyi. Taxonomy (NCBI): domain Eukaryota; kingdom Viridiplantae; phylum Streptophyta; class Magnoliopsida; order Asterales; family Asteraceae; genus Artemisia; species Artemisia argyi. The sequence continues at coordinate 85,635,809 of CM060690.1, forward strand.
AACAAATGCTCTTTGATTTTGATCTCTTGTCATCATTGGACATTTTCCAATAAGGTGATTCGGATCACCACACTTGAAACACTTCCTCTCATTCTTGCTATACTTGTCATCTTTATTCTTTTGAGATGCTCTCCTTTCATCGTGTGGTTGTCTAACGAATCTTCCTCGCCTTTTGAAGAATTTCTTGAAATCTCTTACGGCCATGGCGTATTCTTCGTCATCACTTTCAGAAGATGAGCTATCTTCGTTACTAGATTCCTTTCTAGCTTTCAAGGCGATTGACTTGCTTTGCTCTCGTTTTCCTTTGACCATTTCGGAGTCCTTCTTTATAATTGCTTCGTAGACTTTCAAATTTCCAATTAGTTCATCAAGTTGCAACATTGACAAATTCTTTGATTCTTCAATAGCCATCACTTTAGCTCGCCATTTTGGGTGAAGAGCCCTAAGAAACTTCCTAACAAATTTCTTACTAGAAAAATTCTCATCAAGTGCTTTTAAACTTGTGATGATAGTGTTAAATCTAGCGAAAGCATTATCAATTGATTCCTCTTCCGGAATCGTGAATTGCTCATATTGTTGAACAAGTAGATCTATTTTATTATCTTTGACTTGATTATTACCTTGGTGAGTTATTAATAAAGAGTTCCAAATTTCTTTTGCGGTTTCACACATAAAGATCCTTTCGTACTCTTTACGTGGTAGCGCATTATAAATAACTATTTTTGCTTCATTATTTTTAGCAAGTTTTCTTTTTAAATCATCATTTTATTTTTCAAAAGGTACGATTTCATCTTTCTTTGTTTCGGGGTTATTTTGAATAGGTAAAAAATCACCATTAGTAATAACATGCCAAAGATCTAGATCTTTTGATTTCACATAAGTTTCGAATCGATTTTTCCAATATAAAAATCCATCACTTTCAAATAGTGGTGGTCTTTGCATAGATTGCCCTTCTAAATATTTTTCAGATTCCATAGATTGTTACAAGTTTTAAAATACAATATATTTTAAAGATCTTGCAATACGTGGCTCTTGATACCAATTGTGTAAAACTAGAAGGGGGGGGGGGGGGTTGAATAGTTTTACGTCCGTTTTAAAATTTATAAAAACAAATTTGTTTTAAAAACTTCGATTAGTTTATGTGATTTCAATACTTGCACTATATCAACAATTATATAGTTACTATCTAACTAAGCTAATATTGTATAACTAAATACTTAAGTAATGAAAAGAGTTGGAAAGATCAAACCACAACACAAGGATTTATAGTGGTTCGGCTACAAGGTCACCTTCCTTGTCCCTACTCCACTCCCCGAGTCACCTACTCGAGAGTTTTCTTCACTATGTAAACAAACTCCCTTATGGCGGAGAAAACCTTACACACCAATGTACACACCAAAACTTCGTCACAACTTAGTCACAACTTCTACACAATCTCTTCACACCAATCTACTTCACCACTTACTACTTCACACCTATCTACTTCACACCAATCTTCTTCACAATTTCACACTACTTCACTACTACACAACTTCTTCTTCCTTCACAACTTCTATTGCTCCTAAACTACTTATTACAAGCACAACACAACTTCACAAATAATATACACAACTACTATACAATACTTCTTGAACTTTGTTGTAGAAGGAGTATTCTTCTTTTGCACTTAGGATGAGAATGGATGAAAAGGGATCGAATCACTTGAAACAAGGATTAGTAATCCAATGATCAAAGGGGTTTGGAAGATGTTTAGAGAATTTTAGATCTGAAATTTTTGTGCAAAAGGTGGGGAAAATACCAGATTTAAGGTGGTATTTATAGGAGAAAAATTCTGACAGATTCTGACACAGGAGCCTGGCCGGTCCCCTTAATTTTAAGGGGACCGCCCCTTATAATTAAGGGGGCTGCCCTGTAATACCCCAGTCAAATCCCACATTGGCTGTGACTTGGAGTGATGCTGGGACATATATGTTAACATTCGCCTTATATGACACAACGCGTTTTGTGGTGGAACGGTTAATCGGCCATACGGTTAAGCGTGCTCATGTGAGAGTAGTACTGGCTTGGGTGACCTGCCGGGAAGTCTTCACATGAGGGCCACAAGAACAAAGCCGTGAGCCTTCGGGCAAAGCGGACAATATTGTGGTCTATAAGGCGGGGTGTTACAGATGGTATCAGAGCCACTCCAAGCCGTTCGGGATGTGGGGCAAACTTCATCGGGGACGATGAGTCCCTACGGGGGGTGAATGTAATACCCCAGTCAAATCCCACATTGGCTGTGACTTGGAGTGATGCTGGGACATATATGTTAACATTCGCCTTATATGACACAACGCGTTTTGTGGTGGAACGGTTAATCGGCCATACGGTTAAGCGTGCTCATGTGAGAGTAGTACTGGCTTGGGTGACCTGCCGGGAAGTCTTCACATGAGGGCCACAAGAACAAAGCCGTGAGCCTTCGGGCAAAGCGGACAATATTGTGGTCTATAAGGCGGGGTGTTACATGCCCAGCTGTAACGTCCAGAAAATCTGTCTTTTAGTGGGGAAAGTTTATTTGGTGAAAAACTAACTGATTTTGGTTAAAAATTTGAATTCATATATTTAGTATGATTAAAACATTTTTCTTTATTACCAAAAGTGTTTTTCAAAAATATATAATATGTTTATATAATTAAATAAACTTTGTAATAATAAATTAAATACCCCTTTGATCATGAGATATATTAAGCACTTGTTTATCCATACCTTAGTGATTAAGTTGGATATAATGATATAAACTAGCTTAATACTTGTTTACGTAGTAATCTTACGTTTGATGATTTTACATTTTGTGATCGTCAAAACATAGAGATATCGAAAAATATAAATAACGTTTTTATGCATTATTTATGTCAACATAACCGCACGAATTTCCTCATTATGATCTCTAAGAAATTGGTATGCTTCAAGATACATCCCTCTATTTAATGAATTTACGCTTTCATCACGACCACGCATTGGATTCTCTGTTTTCATACATAATTTAACACAATCAATTGAAGCATTTAATGTAATTAGATAGTTCGTCTTCTCGATTTCACTTTTCTTATTAAAGGCATCGGCAATAGATTGATGTTGTTTAAGAAGATTTTCACATTTTTGAAGTGCTCGATTGTGATAGCTATCAACATTACCAACATGTAGATATAATCCGTCCTTTTTATTCCAGCTATCAAAACCATTAACCACAAATGCATCATTCCCACCTTGCTTCTCAACATTATCTCTAAATAAGTAACAACACAAACAAAATGCTTTGTTCACCTTTATACTATACTCCAGCCAACGAAATTCCTTAAACCAGGTTACAACAAAATGTCTTACCTTGCCCGCTATAGTTCTGGATGGAAATATATGACCACTTGGTTGACAAGGTCCTCTATCTTAATATAGTCGCCTTATTTCTTCTCTTTGGTTTGGATCATAATCAAAGATTCTAGTTGACTTTTAGCATGATTTCTCAAGTGTTTAAGTATGTATTTGATGAAGGCAAGGGCATAACATCGGTCATAACTACCAGAAGTATTTTCACACATGAAATAAACTCTGATTGGGACAATCATGTTAAATGGGACTTGTTTTATTTAAATTGAACTTGATGTATGACATTTAAATTTGAAAATGTAAACTATTTTTAAAACGGATTTTAAATCCGTTCTCTATATCTTTGTGTTGTGATTACCAATTTAGTAGCACCCAAACATGTATGCTTCCGCAAATCCAGATGTTTTGGGGGTGTCACAGTTGCTTACATTTTATAAAATACATGTTACGTGTAAAAATAAACTAGGAAAGACTTGGACTATCCATAACCCAAAACCAAGTCCATAACCCATGGAGCTTGTTCCATAACCCACAACCCATTTGCATGACATCACGCATGACTCCATAATGGGTAAAACCTATGATCCATGACCCAAATTCCATAACCCATAATCCATGACCCTTGACCCAAGATGTTTGAGAAATAAGTTTTCTCACAATGTTTGAGAAACAAGAGAGACAATTGTAATTGGTTACAAGGTCTTGGGAAGGCTTCGTAGATCACAAAATGTACGAGTAGGTACATGATCGGGAAAATGTGATTGTGCCGAAATGCCCTGGAATAGGCATATGCAGATATGTTTAGTCCATCGTTTATATAAAATGATCGAAAGTATGTCGAGTGTGTATACATTAATATACATGTATATACGTGTAGCATAAAATGCCTAAAAGTCACATAATCGTTCAGATGGTGTAAGGTATGGAAAGCGTAAGGCTATAAAATGTTTTAGTGTAAAAGTGGTTACAGTTTAGGTCTAAATTCGACCCGTTTCTCTATAACTATAGCTCTGATACCAATCTATAACACCCCCAATTTCATGATAGCAGCAAAATTTAATCTGGGTGTTATTTCATGGTATAACAATTATAATAACATAAAATGAACTCTAATTGAGTCGTTTTAAAACATTTATTATTCCAATATCAGAGTTTACAAAAAGAGAATAAGAAGTAAAATTGCAATTGAGTTCTAAATAAGATATTTACTAGTTAGATGACTAGTGTAGAGATTAGTGTAAATTCTAGTATTAGTTAGGTATATTGTGTAGTTTGATCTTGATAATTGAAAACATCAAGCTTTAAAATGTGAGATGCAAAATGTGAAAAGTTTACGTAAGAAATGGGAAACTAAAAAAAAGTGTGATATATAAAATATGTAGAATAAGCATAGTCTAGGGTTGGTTCAAGTTAGATGTATGTAATTGAACTTATTAAATTACTCAAAAAAGTAAACTTACGAAATGAAATATTTAAATGACATAATAATTTAAATAATGACATCATAATTTGAGAAAAGTTACAAATAACACAACCTCAACTTCCAATGTTTCCCAATCCTATCCTCCAACAGTCTATTGCAATAAAAATAAAACAAAATTGATGAAGAAGAGTGCGAGAGGTGTTATAGACTTACAGTGCACGCAATAATCCAAGAAGCAACGGAATCAAACCCAGGCTTATGTTCTTGATTCACTTAGTCAAGAACACAACCCACCAAATGATCAATTAACCCAGAACCAATCAACTGCCAAACCCTAACTTCAAGAATTAGTGAAAAATACTAGAACCACCTCAAGATCCACCAATTAATCGATTAAACCGTCTTAATCAACCCAAAACACCTTATGAGATCAAATCCCCAAAAAGTACCCAATCCTTAATTTTTCAAAATTAGGCATTTTGCAAAAATATATTAGATCTGAACAATTAGACAATAGATCAATCAAATAACCAAGGTTAATTGACGAAAACAAATCAATTTTAGAAAACCCCAAAAATTTATCGAAACCCTAATTTTCCAGAAAATCAATTTAAAGTAAGATTATGAAGCCTTGCTCTGATACTATGTAGAAAAACACAATATGACTCACAAAAACCTTTTATTATCAAAGTAAATAACCAAAGTACAATACTGATCTCAATCAGCGATCAACCAAGAAACAACACAATCTGATCTTAATCAGATAACCAAGAATCAACCACAAAGAGTACTCCAGCTACTCTGTCGTACTCTTAATATCTAAAGTGATATTAGTTCTATTACATATAAGAATCAACACTATAATGAACAGTCTGACCAAGATGATCAGAAACAAAGTGAAGGTTTTTGTGAGAAAGCTCTTGAGAGAGTTATCAGTTGTTGAGAGAGAAAAAGATGATGAATAATGAAACCCTATAGCAAAATCCAAGCTTATATACTCCAACCACCGACTTAACTCTAGCTTGTCACAATCAGTCCTCTATCTTCTCAGCTTATGTCAAATAGCTCCCAAAGTATCAAATCAATATAACCGAGAATGAAAACATGACACAATTAGTCCTTGTAATATTTGCAGGCAAGATTACCATTTTAACAAATGACATCGATTTTTTCCAAAGTTAAACCCAAACATGAAACGGTGTCGTTCCGAGCCAAAGAAAGAATTAAAAAAAAAAAAAAAAAAAAAAAAAAAAAGAAAAAAAAACAGCGTTATTTTGAAAGCCCTCTAAACCGCATCGTTCCCTATGATTAATGTGTAATAGAGTAATGATTAAAAGTTTTATAGAAGAAAATTACATAAAAGGTTGTTTTTAAGAAAGGGGATAAAATAGTTAAAAGGTATGAGAATGTTTAAAAAGATAAGGAATGTAGTTTGCAACTTTGCATAGCTAATTTAGACCAACTAAAATTTTGACATGTGTCAATGCCTAGTCAATGTTTTTAAAAATCTCTAAACTAATAATTACGTATATAAATTGCATGGCTAATGATGTTGCCTACTAAGATGAACACTTCATTTTGCACGACTCGCTCAAGTATATTGATTAAACAACCCTACTTTTGCACGACCATATTTGTTAAACAACCATAGCTTTGTGCGATCCTAAGATACTAGTATTTATTTTAAATGGTGTTGATTTTTAAATGGGTGAAACAATAGTGCAATTAGGTACACATAATTCATTAGCTTTTTATTATTACATGAAAATATTTTTTCCCTAATAACTCATCCAAAAACACCTTTTTTTTTTTTTTTTTTTTTTTTACAATAAAGAGTCGATGAGTAAGTAATTATTGGGTGATTATAAACACCTTTTTTTTTTTTTTTTTTTTTCTTTTTAGAATAAAGAGTCGATGAGTAAGTAATTATTGGGTGATTATAAATACACATACCCAATCTCTTATATAAACATCCTTATTTATGGAGTATAAAAGTACGAGTCGCACGGTTAAGCAATTATATCATATTATTTTATTTCTTTGTTTGACCGATAAATGTGTTAGAACCCATTTGATTCTTTTGTACTTACATATTTAAATATTTTATTAATTACAAAAGATTCTTATAATCCTACTTATTTATATATTTTTATTAAAGTGGAATTAATAAAATCTTTAGTAATTAATAAAATATTTAAATATATAATTCCAAGAAAATAAAATAAGTTGTCATCTACTTTCTGATCGCACAAAAATAGTAAAATTATATTATATATTTGTTTGACTGTGTGATTGAGGTGTTTGTATAGGAGATTATGTACTTTGGAAAGTGTTACTATGAGAGAACTCGTAATTATTTTGACTTTGGGTATTTAGTATTTTACCAAATAAATTTACTCAAAAAGCATTAAAAAAGGAAAAAAGTTAGTCTCCAATAAAAAACATTTTGACAAAAACCGAATTTATTGTTCAAAGAAAAAAAATTATTTGAATTTGAATCACAAAATATATTTTGTGGCAACAATTTAAAAACATTTATAAAACTAGTCATTAGAAGAAAAAACACCCGTTACAAAATATTAGTATTATGTCTTCCAAGAGAAATGAGGTAATAACAAAAAACAAAGAAAAGGGTTTTTGTCTCTTGTCACACCCGCGCAAATTCATCACTAATAATAAGATCTGCTAATTGTAAGCACTCTTACTATTTATATTTATATCAATTTGAATTCATTTCATTCCAATATGAAGAAATGCCTTTTATTATGCTACTTGATCATGTGCAATATTGTTTGGTTCTTTATATAATTGTATTAATTGGATCTAGGGTTTTGTTAGAATTAATAAAGATATGGTTTTTATGAATTGGATTAAGGTTTTGAGCTAACCCTTTTGAGATTAGAGCTTAATTTGATGATTAGTAATAGTAATTATGATGTTTTGGTATAATCCTAATAAAACTTCCTTAAATTGGGGGTTAATGTTTAAAGAAATCGTTGTAGTTTAGTCTCAAAGATGTTTACTTGCTGACGTGAGCGCGCAAAATAAAGTTACCTTTGTTTTTATCTACATTAATGAGGGTTGGTTTTTTGTTGGTGCTGTGAATTTTTGTAATATAAAGAGACAATTGGTTACAAAAGCTAATTGATGATGCTCTAGTTACTTGTACTAATATAGTGAAAGTTGTAAGTATTCTCTGCATTTAGATACAGCATGGAAAACCAGCTAGCTTGAAATTTGTTTGTAATCGAAAAGTTTTGTAGTTTTCTAGCTTCTACATATCTTAATTTTATTGCATTCTTAGTTTTTCTTCAGTTAAAAACATATTTCACACTAGCTTCTATTCCATGTAAAATCTAAATGCAGAAATACGTACATTTTCACTACATTAGTAAAAATAACTAGAGTAACATCAATTGGTGTTTCTAACTAATTAACTCTTCTATTCTCAGAATCTCAGTACCATTAGAGAATAGAGATGCCAATCCTTGCGTTATTGTAGATGAAAACAAAACTTTCTTATATGTTTAAAGAAATCGTCATACTTTAGTCCCGAAACTATTTACTCACACCCGTGCACGCGTGGGCGGATCAAAGTTATCTTTGTTTTCACTAACATTAATGGAGGGATTTGCTTTTGGTTGGTTCGGTAAATTTTTTAAAATAAGAGCTGTTTTGTTACAAAAATCAAATGATGATACTCTAGTTGTACTAATGTTGCGTAAGTTTTTTTTTCCATGCAGATTTTAGCATGTAAAAGAGGTTAGCTTTAATTAGTTCTTGATGAAAAAATCAAGGTCGCCTTGAATTTTGGATGTTTGAACAGAAATTCGGAAACTTAAGGTTTTGCAGTTTAGTAACTCCATTGCTTTATGTTTTAAATTCAGTGACTGATAAAATAAAGAACTTTCGTTTGAATCAAAAGGACATAACATTACAAAGCAACTTGTTCACCTTCACATTGTCTTAAGCTTTTAGGATGATGTATCTACTTGTCCATAATCATTTACATACTTCTTTCTTCATGGAAAACGTTACAATAATCTTTCGTGTGTCATGCCTTGTATAATTGCAACCTTTCCGTTGAAGAAGTAACTTTAACAAGCATCTTAACTAATTTACTTTTATCACTGTGAATATATGATTTTGATATCACGAGAGACTTATGATATGAGGTTAAAGAGATGTAGAAATTCCATGAAATATATTTCTGTGTTTATTTAAAGTTGATTTAGGACTAGTGTGCAATGGTTATTTAAGGAGTCTAAGCAAGTAAATTTAATGAGGACTTCAAAGGGATAGTATTATTAGGCAATTATCAATTATGTTGAACTGAAATGTTATTTATTGGCCCCAAGTTCTTACTTTTCAACCGCTTATAACTTTTCGTTCACGACTCTTCCAAAAATGCAATGTTCGTCCCTTTTATTACGATTACTAAATTACCCTTTTATTCCCATCTTTCTTTGTTGTTATTGTATCACAATTTATTCATTGTTTCATAATAATTAAGGATCTTGAGAAAAGCTCAATCATCGGTTGAAATTGGAGAAGTATGTCCTCGCCGGACGTTGCAGGAATTTTAGATCAATCAAAGGAGCTTGATCGTTTACGGAAAGATCAGGAAGAGATACTCCTTGAAATCAATAAAATGCACAAAAAGTTGCAAACAAGTGAGTCTCGATCTAACTTTAGATCTAAATCACAAATTTACCTTTTTCTTTATTTCAATAATGATTGTTGGTAGTTTATGTGGTAATCGTAATTTTGTGACTTCAATAGTTTAGGGAAAATAACAAAATCATGTGTTTTGGGTTCGCTGACTTCTGCTATATTATCATATTCTCATTAGGTACATCAGGGTTCTGATATCTGTGATGGATATAGTTGATCAAGTAGGATCTGTTGCTTATTCAAGTTTGTTCATGCTGTATGAACTTGCCCGAGTTATATATATATTTGAGTTTGTTGACTTAAAATTAATAGGTTACTAGCTATGTTGCTCATATTTCTCCTTTTAGATGTTAAGAATTTTCAAAATTCTATGTGATGGTATTTGCAAAGCCAGTATGTATTTTGGATTATTGGCGGAGATTTTGATGAGGGAAATTGGTTATTTGAACATTTTTGGAATCACTTATGGATTATTTGATAAAAGAAAAATAGAAGCATGTAGGTGCTTGTAAGTTGGTAGTAAAGCTTAGAAAGAAATGATGTTTGTGAAGGATTGAACTGCAACCCTAGTCCTTGGGTATTGTTTTCGCAACAGGGAGAATATATTATTCTTTATCAGTAATGTTTGTAATACACATCATATTTATGACTGATAAATCACCTTCTTAACTAGGAAAACATAGCACCAGATTTGGTGACCGCTTGTTGCTACTTTATTATCCTTAAGTTTGTAAATTGGAGTCAGTTTCAAGTTTATACGATTTTCTTTCTATTCTGAAGTTTGTTTTAATTAGCAAGATTCGTTTGTATGCTGCTGCGCATTTATATGAATGACACTGTTTAAACAGGTTTTAAGGTTAAATGCACATCATTAAAGGGTTTTTAACAATATATAGACTCAAAATGTGACATTTCATTTTCACTCTTTAAACTGGTGACTCTGTTCCTATAACAAGGACTATTTTCTACTCATAAAAAGTTAGCATGATAACATATGACTAAAGATGTCAGATGCTACATTTTCGTATATTGAGCTCACTTGAACTGAACGTATTAAATATCCTAGTCTAGGGGAACAGCTAACGTAGCAATACACAAAACCGAGATGAAAACAGAGCATAAAACAATCTTTACCTTTTTCCCTGCATTTACCCAAATACCCAGTGAGCACTGGCATGAGCATGCTCATGTAAAAAAATATATACAAGTTATGCTATTTTGGATGGGCTATATTTGTCCGTCCACCTAGTATTAATCTGTATTCTTGGATTACATTATTGGTCGAATATTGTATTAACTTAGAGTATTTTTTACTCGTGCAGCTCCTGAGGTGGTTGAGAAGCCCGGAGATAATTCACTTTCAAGGCTTAAGATGCTTTATATTCAAGCTAAGGAACTTTCAGAAAGTGAAGTAGCGTACGTAGATACTTGCATTCTATACTGCCTTACCATAAGTGTTTGAAGTGCTTGCTATGTAGTTATTTCTTATTAGTGTGCTATCATTCAGCATCAATATTTAACTATTTCTTTTAATTGGGTGCAGTGTTTCCAGTCAATTGTTGACTCAATTGGATGCGTTGATACCTTCTGGACCTCCTGGGCAACAACGAAGAAGGATGGGTGGGTGCTTCACATTGGTTCCATGGATGCAATCTAATTGTCAGGACATCAGTCTTGTATACTGTGCATCTGTGTCTAAATTTATCTAAAAATATCATTCATCATATATGTTTAATAGCTGTTACTGTTGTAAAGTCCATTATGCTTGAGGAAATATGCATGATAAAACCCTTCTCTGTATCAACTATTATATTGTTTTTTAACTGCTTTCTAACACAATTGTCAGTTTAATCATTTCATTGGCCTAACATCTAAGTTTTTTTACAATGGTATTCGTAATCATCATTTGCGACATGCTTAATGTTAATATTTCATTTATCAAAAGCTCTATGAGGTTTTTTATATTGCAGAAGGTAATGAACAGAAGAAGAAAAGAATGAAAGCTGATCCAGATGTGCCACGCCTTTCTCCTTCTCTTCGTAACCACCTTGATAATCTTGCAAGCTTAAAGGGGGAACAAGTATGTACCATACTCTTTACAATTCATCTTTTCCAGTTTGTTTGTTTCTACTGATTGACCATTTGCCTTTTTAACTGTTTCTCTCTTTTTTTTTATTTTTTTTTTAAATAAAAAATATTATGCTTAATGTAAGATGACTATAACATGTAAATTCAACTTTGCCAGGTTGCTGCTAGGGTAACGCTGGAGGATGCTGACAAAGATGAGTGGTTCATTGTTAAAGTAATTCACTTTGATAGGGAAACCCGAGAGTAAGTACATCTCAGAATCCATTTTATTCAGTCTGCAGTAATTCTATGCTATTTGTTGATAAAATCGTGTATCGGCATAAGGTGGAAGCAGTATGTTGATTGTGGAACTTTCTGTCTGCTATCATGATATTGGTTAATCTGTTAATCATATCTTTTGTGTTGACGATAACTTTAGAATTCCAATTTTGTAATTTAGGTACTCTGCTTGTTTTATCATGATCTGTTTATGTTATGAAATAATCAAAACCAAAAATAGAAAATAAAACTGTATGATTTTCACTGACCGGTGGTATCGTTGAACGCATTACATATTCTGAAAGAACTGAGTGCCTACATGCCAATTTGGTTTATGGTTTTTATTGTTTATGTTAAGTATATGTTTGTATAATTCATTATCCTATGCAGATTTGAAGTTCTTGATGAAGAACCAGGTGATGATGAAGAACCAGCTGGCCAGAGGTATATGTTGCTTATGATTATATATTTTAACAGATCATATTGGCTTTAAGTCCAAGTTGTTTTTCTTGCTTGACACGTCCCAGTGATAATGTTAACACTTAGTAACCATTTATCTAGATATGGGTTAATTTGTGTTTTACTTACATTCAGCTATTTATCTGGAGAATGGGTAAATTATTATGTTTATAGCCAAAAAGTAGACAGGGCTAATGAGTCAAATGGTTTACTAGCTGCATGTATCTGAGTATCTGCAGGCTACAATCTTTTAGATTGCTATAGTCAAGTATTATTACTTCAATAGCAGTTTTTGTAATCATTTAATGCCGTAGTTATTTATGAGCCGTTAAGTCTTGGCAGGGCAACCTGGCCCAAAGCAATTTGATATACACCAAGAAGTTAGTGACTTTTAACCTGAGCCATTTATATCTGCTACCCAACTTGCTTGCCCTTACATTTCATAGCTTAAGTCCACTTTTAATTCAGAAAGTTTACTGTTAAAAAGTTAGTATCCATGCTTCTAGTTTTTCGCTAAAATGTGTTTTTGTTTGTATTTTAGAAAGTACAAGCTGCCTATGTCACATATCATACCCTTCCCAAAGCGAAATGATCCATCTGCTGCTCAAGATTTCCAACCTGGAAAACATGTATTGGCAGTTTATCCTGGAACCACAGCTCTGTACAAAGCAACTGTGGTGAATACTCGAAAGGTACTTCCATTCCACTGACCTTTGTGATGAGATACTTTATATTTGAACTTCATTAATGATCCCAATAGCATGTAACTAATGTTTTCTTATTTGTCTGCTGCTGTTGTTTCTGGCCGCAATGCAAAAATCTACAGAGGAAAACTGATGAGTAAGTCTAAGCTTGTAACTTTATTTCCTATGAATGTTTTAACTTTCGACTTGCCAAACAGTGCTAAGTAGAATGTATGACTATTGTTTGATATCTAGAAACCCCTTCTATAAAAACAAATAGGTTGATCTTATAGATCCTGATGAATACCATTAGTTTACATTAGCTGTGGCAATTTCAAGTCTTTCACTTATGAATGGGTTTATCTCAAACAGCTGAAAATACAAGTCTAGGTGTAAGCTAAACATTAAACGTGTTAAAAGTTATCGAAAGTCTACTATAAAAGGCCTTAAAGCTCCTTAATTTTTTTAATTTAGGTAGTAGATATTTGCTGTAACAATATTGTCTTTGTAATCATAAATAACATAGTATTTATAAAAAAAGTTGGTAAAAGCTATCTGTGGATCAACCTACCCAAACCTGCCCGTTTCGACCTGTGTAAAGAAGACCTGTTTTGACCCGTTTTACAAACCCTTTATCTTGTCATTTCTAGTTTACATGTAATGATAACTTTGGGCAGATAGATAATAACTTTCAATCATTAAAAAAGTAATGTTAACTTTCAATCATTAAAAAAGTAATGTTAACTTTGGCACCACTATAAGATTATTTTTGCATTTATCATATGGTAGGAAGGGGTATTGCACATTTTATTCTGGAGGGGATGTGTATTTTTATAGAGAGAAGAATATCAGCAGTCTCTCATTGACTTCTGTACAAAATTTGTGCAACAAGAACTTAAATGGCAAATGATGCTTTTAAAATCGCCCTTTTTGGTGGCTGGAGACTAAGTTTTTTTGGTGCCCATGAGGGTCGTGGAGGTTATTTAAGTCCAAATAACTATATAGTTTTTTGACTTCTATGGCCAAAAAAGTGGATTTTGGGATGGTGATTGATACCAGTCTTGATGTACTCTAATTAATTATAACAAACAAACAAAAAAATCTACTTAAATATTAAAAATATATAATTAACAATTTTGATTTGGATAATGATCGTTTGACAACAAAAGTCAAGGCATGCCTTGTTATTATTGTTTACTCAACTCTTAAATTGTTTGTTTCTGTTTCATTGGTCAAACAGTTATCTTCTTGAATTTGATGATGATGAGGAAGATGGTTCCTTACCGCAGAGGAACGTTCCCTTCCACAAGGTAGTTACTCTTCCCGAAGGTCATCGCCAGTGAATTGCAAGATTAGTTTCATAAACTTCTAATCATGAAGTTATCAAGGTATCAAGAAGTTACTCTTCCCGAAGGTCATCCCAGTGAATTGCGTAATGGAACTTGTTTATGATGTGCGTCATGTAATATAACAGTTTCTCTCTTTTTTAGTCAATAATTAATGAGTATGTAGCCTGTTGTATAAAGTGAGAAACTAGTCACAGTAAACCTTATTGTCTGCTATTCTGGATCTTATAATGTGGTTATGAAAGTTATGTATTTAGCTGTCGGATATCTTGCACTTATGCATTGCTGAAAAGGTAACGGTTTTCTGTTCCATTTTGTTTTTTAACGATATAATTTTGTTAAGGGTGCTTGGCTAAGCTTATTTTCAATAAGCAACTTATATCTTGTGATAAATAAACTCATTAGCTGTTACTGCGAGTTTGGATTAGCTTATGATGACAAGCTGAGGAGCTAAGGTATTTGAATTACCGTATGGTAGAAAATGACCAGAAAGGAGTCTATCAGAGAAAATAAGCTTAAACACTCCAAACTTCTAATTAAACTAATTAGTTGGCAAGCTCACAACATAAGCAACCCCTATATATGTGTAATCTAGTGCTACTTCTGAAGATGGCGCCTGAAGAGAATTATAAACACAGGTGTGCGGAAACTGGTTAGATAAACCTAAATCGATGAATGATTGGGATTACCTAAGATCATTATATTTAAGTTTGGTTCTCACCTTAATACTCCTATTCATTTGTTAACGAGTTGTCGGTCAGAAAACATGTCTACTTTCTTCAACAGATTCTGAATTTCTGATGATGAACACCATCACATATATACTAGGCTTTTTTTTTTTTTTTTTTTTTTTTTTCACATGGTAATAACGTATCAAGGGAAGTTGGTATATCATCAACAATCTTTTAGAAACCATTATTACTGCATTCTTAACAGTACAAAGTGGGTTATTTTGTTTCAAAAATTATGTATATGTAGCAGATTAGTTGTTTAGTGTTACGCGTGTTTACTAGTTAGGGAAAAAAAGGCAAATAACTTAGTTTATACTTTATACCACACTAAACAGCAGATATGTGTCCTTGATCTTCAAATCACATTAGAAACTAGGATTTTGTCAAATGTTTGTAATTTACTAATCAGAAAGAACTTGAAGTAGACCCTTTTGATTAACAAAAAACCAATCTAGGCGATTTTTATTTTGTATTTACTTGTAATCGTTGAAGAATCGTCAATTTAAACAACAGAATCTAGACTCACATCTAAGAAGGCAATACACTACATTAATTTCAAGTCATTCTAGAACAATCGAATAACATTCAGTAATACACAAAATTCCCATGGATATATATAAAACTGTTGATTACATGGAAGGACCAAATCTCAAGACTGGCTGCTTAAAAATATGTCTATCTATGTTACTGTTTGTACTCTCTTCTTTACTCAAATTGGCAGATAGATTTTTCATCACGCTGCGATCGAAAAATTTCTAAAGCAAATATGTCCAATATACGTTCCGCAATCTGCATCGTCTCCCATTCCTAAAGCTACAATCCCCATCTTCTTCAACTGGATCCAAAATTCTTAATGCAAATCCATAATGTGTTTGGAATCACTAGGTGAACTCTATAACTCAAGTTACCTGATTCAAAATCTTGCAGCCTCCTCTTCATCATCATCTCCCCATAGTTGTTTTCTAGCAATTACAACTCTTTCTTCATTAAGGGAGAGAGCATCGGTTTTTGGTTCCACCTCTAACGAATATCCATCCCATCTTAAGGCAGCCAAGAACTTTCGTATGTGGTCAACAATAGATGACTTGTCTCGTATAATAACAAACCCTTCGGGCCTTAACATACGATCCATCTCAATAAGCAAGTCTTCCACACTGCAGCCACGCTCCTCAATCTCTGAGAAGACCCTCCACGCATGTAGTAGGTCATAGGTGCGTGGATATGTTGAAAAAGATTCACACCTGCAAGACAAATTCCTATCAAGATTGGGTTGGTTGAAAAAATGTAACTTCTAGTGCAGGTTGATATGGGTCAGGTGAACGCGCTACTTTTCGATACTTTTAGTCCAAGTTTTGACTTTTTTATTTTAGAAATAATCAATGCATCTAAAGTGACAGCAGAGCTATATAGATACATTTACGTTTGGGAAGATTGTATAGAAGATAACATCAATTTATTAATTGAAGATATCTTTTTCAACTACACATCAATTTATTATGAGCATTTTTTACAAGAAAACATGTGGTATGCTGGTATACCAAAGATTAAACAGATTTGTGATGATTTGTCACCTGTCGCATATACACAACATGCTGACTTAACTACTTTAACGGTTTCTATGCAATTTTTTTACACATTCAAACATTTGTTACACTTGATGAGAAGAAAGTGAAGTCTATGCCCCTAAATGAACTTTATCTAGTAGGTTTTATGCAGTTTTCCCTTGAGTTTTGAAGCTTATGAATTACGTATGATTTAGGAGGTCGTGTGCATTAAAATAAGCATTTGCGCTTCGCCCATAGATATAACAGAACCTAAATTGAGCAATTCATAAGCAAATGGGTCGAATTTGGCACACTTCTACTTGTGATTGTTGAGATAGAGTTAAATAAAAAAAGTGAGGAAACGAAGTTTGAAGACAAAGTGCATACCAGTCATGAACTGTTCCAATTAATCCCCTATCATAGACAATCTTCAACTTTGAAGAGGCATTGACTGGAGCAACATTCATCACCCAAACGTCTTTGTCCTTCAGAGCAGCAGCAAATCCACCTAGGTTTGAGTTCATATCCATGACATTTCTGATGGAATCCTTCTGTATAACAGATCTCATCTGCTTCCAATACTCGACGACTCTATGATACCATGTGTCCTGTATCACAATTATGAGCAATTAAGCATAATAGACCATTTTCCACTTGATTATCAGCAAGACAGCAATAACTTGTGACTATTTGTTTCTTGCAACAAGATACTTACAGTGTCTTCTTGAAACTGGTCCGGACTGACTCCAATTTCATCTAGGCGAGGAGAAGGCCCTGTAAGCCTACTTGGCCATGGTTGAAGTCCGCTCCCTTTTGCCTTGTGCATCTCTGTATTATCAGAAAAATCAATTGAAAAATACAGGATATACGAGATTATGCTTCTCAATCATAAAGGAGGTTGAAAAGGCACAGGCAGTTAAGATCAGTGCATGCTACTATGAAATGACCATCTAACTTATGGTTTTTTCAGTTACATACCCGTACTAAGTTCTTTATCAGTATCATACTTAGATTCTCACAACCACATCAATCACGTCATTTACATTAAATAAACAAATAAACACTAAAAACCATGATTAAGGTAGTTCTTGTGACTAACATCTTTTAGGCACTTGATTTATTAGAATTCACTTCAATTTAAAGAGAATGATGTAATTTAGATGATTACTCTAATATCATATATTAGGATACCACTTACTTGTTGAGTATGGAGTAATGCATGCCTTCATCTCCACATCCCAACTTACATCTGGATCACTATCTGGGCTGCAAAGAGGAGGGTTAGTTCCTGGCGCTCTCTTACGGTAACAGCTATTACTTAAAGACTTGGCCCATACAACCGTCTGATCTCTCCTTGATACAACTCTCCAACACATCCTTCCCAGTAAATCGTGCATAGCATTCCAAATTCTTCGATTTTCAACATCATGTGCATATGCTTCTGGTGAGGAGTAGACAAAATAACCTCCTGGTCTAAGCAATCTATCCAATTCCAAAAGTAGAATCCCATCTCTCTGAAGCCAATCTATCCTACAACGCGAACAATGAGCCATTTCAAATGATCTACTTGGGTAAGGAAGTCTTTTGGTACCTAACACCCCTAACGCTGAAGGAATCCCACGCTCAAGTGCAAACTGAATCTGATTCTGATGCACATCATTAGGTGCGAGAGACATGGCAATAATTCCTAGAGGCAAAAGATAAGCCCCAAAACTCGCAACCCCACAACCCACATCAAGTACAGTTCGGATATTTCCTCCATTGTTGAGTTTATCACCAGGAAACTTAAGCATCTAAATGATCATAATCATTAGTTAATAAAAAGAAAAGTATCACAATTTCACAAACCCTTAACTCAAAAAAGTCATAAACAAAATAAAATTTTACCCACCGATGCAATCGAAGCAATATACTTGTCAGCACCAGAATGAAAGTGAGTCCCCCCACCCGGAAACCGTATTCTTTCTCCAACCACATTCATCCAATTTTGATCCGATTTCTCTTGTGCGAGATGCGTATGAGGTATATTCGCCTTCCAAACCTCATCCCTGCTCTCCGGCCACCTTATCGGGATCTATAATCATAACACCAATCTCAACAAACACTTCACAACAACATTTAACCTAATCATATATAACTCATATCTACTTCCTATATACTTGATTATCAGGGTGTGGGAGCTTATTATCAAGCAAAAGTTTTGTGTTATCCAAACTCTGCTTATATTCTTATTTTGAGGTGAAAAACAGTTTCTGATAAGCAGGAGCTGCTTAATATGTGAGATGAAATATAAATTAAAGTACCCTTTTAGCATCATAAAAAGCTATTATTATAATTTTCAACAAATTACTAGTTTTTCGAGTATTATTTGCATTTTATACAAAATAAGCAAACCCAAACACTATTTCCTAGAAATAAAAACAAGCAATCCCAAACAACCCCACGACAAAAACGAGACAAAACATAACTAACCTTATATCCAATAGGAGGCGGAATAAGACAATTAAAGCGTCTTTGGGGAGGGGGACAATGGCGCTCATAATGCTCCATTAAACTCAAATTAAGCTTCATCTTCATCTGATAAATTAAATGCCTGTCCAAACAAGGTATCAACTCCGAATACCTCATATCACACACCTTCACCAAATCAATTCACAAACAAACATATCAACCACCTTTAACAACAAAACATTAACAAACCAACTTCAACATACCTAACAAGCTTCATAAAATTTAACCAACATTGACAAACTTAAACAAACAAGTTTAATGTGTTGTTTGTTTATTAAGAGGCTTTGAGTCTGAATCTAATTCGCACATCTGAATGTGACTCAAATAAAATCGTTTGTTTTTGTAAAAACGTCTTGAAATTAGCTACCTTCAACAAAGTTAACAAACTTTTAACACTCAATTAATTAATAAACTCGCTAAAATTATATTTTTCGCACGTCCCATTCAGAGGTGTCTCGGAAAGGTGTGCAATAGGTGACATCCCACATGCCTCCTCTTAAAAGGGGCCACATTTTTATTAGTTTGGTATATAATATTAAAAATATACGAGTCATATAATTCAAGTTATTGACGCCGCTAAAAACCACGAGACGGCCCTGGTCAAATTCATTAATTTCTCTTTAGTTTCGACTGGACTTAATAAACTTAACAAACATAACAAACATTTTTACAAATGTAACAAACTCAATACAAATTTAACTAACTTTTAACAAACTTAACAAACTTTTAAGTAACAAATTAGTAACAAACAAACATACCGGCAAGCTTTTAGGAAGCTCATTATCACGATCATTATCATCATCATCATCAAACAGCTGGTCAAAATAATCACGCTTCAGTACAAATTTACCAGTCACAGGATCCGTACCGTCATCTATCGCAATCACCTCTTCCGATCTCGGCAACGCAGGTGCGAAAGTTGAGCCATTGTATAAACAAATAAGAAATAGTATTAAAATTAGGAAGAGTAATGTGTGTTTAAGTGTTTTCTTGCGACGGGTTAGCTCCCCGGCCGTTGATTTCATTTTTTTTTTACCGGTGGATTGGTTTTAGGGTTTCATGTTTTGTGATGAAGGATGGATGGAAGGAAGGAATATGTTTGACAGTAGTGTTATCTGTGAGTTGAGTTTGTTTGTAGTTATTATGTGTTATGGCAAGTTGTGAGTGATAATGTATACTAATATATAATGTATTTGGGACTATTTGCTTAAAAATTCAGACTTTACCCTTAACAATCACCCCAACAATTTATAACCACTTCAACAACCACCCTCAACAATTTATAACCACCTTAACAACCACTCCCAACAATTTATAACCACCCCAACAACCACTTTCCACCACCCCACTTCCCTCCTTTTCACCTAATAATCCGCCCCCGCATCGCGCGGGCACCCTTCTAGTAAAAAATAAAAGAAGAAAGATGTGACTCTGTGTGTGTGGGGTGGGGTGGGGTGGGGTTGGTGTATGGACAGCCAATGTCTGACGCGGATGGGGTGTGTGTGAGATTTGGGTTGGAATTTGTAACTAAAGTAACGGGTAAAATGTATAAATATGTTATTAAGTTTTTTAAAAATTATACTAGTATATGATAACGAGATTTTATTTTGTTTATTTGAGTTCCGAACTGTGAAACTTGACATTTTAAGGTCATTAAACTTATAAAAATATACATAAATATCACTAAACTTTTTAAAAAAAATATAGTTATGTTATTTACCTATTTAAAAATATGCTTTCAGTAATCTGAAATTTTGAAAAGTAATCTAAAATTGTAAGTTCAATGACCAAAATGAATAAAATAAAAAATCGTTACTTTAGAACTTATTTTTTAATAAAAATAGTGATATATTTAGTATGTGTCATCCAACATGATATCTAACATATGTTTAAGCTATGCAATTTTTTTACACTAGAACCATCGCCATATCAACATTTATAGTTTTCACCAAATAAATGTAATGATGACCATTAAACCAACTACATAAACATATCTCAAAATATACTCATAAACAAAAATTAGTCCAGTGAAGTAGATGACTAAACCACCATCAAAAGTGACTGACCACGTGTCAAACGAAGGAGGTGTAAGAGGCAAACAAACATCAAGTTGGAGCCATGTAGGCAACTACACGTGACCATGGTGCATTATTAAATTTACTTTTGAGTGATTAATAAGTTACGTCTAATTGGACTAATAACGTAATGCATTACATATCTTATACACTAATTATTTCAACTAGGCTTTTTTTTAATTAATTAATTATTATTATTATTTATTATTATTATTATTATTTTTACATATCTTATGCACTAATTATCTAATGCATTACATATCTTATGCAGCTGAAAATGGTTGAGATATTGCAATTTACTCATTATTGGTGTATTAATAGACCAAAGCTCTTTGGTTATGTAGCATTTTGATAAAACGATATCAAATTGTGTTACCAGTAGTTCATTAGAAGCTAAAAGTGCGTTGAGTCGGAAAAACTAATTTTCCATTGTTTCTTTTCAGTTTTGTTAAAAATAACTAAATAATAGGATTTAATTTTTCATAAAACATAGAACACACGGTTTATATGTTATTGTTTTTTGTTTTGAAAAACACAATAAGGAGGGATTTTGGTTTAAAGGAAACAAAGAAAAAAATAAAAATAAAAATAAAAAATAAATAAAAAGTGGTTCGTAATTTCTTTTGTCAAATTAGGTAATGCAAATATTTTATTTTGTGGAAAATTTATTATAAAAAAATATTTAATTTAAACGCAATTTAAATTTTACTTATTTTATAGTAAAACACTTGATAAAACACTTCATGTAAAAGGAATATGTTTCCTTATACACTTTAAAGTGTAATGTAAATTGTAGCGTACTCTAATCTTAGAGATAATAATAGTATCTTGTAAATTCGCACCACTGATATAAAGTTATAAACACACCCTGATGTAAATTGCAGTTGCAAGCTTGAGAGCTTAGTCCCAAAAGGATTTTGTCTTTACGTTGTTAACATGTGTTTCGTATGAGTATTTGTAATTTGTCATATATGGATTTTGTTCCATAGGATAGTGCCAAAATATTATAAACACCTTTGTTTCAACATAATTTTGTTTCATCGGAAAAAACAATTTAAAATTAATATACAAGATGCACAAGGCAAGGTTTTTGAAATATCGTCTTCTGAAGCAGAGCTTATAAATTGGTCAGGGTTGTCGACCGTCGACATTTATCAATGTACAAGATATACAGGTGAAAAAGTGACGCATTACACGAAAACGAGTTTTAATAAACATTAATTCAATGATAGAGGGAATAAAATTCAAACAAAAGATAAAATTCTAAGAAATAATAATAATAATAAAAAAAAAAAAAATAAATAAATAAAAAATAAAAAAAACTGGTTCTAATAAAAAAGTGAATTAAATAAATAAAAGAAGGTTTGGGATACGATGTAGAGTGGTGTTTGTCTCTAAGTCGTAGAGACGTTAAGCCTCAAATAAAATACTATTCGAGGGGTCTACGACGTAGAGAGGAAAATACATCTACGCCATAGTCACTCCCTCTCACTTGAAAAAAACTCGCCCTCGAGTTCTCACTATCTTTAATCAACGAGTGAATAAAGAGTGTCTTTTAAATCCGTTGGTCGTGTACCATTGGGGATAATAACTATTTTATTTTCATACCAATTAAACAAATAAAGATTATTCTTACCTCTATGTATTGCATTGACATCACGTTGCCACGGTTTTCCTAGTAACATATGACTAGCACCTAAATCCACGACATCACAAGACACCACATCACGATAAGAACTTTCAATAGCAATTGGAATGTTGCAAACTTCATTCACTTTCACCTCGAAACCCTTCTTAATCTAACCAAACTTATACAAATTAAGATGTTCTGTTGTTAACTTTAAAGCCTTTACTAACTCTTTGGAAACAAGATTTTCACAACTTCCTCAATCAATGATTAATGGAGAAACATTGTCTTCAATCAAAGACTTAGTTTCAAAATTCTTGTTCCTTTGTAAAAAATCTTCAATCTTCATTGAACACAAAGTACGTTGTATCATCAAATTCACAACCTCTCATTCAATTTGAGCAAATTCATCAATGTTTTCCAAATCTTCAATATTTTATGATTCACTCTTAATTTATGAAGAAAAATAATAATAAACTCATGATCGATTCAGATAGCTTTGTGCATAAAAAAATTCTCTTAAATTTTGTCAAAATTGTATGAAGTAGAAAAGATGAATAAGCATGTGAAGTATTGTTAAAATAGATATCACTTTTATATCAAATATATTAAGTTTTGGATCTCAATAAACTGTTGAGACTAATATATTATCCATGTACAACAGTAACAAGAAATATTATGATTTGTTCTGCCACTCATATGTTGATACACAAAAGGCTTTTAGGTTATGTAGCATTTTGATCAACGGTAACCAAATTTGTTAATTTTTGCGAAGTGTAGATTGTATTGTACTCTAATTATATGGATAACACAACAACATACCCAATCTAGTCGGGGCGGGATATAGGGAGGTAGAATGTAGACATATCCTACCCCTACCTTAGGATAAATCCGAAAGTAAGAAGACTGCTTCCAGAAAGACCTCCGGCAATAGTGTGCGGTGAGAGTGCTAAAAAATAAGTGTATGTGTGAAAGTGAACAATAACAAGGATAAGCAGACAAAAGACAAAAGGATAAAAGTAAAGATACAAGCATACAGAGCAGATATCCAGAAAACCATTAAAAAAAAAAAGAAAAAAATGATATAAACATAAATAAGCACACGCTACAAGAAACACATAAAATAGAAAAGATAAAGCGATAAATTTCCAACTCATTTAGTTGTAAAGCTTGGGAGCTTTAGTGGCAACTGTTTTTGTCTTTTGCAGTTAACATGATTATTGATTTTGTTCCATAGAATAGTGCAAAATATTAGAAACACTGTTTTTCTGCAATAGAATGTTGTTTCATCAAAGAAGAAAATTTGAGCGTCAACGTTGTTTTATCAATATACGAGGTGTGCATGATCCGTCCTTTAGGTGGAATTCATGGTTCCTCGGAAGTTTAATGTTTGTGCTTGACGTGCTGATTAATCATCTCCCCTCAAATACTAATCTATTGCATCGTGGAATTTATCTTCCTTCGGCTTTATGTGCTTTTTGCGGGTCCAAAGAAGAAACCACGAACCACCTATCTCATCCTAACAGACACGAAAAGGTTTATGTTTATTCACTTGGTTTGTTTCATTTATTCTTCCATGTGCTTTCTTGCCAATATGTACAATGGTTAGATTTCATTTATTATATGTGACATTTCATTGAAAATGTATAGACTTGATTCCTACGCAAAGCATTCCATATGTGCCAAAATGTACAATGATTCTTTTTGTTTTTGTTATTGTTATTTTTTTAATAAAAAGTAAATGATTCAATAATTACTAATCTAGTCACACTCATAATTCATAGAGATGTTATGGTTTTGGCTCTTGGACCGTGGACTAGTAAGATAACAAAAGTGTCCTCTAAATTTAGCGGGCCCAATAGACCCCCAATTATCAGCGGCCCACTGGTAATGTTAAGCCGAAGTGTTTAAAATTGATCAAATTGACACATGAGAATATGAGATATAGAGATGTGTACATATGAGGACAATCAATTGTTGACGTCATCTTTTTTAACTTTTCAAATTGATTAAAGAGAGCGTGTTGCAATTATCATTACTAGAAAGGTGCCCGCGCGATGCGGGGGCGGATTGTTGGGGTGAAGAGGAGGGAGGTGGGGTGGTGGAAAGTGGTTGTTGGGGTGGTTGTTGAGGTTGTTATAAATTGTTGGGGGTGGTTGTTGAAGTGGTTATAAATTGTTGGGGTGATTGTTAGGGGTGGCTGTTTCCATAATTAGTAAGTAAAAGTCTGACTTTTTAAGCCTTTCTAATTATAGAATAGTCTTAAATACATTATATAGTAGTATAGATAGTTGACCAAATAGTTCACCTAACAAAAAATGAAAGTAAACAACACTTTGTGGTTGATTTAATTTTTTGTGAAATATGAAGCTAGAAAGAAAGCGTTGACACGATGGTTGTTTGTTGTTGTTGACTTATTTTTAATGATAAAATTTAGCATAAAACATGAACAGGCCGAACAAATTGCGACGAAATTCGCTTCAAATGGTTTCCGTCTTTTCATTTATACATTAGGATGCACCGTCTAATGCACCTATAGCACATTATATTTGCCAATTTGCATCATATGGCACCGCGATAATAGTTATATCGGGTTGAGCATCGGTCCAGGACCGGACCGACAAGACCGAAAACCGAATTAACCAAAAAGCCAAGATCGAGGACTGGACCGAATGTGGTCGATCCTGTCTGGTTCGGTCCAACAACGCCAAATAATCGGTTTGTGGTCCGGACCGGACTGAGGACCGAATTAGCCAAAAACCCAAGACCGAGGACTAGACTGAATGTGGTCGGTCCGGTCCGGTCTCGGTCGGTCCGGTCCGTTCGGGTCGTTTGCTCAGCCCTATATCGCACTGTTTTTTTGTGTTACAAGTGACTGATAATTTGCACAACCGTGTTATGAGTGTTTTTTTTAGTGGGTGTTGATATAAATAAGTGACTAAAAACGTTATTCATATCTTTTGATATCTCTATGTTTTGATAATCACAAAACGAAAACCCATCAAACCAAAGATCATGACGTAAACAAGTATTTGGTAGTAAATAATCACTTTTACCATCTAATCACTTAAGGTATGAATAAACAAAGTGTCTAATGCATTATAAAATCAAAGGGTATTTAATTAATTATTACAAAGTTTATTTAATTATATAAACATATTATATATTTTTGAAAAACACTTTTGGTAATAAAGAAAAATGTTTTAATCATACTAAATATATGAATTCAAATTTTTAACTAAAGTCAGTTAGTTTTTCACCAAATAAACTTTCCCACTAAATGACAAAGTTTCTGGCCGTTACAGCTGGGCGGCCCCCTTAATTATAAGGGGCGGTCCCCTTAAAATTAAAGGGACCGGCCATGAATTAAGGGGACCAGCACGCTCCTGTACAGTGATTTCTGGCCCTTTAAATACTGGATCATTCCACATATTTTTCTCACCTTTTTGCACTAAAAACTTTCTGATTAAAACCTTCATTTCTATCTTAAAAATCGTTTGATCATATAATCCATAAGTCTTTGTTTCCAAGTGATCAAAAGCTTCATTCACTCAAGTGCAAATAGAAGAATACTTCCATCTATCAAGACTAAAAGTATTACAACTTAGTATCATCTTGCTATCTAAGTTGTTTGATCATTTCATCTTGTATATCATTCATTCTTTGGTGACTAAAGTGTATACATTGGTTAGCTAGATTTAGATATAGGATCTAGATTTGTTGAAGGTGTGAAGTGGTACTAGAAGTGAAGAAGTAGAGGTGCATAGGATTAGTGGTAGAAGATATAAGAAGTGGTAGTATATTGAAGTAGAGATTAGTTGTGAAGACAAAGAAGTTGAAGCCTTAAACTTGAGAAGACGTTGAAGCCTAGAAGTTGTGAAGAAGTATAAATGTTGAAGTAGTGGATAGAACTAAGTCGTGAAGGTGTGAAGAAGCAAGTGGTGTGAAGAAGATTGGTGTGAAGTAGATAGGTGTGAAGTAGAAAGGTGTGAAGAAGAATTGGTGTGAAGTAGATTGGTGTGAAGAAATTGTGTAGAAGTTGTGATTAAGTTGTGACGAAGTTGTGGTGTGTACATTGGTGTGTAAGGTTTTCTCCACCATAAGGGAGGTTATTGATCTAATGAAGAAAACTCTCGAGTTCGGTGCTCGGTGAGTGGAGTAGGGCAAGGAAGGTGTCCTTGTAGCCGAACCACTATAAATCATTTGTCTCTCGGTTTGATCTTTCCATCTCTCACTATTTGTTTATTTACTTGTTAGCATCTCATACATAGTTATAATTGCTTGTGTTGCGCATATATTGATTTCACATAAAGATCAAACTAGGCTTCATTCACAACATTAATTTTATACAAACAAACCAAGTAGATAAACTCTTATTAAAACACATATACATATATATGTTTATATGTGATATATGAAATTATAAACTTTTACTCAACATTATATATAAGTAGTGTTTATACAAAAACCGTGAATAAACTAGTATCTATATTTTTGCATCAAAGAGTTTTGAAATTTACGTCTATTATTTAGAAGCAAACTTTTATAAAACGAAAAAGACGTAAAACTATTCAACCCTCCCCCCTTTCTAGTTTTCCACAATTGGTATCAAGAGCCACTGTTGGGAATTATATTTGTTGATTTGATGATACAAAACAAGAAGAATGAAACATGAAGGGCTTGAAGTGACAAGAAGGAATTCTACAAAATATGGGAAGGACTTGCTTGCAAAAGAAGTTTTATATATTAGTCCTTGTAAACCCTAATCCTCTAGTATATAAAGAGGACATGGGTCATTAGATTAATTCATGTCTTTCATAATGTAGTCGACTAAAGGTGTGTGTGTGTAACCTAGATGTAAGTTATAAACGTCTAGGGTTTTGTTAGTTAGTAGTTGTAAAAGTTAATGATAATGAAAAACCTTGTTCATGATAACGTTAATTCATTGTTTGAATATTCCGCTTTCGTTATTATGTGTTCCTAGATATAGATAATATTAGACGTATAGAGTCTAGAGCCCGTAACGATCAAGGAGTGCTGGGTTCCTACATGTGGTATCAGAGCCTGGGGCTCGTGATATCTAGGGATTCAAGGTTTTAAAGTCGATTGGTGAAGATTTGATAAAGGTACGATGGTCTTTTAAAAATATTCTGGGTTTCAAAGTCGACTGTTAAAAGTTTTAAAGTCGTGATATGCTGTTGTGATAACATGCATTCTACTTGGCGTGTTTTGCAAGAGGTATGGTAAAGGTGATTTAATTATTGTTTCTACCTCGTACTGCATAAATATTTTTGTCGGCTTATATATTCAAGATTCGAATGTTGATGATTGATAAAACCTCGTACTACTTTTCTTTATTAATTGAACGGTGCTAAAGATTAAAAGATGTTGGATCTGGTTGTCGTTTTCTACCAAGGATAGTGATCGGTAAGATATATTTATCTTTTTATCTCTTTTCGCGTTGGTTTGATAACATGGGACGGTGAAGTGTAAGTTAATACAAGATTATTGTTTCGATTTACACAATAATATTGGCGAGACTGGTCGAATCGTTTTTTAAAAGGGTTATTAATGCGTTTTGTCGAGCTACTTTTAATCATGAGGGCTGAGAGATTGTCGTATGGGGATATCTTATACTGATTCAAAATCATGGGTCGATTATTTGTTTAATATTCATAGCAGATCATGGGTCGGTGCGACAAAGATATTTAATTGGCAAGTGCACTTGATTATTAATTGGTGACGTTTTGACATTAGTCGGTTGTGGGATTGGTTCTCATGATGAGTGTTTATTGATTTGTAAATCTCGTACTGTTTTAATTAACTTGGTCGGTGGGGAGCAGCCAAAGAATATCAATTCATCAAATTGAGTATTTGATTATTTTATTGTCATTTGTGGGATTCATCACGTGGAGAAGCTAATGTTTATTTGTGAACTGAGTCGAAGTGAAGGTACTGCTTCTGGGTTGAGAATACTGCTGCCAAGTAAGAGTACTGCTCCAATGTGGTGTTATATCGCAAAATACTGCTATCTTCAAAGTACTGCCCGTGATTCGAATGAAGGTACTGCTCTCATAAGCAAAGTACTGCTCGATAGCTTCAAAGTACTGCTCAATGATTTTTCAAAGTAATGCTCTCTCAAATCAAGGTACTGCTGCTCGTATTTTGAAAGTACTGCTCGCTATGTTCAACATACTGCTTTAAGGTAACATTTATTGTGGAAAACTAGAAGGGGGGGTTGAATAGTTTTACGTCTTTTTCGTTTTGCTTATTTGTAAAAGATAGTTTCTAAGATGAAACTTTCAAATCACTTTAATACATAAATATATAAACTAGTTAATTTATGATTTTGTATAAATACTACTTATGTATAATGTACAATTTCAAAACACTTAACTACAAAAGTATAAATACAAGATTTATTAAAGGTTTTATATATACAATACTTATGTATAATGTTTGGAAAGAATATACAATTTCATATATTTTATGTGAGCATATATATGTATAGTAGTGTATAGATATAATTATATGTACTAGGTTGGTTTTTGTAAGATTAGTTTTATGAATGGATTTTAGTTTGATCTTTATGTGAAATCAATCATATGCACAATACTATTAATTATGACTATGTGTGAAATGCAAGTAAGTAATAAATCAAAGAGTGAGAGATGGAAAGATCAAACCGAGACACAAAGGATTTATAGTGGTTCGGCTACAAGGACACCTTCCTTGCCCTACTCCACTCCCCGAGTCACCTACTCGAGAGTTTTCTTCACTAGATCAAAGACCTCCTTTATGGCGGAGAAAACCGTACACACCAATATACACACCAATTTACACACCAATCTTCACACCAATCTACACACCAATCTACACACCAATCTACACACCAATCTTCACACCAATCTACTATTTTCTTCACACCAATCTTCTATTCTCTTCACACCTTCAAAGTACTAATGTCTTGACACCTTCAAGTCACTAATATCTTTGCAACTTCAATGCACTAGTGTCTTGACACCTTCAAGCCACTAATGTCTTCACACCTTCAATGCACTAATGTCTTGACACCTTCAAGCCACTAATGTCTTTGCAACTTCAATGCACTAGTGTCTTGACACCTTCAAGCCACTAATGTCTTCACACCTTCAATCTACAAATGTCTTCTAGTCTTCTCCACTAGAGATCCTTAATTTCTTCACTACAAGCTCCTATTGCTACAATCTCCTATCACCACTACTATCTAACCCTTCTTCTTCACTTCAAGTCACACTTCACACTTACAACAATTCTAGATTCTTCAACTAAATCTAGTTAACTAATACATACACCTTATTCACCAAAGTATGAAAGATATACAAGGAAATGTAAACAAACAACTTAGATAGCAAGATGATACTAAGTTGTAATACTTCTAATAGAAGTATTCTTCTCTTTGCACTTGAAAGAATGAGGCTTTGGATCACTTGGAAACAAAGGCTTATGAAATGAATGATCAAAGGATTTTTAGGATTGAAATGAAGATCTAGAACAGAAAGTTTTAGTGCAAAAAGGTAGGGAAAAAATCCAGGTTTAAGGTGGTATTTATAGGCAAAAGTTTCTGACAGAGGAGCGTGGCCGGTCCCCTTAAAGCATGGCCGGCCCCCTTAAAATTAAGGGGACCGCCCCTTATAATTAAGGGGGCCGCCCAACTGTAACGGCCAGAAACTTTGTCTTTTAGTGGGGAAAGTTTATTTGGTGAAAAACTAACTGATTTTGGTTAAATATTTGAAATCATATATTTAGTATGATTAAAACATTTTTCCTTATTACCAAAAGTGTTTTTCAAAAATATATAATAAGATTATATAATTAAATAAACTTTGTATTAGTTAATTAAATACCCCTTTGATCATACATTGCACTAAACACTTTGTTTATTCATACCTTAAGTGATTTGGATGTAAAGAGAAATATTAATCACCAAATACTTGTTTATGTCATAAGTTTTAGTTCTTTGAGATTATATTTTGTAATGATCAAAACATAGAGATATTGATAAAACTTAATAATGTTTTTAGGCATTATTTATGTCAACAATCTCCCCCTTTTTGATTATTACAAAACCTTAAACTCAAAAGATTTAAAACTTGTTATTAGACAAGTATTATAAAGTTTACCATTTCTCTTCTCCCCCTTTTTGTAAAATCAAAAAGGTTAGGCCGAATAATCTTCGTGAAAGAAGTTTAAACGGGTAGAGAACTCCCCCTAGATGTATGCTCCCCCTCGTTTGAGGGCACCAAGGTTTCGAGAAAGTAATTCTTGCAAGAAAAATATTAGAAGCACAAGCATGGCACAAGCAAATACATATAGCATAATATTAACAAGTAATAATCATGACACAAGGGAATAAGAAACATATATTAAACCATTCAATAATAGAGAAATGATTATGTCAACCCATAATCATTGTTACAAAGGCAATACAAATAGAATTCTAAATAACATAGAACATCCTATAGTGCCAACAAGGAGTGTCACCAAACTTTTTTGAATCCCAAAATGGTTGAGGAGTTTTATTTGAAAATGAGAAAACATAAGCATATCAAATGCTTGGTGGTTTAGTGGAGGTAAACTCTTGGTTCCATGGGTGTTGGTGAGTTTGTAGAGCTTGGAGGTGGTGGATTTGGAGTGGAGTTTGTTGGTTGAGGGTTGTGATGTTGTTCAAGTGATGGGGTTTGTTGAGTTCTAGTAAGAAGATACTCAATCCAAGTGAAGTGCTCATTCAAAGCAATGGTTTGTTGTTGAAGGAAGATGCAACAAGGGCAATTGTTAACATGCTTCTCAAGTTGGTTTTTGTTATGTGGTGATGATGGTGAGCTTGATTGTGGTGGATCCAAATTGCGTTGAGCAAGATGTAATGCTAAAAGAGCACTAAGCTCATGTGCCTCTTTTAGCTCCTCAACGAACTTCAAGTGTTCGGAGGAAGGTGATGGTGGTGGAGCATGATAGTTGTCTTGGGTGAAGGTTTGCACATGCAACATTGGAGTGGCATGTGAGGTTGTAGGAAGTGGTGGTGGTACTCTAGGTGGTGGAGACATGTTTGAGCTTGGGTAATCATGAAAACATGATATGGGTGGAAGAGATTCTTCATGAGTGGATGATGTCTTTGTTGAATGAGCAATATGTGAAGTGTTGATTGAGATGTTGGGATTGTTGTTTTGGGATTGAGCATGCTCATCAAAAGAGGAAGCATTAATGAGGGTATTAGTGGAAGATAGGTTGTGGGATGACTCATTTGAGTGGGTTTGAGATTGAGTTGTTGGTTGACTTGAAACAACATCACAAGGGTTATGACAAGAATCAAGTTTCCTCCTCCAAACGGGTTTGACGGAGATCCTTGTGGTTCTTGAAATCTTTGGTTTTTGGTTGTTGGAAGATGACATGTTTGGGTGTGATGGCATTAATGGTGGTAGGAGAGTATTTATAGTGTATGAGAAATGTGGTTTAGGAAGAAAAATTTGAGGGATAGTATGGGACAGAATATGTTTGTGAATTTTGGGAAGTATAGGTTGAAATGGGTCAAAAAGTGATAAAGAAAACAGTATCCCCGACCATCAGATGGCCGGTCCCCTTAAATGGGGGCCGGTCCCCTTAAATTTAAGGGGGCCGCCCTTATGATTTAAGGGGGCCGCCCATCTGGTGATTCCCAGAATGCCAGAAATGGGTTTTTGGCAGAAAATTTTCAAAAAGGTTGTGTTTTTGGATTTGGATTCAAGTAAGTTCAACTCTTGAGGCAATATAGAGCATACTATTCATGAATGTAGGGAATATCAATAAATTTCTCATAATCATGCTATCTCCTAATATTTCAATTAAGTTTGGTAACTAAGAAAGCAATAAAGCAAACTAGTTAAGTATGCAACTATATAAAGATAATGGTAAATAGGATTAGTGCAAACAAATTGAAGATTGCTTATGATAAACACGTGGGAAGATATGATTATATGAACTTCAAGATTTGTTACAAACAAGATCCATATGGGCAAACCATGATTCTCATGAAATGATTTGATTAAATTGTAGATGTCATTTTCACATAAGTGTATGACATATATGAGAAGATAATAACAATGTTTTAAGCAAAATGTTTTAGTTTTATTCAACAATGTTTGAAAGTAAGTTTTCACTTAATGCCATAAATCTGAGAATGAAAGAGTCTAATGAGAAGCAAAGTTCATACAAATAAACTAGTGTTAGGTATATATAGGAAGTGCAATTTAATCAAGTTGGAGAATGAGTATGAGACTATTACTAGTGGTGCTCAATTCAGGCTAAACACGACCGTTTTTACGGGTTACACACACCCAACTTCTCACATAGAAGCAATTCAACCGTTAGGTTAAATTGAATTTCTAGTCAATAGATACTCCAGTAGTCATTCTCCTTTTTAGAAGAAATCGAGTTCCTAAATTTACCTATCGAAGATTACCAAATATGAAGTTTACTTGATTCACTAATACTTATCTTAATGTTTTGAAATACATTCAAGTTAGTATCCCAATAAAACAAAATTTGTTTTGTTTCAAAAAGAAAAATGTTTCTATCTTGATAAAGATTAAAATAATGTTATGATAGCTTATGATTAAGCATGTTGTTCGAAAAAGCATAAAATAGATATTCGAAAGGTTTTAATTCAAAGAAAGAAGTTTTTAAAAATGATGTTTTGATTTTGACAATCAAGAAATTTCAAGTGAAAGATACACTTCAAGAGAATCGATTAAGCCCATTGTCACATATAATCATTTCTAATGGCAACTAAAGATACGAAAGAGATATGGTAGACATTAAACATCTAAATGCAATGAGATAGGAAGGGACAAAGAAAATCATCAATGAATACAATATAGACATATGAAAGTATGCATGTATACAAGACACATTGTAATATTGAGTTACTAGCAAGTCTTAATTATAACACATCTATTAATGCAACTAGTAAGATCATATAGCATAAATGGCAAGTATTCTACTTTAAACCATAGAAGATTATCAATATAGATGAAAGCTAAGATAAATGATAATAGATATAGCAACAAGAGAGTTAATTATCCTAATGTCATGTATGCATATATTGGTATTCATTATCTAAAAGCATAGCAATTTATAAAATAAATCATATTAATATACTAATTGAAGCATACTCTAATATAATGTAATGTAGGCAAGTTTTTGAAAGGAAAACTTACCTCAGGTCCAGCTTTTCTTTAAGAATGGTCATGAGAGCAATAGAAGACTTCAAAAAGATTTGCCCCAAAGCAAGTTGAAGAAGCGAAGTAAAGTCCCAATGCATTAAGGATCAAGGAGTCTTGATCATAGAAACACAATCGGTCGCAACAATCATCACAAGTCGTGCAGATTAAGAATGGTAGAACAAGAATCCTTCGTCATGAGGTAGTAACGAACACACCATAAAGTCAATGCACCCAAAAGTGAAACACACACCGCCGACAATCAAGGATAACCGCCATAATGTCAAAAGTAACACATGAGTAGAGTGTGAAACATAATAGAGGGAACCAATGGTCATCAAAAGAACGAAAGCGAATAGAGCGATCCAAAAAGTAGTAGTTCCTTTGATCGTTAATTACCTACACATGACAGAGAGCTTGGTACCCAGATTCTCATGGGTCCGAGTTGATTAGTAGCGAACATCCAATGCACTTAAATGCATATGAAGAGGATGTCGTCGAGAAGTACAAGAATTCATTATTTGTTTGTTTTAGCAAACAAACAATAACTTTCTTGACTAGAGAAATAATCAATGGATGTAAATAATAATAGTTCTAAATTTTTCCATTAGGTTTAACAAATTTTATTTGTTTTGATGTATTTGTCAAATACTCATCTGCCGTATATCCTAATCCGGTTTTATCATAAAATGACTTTTGAATGTTAAGTAGATATTTTAAAGGTTTAGAACTATTTTCGAATTTTGCTAATATTTTAGCTTTTTCCTTTTCCATTTTAATTTCATGTTTATAGTCTTGACAATTTTTACATTCAAGATCAATTTCAATATTACTTTCAAGTCTAGACATTTTGTCTTCTAAAATTATTTCTTTTTCAAAGTTATTTTCAGCGGATGTTGAAGATTCATTTTTAAAAATAATTTTTGAGCCAATGTTGCAAAAGTGTTTGAAGTTATTTTCCATTTTTGAAAATTCTAATGTAAATTGATCATAGCAAAAATGTTTGGTTTTGAATTGTACCTTATTTGTACTTGTACACTCTTCACTCGCTATACGGTGATCAACTCCATTGTTCATGTCGCTCCATGTTTTGTTTGTAGCATTGCTTGGATCTTGGAACATGTAATCCTTGTCATCACTATTTGTATTATTATTTGTTAGGATGTTCACGTATTCCGTATTTACATCGTCTTTATCGTCCTTGTTGCTCCCTGATTTATTTGCATGCTTACTTCGGATTTGACACATGTGCTCTTCATTATTGGTACCTTCAATGATCACATTTGAACTAGTAGTACATGTGTTTATTTCAACTAAATATTTATCTATTAAATTTTCTAGAGTAACTATTTCATGTGCAATATCAAGTTTATCATCTTTGGTTTTACATTTCTCTTGGTGAAACTTTAAAAGGCATTTCCAAATATCATTTGCCGTTTTACAAGAAAATAATCTTTCATATTCAACATTTGGTAGAATTTTGAAAATAAGTAATTTAGCTTTAGTATTTTATCGATTTTGATTTGAAGATTATTATATTGATTTTCAAAATCTATTTTGGTTAGTTTAAGATCACCAATTGAAATGATATGCCAAAGATCAAGATCTATTGATTTCACATAATTTTCAAATTTATTTTTCCATTCAAGAAAATGATCATTTTCAAATAATGGTGGTTTTTGCGTAAATTCTCCTTCTAGATATTTTTCGAATTCCATAGATCGTTACAAGTTTTAAAATACAGTATATTTTAAAAATCTTGTTAGACGTGGCTCTGGTACCAATTGTGGAAAACTAGAAGGGGGGGTTGAATAGTTTTACGTCTTTTTCGTTTTGCTTATTTGTAAAAGATAGTTTCTAAGATGAAACTTTCAAATCACTTTAATACATAAATATATAAACTAGTTAATTTATGATTTTGTATAAATACTACTTATGTATAATGTACAATTTCAAAACACTTAACTACAAAAGTATAAATACAAGATTTATTAAAGGTTTTATATATACAATACTTATGTATAATGTTTGGAAAGAATATACAATTTCATATATTTTATGTGAGCATATATATGTATAGTAGTGTATAGATATAATTATATGTACTAGGTTGGTTTTTGTAAGATTAGTTTTATGAATGGATTTTAGTTTGATCTTTATGTGAAATCAATCATATGCACAATACTATTAATTATGACTATGTGTGAAATGCAAGTAAGTAATAAATCAAAGAGTGAGAGATGGAAAGATCAAACCGAGACACAAAGGATTTATAGTGGTTCGGCTACAAGGACACCTTCCTTGCCCTACTCCACTCCCCGAGTCACCTACTCGAGAGTTTTCTTCACTAGATCAAAGACCTCCTTTATGGCGGAGAAAACCGTACACACCAATATACACACCAATTTACACACCAATCTTCACACCAATCTACACACCAATCTACACACCAATCTTCACACCAATCTACTATTTTCTTCACACCAATCTTCTATTCTCTTCACACCTTCAAAGTACTAATGTCTTGACACCTTCAAGTCACTAATATCTTTGCAACTTCAATGCACTAGTGTCTTGACACCTTCAAGCCACTAATGTCTTCACACCTTCAATGCACTAATGTCTTGACACCTTCAAGCCACTAATGTCTTTGCAACTTCAATGCACTAGTGTCTTGACACCTTCAAGCCACTAATGTCTTCACACCTTCAATCTACAAATGTCTTCTAGTCTTCTCCACTAGAGATCCTTAATTTCTTCACTACAAGCTCCTATTGCTACAATCTCCTATCACCACTACTATCTAACCCTTCTTCTTCACTTCAAGTCACACTTCACACTTACAACAATTCTAGATTCTTCAACTAAATCTAGTTAACTAATACATACACCTTATTCACCAAAGTATGAAAGATATACAAGGAAATGTAAACAAACAACTTAGATAGCAAGATGATACTAAGTTGTAATACTTCTAATAGAAGTATTCTTCTCTTTGCACTTGAAAGAATGAGGCTTTGGATCACTTGGAAACAAAGGCTTATGAAATGAATGATCAAAGGATTTTTAGGATTGAAATGAAGATCTAGAACAGAAAGTTTTAGTGCAAAAAGGTAGGGAAAAAATCCAGGTTTAAGGTGGTATTTATAGGCAAAAGTTTCTGACAGAGGAGCGTGGCCGGTCCCCTTAAAGCATGGCCGACCCCCTTAAAATTAAGGGGACCGCCCCTTA
This sequence comes from Artemisia argyi, assembly GCA_030686995.1. Taxonomy (NCBI): domain Eukaryota; kingdom Viridiplantae; phylum Streptophyta; class Magnoliopsida; order Asterales; family Asteraceae; genus Artemisia; species Artemisia argyi. Next base: position 85,673,056 of record CM060690.1, read on the forward strand.
TAATTAAGGGGGCCGCCCAACTGTAACGGCCAGAAACTTTGTCTTTTAGTGTGGAAAGTTTATTTGGTGAAAAACTAACTGATTTTGGTTAAATATTTGAAATCATATATTTAGTATGATTAAAACATTTTTCCTTATTACCAAAAGTGTTTTTCAAAAATATATAATAAGATTATATAATTAAATAAACTTTGTATTAGTTAATTAAATACCCCTTTGATCATACATTGCACTAAACACTTTGTTTATTCATACCTTAAGTGATTTGGATGTAAAGAGAAATATTAATCACCAAATACTTGTTTATGTCATAAGTTTTAGTTCTTTGAGATTATATTTTGTAATGATCAAAACATAGAGATATTGATAAAACTTAATAATGTTTTTAGGCATTATTTATGTCAACATTTATTTCAAAATACTGCTCGTTCATTGAAAGTATTGCTGCGTTTGTTCAAAGTACTGCTACAAGTTTTATTGGTGATCATGATTTACGAGCAGTAAGGGGAAGTCTAGCTAAGTTTGATTGGTTTTGGCTTACACACACAGAGTTGTTCGTTCGTTCACACACAGAGGAAGAAGTTTATGTTCTTAAAAGTTTTTAAAAAGGCTCGTATTTGGTTCTTATGGATTAATTGATTACGAAGGAGATTGTTTATCACTTATTTGAAGATGAAGTGGAATTATTTGGGTTTGTGTTCTTATTATATAGCTTGATGAATCTAGCAATGTGTGATTTTTCTTATGATGCTTTATGCGCACATTGGCTATCACTTAAAGGAGTTACATTGTAGTGCTCAGTGTCTCATATTAGTTGAGGATTTTATCAAGGGATTGCGGTCTACTTATATTTATGGTTGGGTATAAGTATGGAGTTACGTGGATAGTAAAGATTTAAGACACAAGTTTGGGAAATTCTACTTCTTCATCAAATTCGTTATACTCGGTTTTCTTCACAAGTGATCATTACAAGGAGCCTACAGATTTGAAGAATCATGAAGATGGTTAGCACATTAATTTCAGGGGAAGTATCTTATTATGTGTTTAATCATTTAATGAACATGCACCACTCAAGGGGAAGTTTCTATTGCTTATATGTTCCCTATTTGTTGATAACAAAAAGGGGAAGAGATGTTAGAAAAGATTTGGAGTGGCATGGCATGGCTTAAGGGGAAGACAAGATTGTTTCATTCATGGCGAGATTGAATTATCTCAACTTTTCTACCTCGTCTAGGGAAGTTCGTACAAGAAGGTGTTTGTTTTGTCATCATCAAATAGGGGAAGATTGTTGGGAATTATATTTGTTGATTTGATGATACAAAACAAGAAGAATGAAACTTGAAGGGCTTGAAGTGACAAGAAGGAATTCTACAAAAGATGGGAAGGACTTGCTTGCAAAAGAAGTTTTATTTATTAGTCCTTGTAAACCCTAAGCCTCTAGTATATAAAGAGGACATGGGTCATTAGATTAATTCATGTCTTTCATAATGTAGTCGACTAAAGGTGTGTGTGTGTAACCTAGACGTAAGTTATAAACGTCTAGGGTTTTGTTAGTTAGTAGTTGTAAAAGTTAATGATAATGAAAAACCTTGTTCATGATAACGTTAATTCATTGTTTGAATATTCCGCTTTCGTTATTATGTGTTCCTAGATATAGATAATATTAGACGTATAGAGTCTAGAGCCCGTAACGATCAAGGAGTGCTAGGTTTCTACAGCCACGTCTAGCAAGATTTTTAAAATATATTGTATTTTAAAACTTGTAGCGATTTATGGAATTTGAAAAATATCTAGAAGGGGAATTTACGCAAAAACCATCATTATTTGAAAATGATCATTTTCTTGAATGGAAAAATAAATTTGAAAATTATGTGAAGTCAATAGATCTTGATCTTTCGCATATCATTTCAATTGGTGATCTTCAACCAAACAAAATGGATTTTGAAAATAAATATAATAATCTTCAAACAAAAATTGATAAAAATACTAAAGCTAAATTAGTTATTTTCAAAACTCTACCAAGAGTTGAATATGAAAGAGTATTCTTTTGTAAAACGGCAAATGATATTTGGAAATGTCTTTTAAAGTTTCACCCAGAGAAATGTAAAACTAAAGATGATAAACTTGATGTTGCACAAGAATTAGTCACTCTAGAAAATTTGATAGATAAATATTTAGTTGAAATAAACACATCTACTACTAGTTCAAATGTGATCATTGAAGGTATCAATAACGAAGAAGACGATGAAAACATGTCTTGTGAAGATTTTCAAACAAATGTAAATACAAGTATTGATGGCAAGGATTACATGCTCCAAGATCCAAGCAAAACTACAAATAAAACATGGAGCGACATGGACGATGAAATTGATCACCGTATAGCATGTGAAGACTGTACAACTACAAATGAGGTACAATCCGAAACTAAACATTTTTGCTATGATCAATTTATATTAGAATTTTCAAAATTGAAAAACAACTTCAAGCATTTTTGCAACATTGACTCTAAAATTATTCTTAAAAATGAATCTTCAATATCCGTTGAAAATAACTTTGAAAATGAAATAATTGTAGAAGATAAAATGTCTAGACTTGAAAGTAATATTGAAATTGATCTTGAATGTAAAAATTGTCAAGACTACAAACATGAAATTAAAATGGAAAATGAAAAAGCAAAACTATTAGCCAAATTCGAAAATAGTTCTAAATCTTTAAAATATCTACTTAACATTCAAAAGTCATCTTATGATAAAACCGGTTTAGGATTTACTGCAAATGATCCTTTAACAAATATATCAAAACAAATAAAATTTGTTAAATCTAGTGCAGGAATTTAGAATAATATTGTTTACATCCATTATTTATTACTCTAGTCAGAAAAGTCAATGTTTGTTAGTTAAAACAAACTATTGATGAATTCTTGTACTTCTCGGCGACATCAACATCATGTGCATTCAAATGCAATGGATGTTCTCAACTAACCATCTCGGACCCATGAGAATCTGGGTACCAAGCTCTTTTTCATGTTTAGGTAGTTAACGAACGAAGAGAATATTACTTTTTGGATCGCTCACTTTGCCTTCTTACATTTGATGACTATTGGTTCCTGTTACTCTGATTCACATTCTACACACGATTTGCTTATGACACCGTTGCGGCCATTTATTGTTTCGGCGTTTTGCTCTTCACTTTTGGAGTATTGGTTTTATGGTGTGTTCGTTGCTACCTCAAGATGAAGGATTCAAGCACAATTATTCTTGATCTACACGACTTATGATGATTGTTGTGATCGATTAAGTATTTCGGATCAAGCCTCCTTGATTTTCATTGCGTTGGGATTTTACGTTGCTACTTCGACATGCTTTGGGCAAACTTTTAAGATGTCTTCTAACTCTCTCATGCCCATTCTTTAAGAAAAGTTGGACCTGAGATAAGTTTTCTTTTCAAAAACTTGTCAATATCACATTATATTAGAGTATGCTATAATTAGTATATTAATATGATTAAATTTATAGATTGCCCTGTTCATATATCATTAATACTAATATATGTATACATTGTAGAAAACTAGAAGGGGGGTTGAATAGTTTAACGCTTTTTAACTTGATTATCTTTAAAAACTTTACGTTTGTTTAAAGATATAAACACAACTTTACATGTTCAATTCTTTGAAAAGCTTTACGTGTGAATAACAATCTGATGAGGCGAAAAATGAACAACTTTTAAGGGGTCATTTAAGCCGGAATTGGAATTTATTTGATCAAATATTGCCCTAAATCGTTCCTTTTGTGATTTTAGGTACTTTGGGAGTGAATTCTGGAAAAGGAAGCAATTTGGACGTTTTTGGAACATAAAAGTAAAGAAAACGGAAAAGTCTTAATTTTTCTGGCTGGGAACAGTACTTGACGGCGTCAAGAGGCTTTTTATGACGGCGTCAAGAGTAAAAGTGGTGACGGACCAGAAGAAACGTGAAGGCTTCACCCAAGGCCGTCACGTGTTAACTTGTCAAAATTTGCGCGCGGAGTAGCTGATATTGTTTTGGTCATAACTTTTGCATACGAACTCGGATTTAGCTGATTCAAAAGCCCACGGGAAGAGGACGAAGAGATCTACAATTTAGTGAAAAAATAGTCATGACGGCGTCAAGAGTACGGGCTGACGCCGTCAAGATGGGCCGACAGAAAACATGCCTATAAATATAACATAATAACTTCACTTTTTGTAAGCCCTAAACCCGAAGGTCGATTCCTGGGTTTAAGTAGGTGTTTTTCCAGCAACTTAGAGGGTTTCAATCACTCCATAAACATCATGTATTGGTTTGTTGATTATATCTTAATTATTTTTTCCATTATCATTGTTGATTGCTCTTCTTTGATGATGTTTTGCTAATTCACCTTGTGTCTACTTATGATTATGTGAAACTTGTGTATAATTAATTAGATCTCATGGATTTCTTGTTGATGTTTGTGTCTATCTCCATCAATGAGGGCTTGTTGATGTGTGTGTCTATCTCCATCAATTAAGGCGTGACAACTTCAATAGATCTAGTTGGTTTAGTTTATAATTCTTGTTTGCTATTGATTCTTGTTTTGATTGAATGAATTCGATGTTAGGCTTAAGAAAACTGACAGATCTCGAATGTGTAACTTGCTTGAATGTCTTAAGAAACATGAACCGATGTGTACTAGGTTTTTATGGTTGTATTTAATGCATAAGCGAATTCTAGTGATCCCATGTTAGGAGCTTCTTAGCCGGCTCGACATAGGAGTGAAGTAGGAGCTTATAGGATTGGGAAAGTAAGTACGCCACCCCATGAATGGTATTAAGGAATGCAACCCGTCAATTAAAACAAGGTGTAACAATTCAATAGGTAGAATTGGATAGCTAGCAAGGAGTAACATATCATAGGTTGACATGCTTCACTTATCTTGTAGAACCTTAGTTTAGTTTTCTTGCACATTAGTTTAATTAATAGATTTTGGGTTAGTTGATTAGCAACTAATTTCGCCCCTCCTTCCAATACCCGGGATTTTTACCTGCTTTTCATAAAATATAAAAACATAAAAGAATCATCCTTCACCTTTAGACCTAGTTAGATTAATTTCAATCCTAGCGACACTATTCCTGAGTTGAACGATCAATCCCCCGGTACCTGTCACTATACTATACTACAACGATTAGGTACACTGCCTGGTGGGGGTTGTAAGCTTCTCGAGATCCCTCGAGAGGTAAAGCCTGGTGCAATCCCTACGCATCAAGTTTTTGGCGTCGTTGCCGGGGAATAGTTATTGTTTAGGTTGAATTTGATTTTTATTAGGTCTACTCATTAGATCCCTATCAAGTGGGATTTTTTTTTCTTTTTATTTTGTAGCTTTCTTGTAGTCTATCTTTTTCTTTGTGCCCTTTGTTTGTGAAACCGTTTTCATTTGTCTCCATGGCGGATGAAATTCCATTTAGATCATTAACTATAGAGGAACAATTAGTTTACTCGGATCGATTTGCCTCCTATTGTTCCAATGAATTTTTAAGTGATCTTACATATATACAAGAGGAGATGGGTGTAAAGTTAGATGGGTTTGATGAATTTTATGCATGTGTGTTTTCTATTAGACGATCATTATCAGGATCAATTCCTTTTAGTGAGACCCTTTGGATGAATTTTGAGAAAAGCTTCCTAACCATTACCCATAAGTTCAACGAATTGGTGGATTCGTATGAGCGAGATGACATAGTTTCTAAGAACATGAACTTAGAATCAAACCAAGATTATGAGATGGTTAGTGTTGAACTACCTAGTTGCATGAGCGGGATAGATTTCACCAAAACATACAACACACATGAGGTTAGAGTTGAGCCTCCTAGTTGCATGTCATGGTTAGGCACTACCATAATACAAGATGAACACATAGGTGATATTGATGTGATGGAAGAGATAGTAGAAAACCCAAGCCCACTAAGTACCCCACAAGTCCTACCATCATTTGAGGCACACACACCACCCGTGACTTACCCGGAAGAAGTAGAAGAAACTTTAGGAATTCCGATGGAGGTAGAACCCTTGGACCAGGCACCACTTGAGGATAGGTTTGAATACTTGTAGTGATAACCTTACTTCTAGTTCTAGGGAATTTCCTAGTGTTGATGAACCGGAACCTCAATCTTTACACACCTTTCCATCCTTAGATATATTTCTAGGAGACAAAAGAGGAACCGACCCACCCATCAACCAATATTATCCGGGTAGTTTTAGGATGAAGGAAGCCATTTACTCACACTCTTCACCTCACGTGGCATATTCACACCCTAAGGGTGTGTATCGCTACTTCCACCCGCACTTAATTCAAAGTGTAGGGAAAACCTCCCCTATTTCCGTTAAATAAGGGTAGAGTCAGGCTCGTGACTCGAACAAAAACAAGCACTTATTGGGAAGCAACCCAAGCTTTATTTGTTTGTTTGTTTGTTTGTTTGTTTGTTTGATTTTATTTGTCTCCGTATGCATGCTTTATTTTTATTGTTTGTGGTTCATGTTTCAAAGTAAATTGTGAAAATGCTTTATTTTGTTTTTAACTTCGTCTTAATTACATATAAAGGTATTTTGCAAAAGCTAAGTGTAAGGGGAGACCCAAATTTGATTATAAGAACGAAATTGAGCATGATCCACAACAATATTAAAGGAACATGTATATTAGTAATTGTTAGAGTCAAATGCTTGTATCGAGTCATAATGATGTTTTGCAGGATTTTCTAGGAAGTAGGACATAAGTTTTTCCAGAAATTTACCGAAAACTTAACATAAAGATTTCTGCAGGTTACTTCTGACGGCGTCAGGAATTAATTCCTGACGGCGTCATGTGTAAAATTCTGGAAATTTTGCTAGTTTTGTTTATACCGGAGTCTTAAAGTTTTTGTTGATTCTTTTGTTTTATAAACTCCATGAAATCTGCAAACACTCATTCTACAAGCATTATATCTTTAATTGTTTTGTTTTTATTCCTAAGCCATGAATTACATCTAGTTGTGAGTTTTCTTTGTTCAGATTGATGCTTTGGGTTTTGTGATTGTTTTCTCAGGTTTAACAGGTTATGTTTGACAAGAAGATGATTTATATTCTGGAAGGGAAGCTTTTATTGTTCATTTTCTTGGAGGAAGATCTAACCTTGCCACCTTATTATCCATACCGAGCGAATCAGGGGAGTATTTGATTTCATTCTTTTTACTTATTTCACTTTTACATTCTTTACTTGAACATTGGGGACAATGTTCATCTTAAGTGTAAGGGGAGGGTAAAATGATGATACCTTACAAATACACTTTCGCTTGAGTTTGTTTGTTTGACAGTAGACGTGTAATAAAACTATGAGAAATACTTGTTAGTGCAATTTTAGCGCCAAATTTAAATTTTTTTACAACATTTAGGAGTGAAACTTTAGCCATAGCAAGCGTCTCATGGATAGGAGATTGTATTACTAGCACATAACCGTACTTTCAGAAAAATTTTCCACCCAAATATGTGAGGTTCGCGTTTAGATTTGATAGGAAAAGCATTCACTATTAGTGCTTATGAGTGTACCGGTAGCATTTAGATTCTAGAACTTGCGTTAGTGATGCATCCCGAGACCGCTAGTGAGACTACATTCGTGTGGTAGGATTTACTACATGATAAGAGGCATTAGGATCACCCTTGTGTTAAACCCATATCATAATTACTTAACCATTTAAGTCATATTACTTGGCTAGTTAAGTCAACTAATTTTTCCCACACCCTTAGCGTTGTACTCATTTTTAGTACACGAAACCCCTAGTACACCCCTCCGAGCCTATCTTTTCGTTTCTAACTTTAAGCATCTTACTTAAAGGAAGAATTTGTTACACCCCACTTAAATGTACACCCAAATTGTCTTAGCCTTCCGTGTATGCACTCATATGTAGTGCATTATTGTTATTTGTTAAACCCTTAGTTAACTATCTAATTGATTACATGGTTGCTAAGTTGAGTCATATCCTTGTACATATTATTTTGGGACGATTGGGACTCATGGGTAAAGTACTTATTTTATGGAGTAATGGGGAAGAACACCATATATTACCCCCGTATGTGCGTTAATCTTAAAAGTACACCAAGTGTTTTGATTTTCTTAATTCGAGTCATTAGATTAGTTTATTGTAAAGTATGTAAAAATTCAAGTGTAAGGGGAATATTCATTCCCTATGATGTATTATTTTGGATGGTAGGGTAAGAGTGTATAAAAAACAAAAAAAAAACAAAAAAAAAAAAAAAAAAAAAAAAAAAAAAACGGACTACTATCTCTTTTCATTCTATGTTCATTTTATGTTTTTGTTATTTTTCATTTATTAGCTTAAGTCGAGTCTAGTCTTGGCTTAGCAACGCCATTGTACATGTAATTAACCAAGATTGTTAATTCGCCACCAGTAAAGACTGCCTATATCCAACAAAACCGTGTATTTCATATCCCTACACCTAACGTTACAACCCTTTAAAAGACCTCTTTGATAGTTTATCCTAGGTGCTTACGCCATGTGGTGGATGTTTGATCCTTTCCCAAGCCTATGGTAATCTATTTTGCTATGACAGGTAGTGGGAGATATCTTCCGTTTCCATATTGTAATTTATACTTTATTACACCCGAGAGATGTGAGTATCTAAACACTATTTGTGAGGTGCTAGAATATGACCTCCGTGCTTATCTTTGGTCTTTAGTGGAACGATTATTTGTTGCAATTACTTTTATATTAGTGTTAAATGACCCCTAACTTGTATTTTGATTAGAATAAAAGCATATTTGCTTGAGGACAAGCAAATCTCAAGTGTAAGGGTATATGATGAGGCGAAAAATGAACCACTTTTAAGGGGTCATTTAAGCCGGAATTGGAATTTATTTGATTAAATATTGCCCTAAATCGTTCATTTTGTGATTTTAGGTACTTTGGGAGTGATTTCTGGAAAATGAAGCAATTTGGATGTTTTTGGAGCATAAAAGTGAAGAAAACGACAAAGTCTTAATTTTTCTGGCTGGGAACGGTACCTGACGGCATCAAGAGACTTTTTATGACGGCGTCAAGAGTAAAAGTGGTGACGGCCCAGAAGAAACGTGAAGGCGTCACCCAAGGCCGTCACGTGTTAACTTGTCAAAATTTGCGCGCGGAGTAGCTGATATTGTTTTGGTCATAACTTTTGCATACGAACTCGGATTTAGCTGATTCAAAAGCCCATGCGAAGAGGACGAAGAGAACTACAATTTGGTGAAAAAATGGTCATGATGGCGTCAAGAGTACGGGCTGACGCCGTCAAGAAGAGCCGACAGAAAACATGCCTATAAATATAACATCATAACTTCACTTTTTGTAAGCCCTAAACCCTAAGGTCGATTCCTGGGTTTAGGTAGGTGTTTTTCCAGCAACTTAGAGGGTTTCAATCACTCTATAAACATCATATATTGGTTTGTTGATTCTATCTTAATTATGTTTTCGATTATCATTGTTGATTACTCTTCTTTGATGATGTTTTGCTAATTCACCTTGTGTCTACTTATGATTGTGTGAAACTTGTGTATAATTAATTAGATCTCATGGATTTCTTGTTGATGTTTGTGTCTATCTCCATCAATGAGGGCTTGTTGATGTGTGTGTCTATCTCCATCAACTAAGGCGTGACAACTTCAATAGATCTAGTTGGTTTAGTTTATAATTCTTGTTTCCTATTGATTCTTGTTTTGATTGAATGAATTCGATGTTAGGCTTAAGAAAGCTGGCAGATCTCCAATGTGTAACTTGCTTGAACGTCTTAAGAAACATGAACCGATGTGTACTAGGTTTTTATGGTTGTATTTAATGCATGAGCGAATTCTAGTGATCCCATGTTAGGAGCTTCTTAGCCGGCTCTACATAGGATTGAAGTAGGAGCTTATAGGATTGGGGAAGTAAGTATGCCACCTCATGAATAGTATTAAGGAATGCAACCCGTCAATTAAAACAAGGTGTAACAATTCAATAGGTAGAATTGGATAGCTAGCAAGGAGTAACATATCATAGGTAGACATGCTTCACTTATCTTGTAGAACCTTAGTTTAGTTTTCTTGCACATTAGTTTAATTAATACCTTTTGGGTTAGTTGATTAGCAACTAATTCCGCCCCTCCTTCCAATACCCGAGATTTTTACCTGCTTTTCATAAAATATAAAAACATAAAAAGAATCATCCTTCACCTTTAGACCTAGTTAGATTAATTTCAATCCTAGCGACACTATTCCTGAGTTGAACGATCAATCCCCCGGTACTTGTCACTATACTATACTACAACGATCAGGTACACTACCTGGTGGGGGTTGTAAGCTTCTCGAGATCCCTCGAGAGGTAAAGCCTGGTGCAATCCCTACCCATCACAATCCTAACTTTACTTGTTTAGTTCTTTGAAAAGCTTTACGTTTGTTTAAAGATATAAACACAACTTTACTTGTTTAATTCTTTGAAAAGCTTTACGTGTGATTAGCAATTCTAACTAAAGACAATATGTAATAAGCAAAGATAAAGAAAGAAACGATCAAACCACAACACGATTGTTTATCGTGGTTCAGCTACAAGGACTCTTTTTCCTTGCCCTACATCCACGCCCCGAGTTTCCAACTCGAGAGTTATAAGCACTTAATCAACAAGCTCCTTTCCTGGTGGAGAAACCTTTACAACGTCGCTTACACTTTTACCGACACTAAGCTAGATGTCGAGTTCTTTACCAAGGGTACACCTACTCCCGTTAGTTCTTTTACAAGGGTACAACAACTCCCGACACACTATGTATTTTGAGGCCTAAAATACTAACCGATCACTTCTACACACATGATACAAATGAAGTATAAACTACCAAAGCTTATACATGACAAAGCTAACAAGACTTGCAACTTTGGAGTTGAAGCTTGTAACTTCTTGAATGATCTTGTGAAGTCCCTTGCTACATAAGAGGATCACACAAGTCAAATGTTACTGAGTTAGTTGAGAGAGTATATGAAAATATGTCCTAAAGTGATTACACAAAACAAAAAAGTGGCCTGGTATTTATAGCAAAACAAACAGCAGGTCTGGCGGATACGGCGGAACCCTCAGATGGGTTCCTCCCGTGTACCCCCAGGGTTCCGCCAGGCTTGTAGTAGGTTTTACCATAAATACTTCAAACCAACCAAAGTCACATTAACAACAACTAGTCAAACACATTAAATCCAATTTGGAAAGCTTCCAAAAAGTGTGTAAGATGTTATGGCAAGTCAAAGACACAAGCTTGCCATAAATGAATGATGTGACAAGACACTTTCTAATTAAAGAAATATAAACAATGTTTTGTTTAAAAGGAAATGTAAACCTTAGTTTAAACAAGACTTAAATACTAAAGTGATGATTTACTATTAGCTAAAGTTCATACTTTGTCATTAACAAAACTTAGCAAAGATCGTAAAATATAAATAACGTTTTAGGCGATATTTGTATTAACAATCTCCCCCTTTTTGTTGATGACAAAACATAAACTTTATTTATAAGTAAGCCACTAGTTTTAGTGTTAAGTCTTATAAAGTTAGTATAAAAACTTGTTTTTGCTAAGATAATGTGATATGCAAGAGTTAAGAAAAAAAAATTGGAACAAGTTTATATATAAATTCTCCCCCTTTTTGTCGAAACAAAAAGAAGAGTATCGAAGCGGAAGTATGCACTTGCTCCCCCTTGGACGATACTCCCCCTAAATGGAGTGCCAAGAGAGGAGACATGGATTTTGAACCTACAAAAAAAATGTTAGTTGCCGCACAATACAAGTCATGAAAGCATTTCATGTCTAAACCACAACTAAGAGTTGTGAAGCGGAATAATGCAATACTCATGCTCCTCCTTGAATATTACTCCCCTAAATGTAGTATGAAGTAAAGAAAACATGGATAATAATCCTACAAAAAGAAAGGTTAGTTTCTAAAACACAAGATATATGTATGCTACCATAGCGAGGTATAGTTTACTCATTATACCTAAATGGTCAACAAACAATGCAAACCTTGTAGTAGAATGAAATTCATTTCATGTAAAATTTTGACTCTTAGAAACTGAAAGACAAGAAATTAGGACAACATCATCCTACTTCTTAAAAATAAAGAAAAACAAAAAATAAACTAAGAACATAAAATGCTACAAGGAAATCATCATTTTCCTTAATGAGAAACATTTTCCAAAAACAAGGCTAAGGTTGTTTAAGGATGAAAATGTGTGTTGGAGGGTGTAGCGGGTTTTGTTTTGAATGTTGTGGAGGTGACACGGTTTTGGTTTGTTGGTTTAAATGGTGAAACATTTTCCAAAAGAAACGGTTTTGTTTCATTTTGGAGACTCTAAACATGATGTGGCGTTGGTGCTCTAAACTTGATTTTTTGGTTTTAATGAGAAACATTTTCCAAAAGAAATGGTTTTGTTTCATTTTGGAGACTCTAAACATGAGACGATCCAAAATGTGGTTTAGGATAAACCTCATTTCATTGGTTAGAGGAACAAGGATGTCTTTGTAGATAGGGTGAAACAACAATGGTTTTGGGTGGTGATACTCTTGTTGTGGTGGTTGGTTGTGGTCAAAAGACTCATTTTGGTCAAGCAACGACGTTGGTTTTTCATTTGTGAAAGGTGGTGGTTTTGTTGATCTTGGTAGAAGATCATTGAGATACTTCTATTTTCTTATACGAAGAAAATAGAGATTCAAAGTGTTGGGAAGGTTCTTGTGGTTGTTGTCGTTGAACAAAGTGATGGAAGCTTGGTTCTCTGGAAGGATTACCATGAAGGTTTTTGTAAATGGGGTGAAACACAAATGATTGTAGGTGTGTATGACCTTGATCATTTGGAAAAATTGAGGGTCTAGCATAACGGTAGGCCAACCGTTCTACCAATGATGGTTGATGGGGTTCATCATCTAATTGCTCACTTGGTTTTTGTTGGGTTTCCATTTGAGAAATGGTGTCAAAGAGTGACAAAGATGGAGGGCTTGATGATTGAGGTGATAGGTCTTCTAAAAGTTTCCAAATAGTGGATGTGGTGATGTTGGTGGTGTATGGAAAATTTCCATTGGTATAAGTGTTTGGTGATTGAGGTGATGGAGTTTTTGATGGTTGAGTTTGTTGCGATGTTAAATCACTTGATGTTTTGGTTGATGGTTGAAAAGTGTGTATGTTTGTATTGCCATGTTTTGGAGAGGATGTTGGAGTAGCAAGATTGAGGAAATCTTGAATAGTGGTCATGTTGGTGTTGCAAGGTATTGAAGATGGTGTAGAGGTAGTAAGGTTAAGAAAATCTTGGATAGGTGAAGAAATGTTAAGTGAAGCATCACTTGAAGATGATGAGCTTGACTTGACGGTTTTGTTGAAGCAACAAGATTTAACACTAATCTTAGTGGTTTTTGCCAAAGATTTTGATGACTCGGATGAGGTGTTGGATTTAGTCATTTCAAAGGTGTGGTTTTGAGGTTTTGAGATAGGAAATTTTGATGGTGATGGTGTGATTTGAATTGTTGCAAAACTTTCAAATTAATAGGGTGAAAGAGATGTTGGAAAGGGTGTTTGGATTTGATGTTCTACCATTCAAATATTGAGGTTTCAAATAATTTAGAAACTTTTCATGAACATGTCAAATAATTGGATTTCAATCCAATGGAATTGGGTGGAGTAAAAGACCAAGATATGCACTCAATGCTTTGTGATCATGGGAAGTGATTTGATTGAAAATGTTCCAATGGTTTGAAGGATCCTTTAAAAGGGTTCCTTGGTTTAGTTATGTTTGAATTTGAATTTTTGGCGGGAAGTGACTTCCTAATTGTTTTAGTGAGTGAGAGTTGTCCTAATATGGTTATTGGAGTTAATGGAAGATGTTTCTCACTAAAGATAATGGTTTGACACTTTACAAGTTTTGAACTTGAGAAAAATGACAAAAATTTTCTGCAGGTGACTGGCGGAACCCTCGCGAAACACAGGCGGAACCCTGTTTTGGGTTCCGTCTGGTCCGTTGGGCCATTTCTGGGTTGCCTAGAAATTTCACTGGCGGAACCCAATCTAGGGTGCCGCCAGATCTGCCAGACCTGAAAAAGTACACAGTCCGCGATTTTGACCCGCGAGACGATTTTTAAATTTTTCGAAAACACCTAAAACCAAAAATATAATTCATATCTGGTTAGGAAATGCAAAAAATGGACATGTAAACACGCATACCATTGGACTTTGACCGGGGGCTAGCGAATTTCACTATACTTAGTGAAAATTTCATAAACATGAAAATTTGACAACATGCCAAACGTTGTCTACCTGCATCATAGTTAGTTAAGACATGTTCCAAATAGTATCACAAGTTGTACCAACACACAAATACATGATAAACATTGTTTAAACAACCAAATTGTTCAAATAGCACCTAGTGCCAAACACTCCTACACACCCGCACTCATTGACGGTCAATCTTCTTCTTGAGCTTTCCAAGGAATCTTCCAAGATTCTTAAACATCCCCTTTGTTTGCTTGAACTCCGCCGACTCATTTGGAATATCCGGAAGTTGGGATAGGTATTCTAGAGGTGGGAGCCTAGAGTTGGGCAAAGTGTCATCTTCACTCATTGAGGAAGATGATGAGGAGGTAGGAGGATGAGGACGTTTTCCTTGGGCTTTGTAAACTCTCTTATCACTAAGTGGGACAAAGGTGTGTGGAATGAGAGAGTAGTCAAGACGAAGACCGTTTGGAGTTGGTGGAATGGGAGAGATGAACCTAAATAGACGGGTCAAGAGCATTCCATACGGCATAGCCGTTGTGCCATGCACGGGAATGTCGGCCATTCTCTTGGCCATGTAGTAGGCAAGGTTGAACGGTTGCCTAACGGACAAGGAGTAGAGCATGTAGCAAAGGCAAATATTTATATGATCTCGGTTTCCTATTGTGCTAATGACATTGGCTCTAAGTACTTCCTCCCATTTCTTGAATTGGGGCTTGAGTTCATTAAGTTCCATTCCATACGGGTCCTTATCAACCTCATTTCCCGAACGGGTTCTCCTAGTGTTGGTTGTCCTAACGAAGAGGTGGTCACGAAGTACATCTTTTGACACAAGAGGGGTGTCATAGGGATGGATGCGGTCAAAGAGTGTGTCAAGAGTTGAGAGGGAGTGCAAGTCGGAGTAGATGCAAGTACCATGGTTTGGGACACCTAGGATTTGAGCAAACTCCTCAAGAGTGAAGGAGTATTGATGACTACTAGCCCTAAAGTTGATAGACATGCGATCATACTCATCCGTGGAGAGAGTGACGGATGCATAGAATTCTAGAATGAACCTAGGACAAATAGGCTCGTTGATTTCTAAAAGACACTCAAAGTTGATTGTGGCAAATTCCGTGTAGAGGTTTGTGCCTTCTAGGAAGGACGGGTCAATGGTTCTACCCTCATGGACATAATGTTTTTCTAAGGCTTTGAAAACATCGACTTGAGTTGAGGTAAGGCCTTTGGTTTTGTGGTGTTTGGGTAGGTACTTAATGGTGTCCTTGTGGTCGTAGTGGGTTAGAGGAGGCATGATGATTCCTAGAAAAACAAAATTTCACATTTTAGTCTAAGTAAACGACTATTGTAATGTGGGTGTTCTAGTGTGTGCCTATATGAAAACAATGTGGAGGTGCAGTTATTTTGACTCATTTTGATGCTTCAAAAATGTTTTATAATGCAAGTTTTGTTATAAAACAAAAGATAACCCAAGTGCTCCTAGTTCAATGTAGCTTCGTTTGAATGTACCCAAAAATACATATTAGTTATGTATTCCCTTTAGCATTCAAGAGACATGATGCAAGTGATGTTTCAATGATGTTTTTCATTTGTTTTAACAATGTGGTGAAAGATGGTGTTCTAGTGACATTTACACGACAATGAACTTGGAGTGTTAGGTAAATCAAGAAAATAATAAAAAGGATACAATTCCAAACTAATGAAAATTTTGATTAGTTCACACCCAAGGTTTTTCATGAATTAACAATTTTATGCATAAGCCCTAAGATTCTAGTTAATGTATGATAGAATTTGATTGAAAATGCAATTATGATAAGAATACTTACAAAGTTGATTGGATGGGAAGAGATGTAAGTGAGAGCCCTAATTTTCGTGTGGTAAGGTTTTTGTGAGTGAGGAATGGTTGTTGGTAAGTTGGAGTTGTGAGTAAGAGGTGTTTGGTTTTGAAATTAAAAATAAAACATGCTGCAGATTTGGCGGACCAGGCGGAACCAAAGGGAGGGTTCCGCCCGTATGGTCTGAGGGTTCCGTGGGTATTGCAGGGAAAAATTCAAAAGGGATTGTCTTGATTTTTGTGGTTTTATCCTAATGTTCAAAACTAAGGTATTAGGTCTTATGAGTCATTGACTAAGCCTAGGGATGATGAATACTTCTCACTCAAGAGGTTTTGTCAAAAACGTTGACAAAATGGTTAACGCATAAGACTTTCTTAGTTAAGATGTTCCTTAATGAACATTTTTACCAAGGCGATGATGATGGATCAATGTCAATTAAGAACATAATGGATTGGATTGTCGCCGAAGTCGATGCTTCCTTTGTTGAAGGATAACAATGTTGATAAAATGAATTTCGTTGTTGACACGAATTTGCTTGTTCAAGCGGAGCTTGTTGATGTGCTTCTCCATCCGATACTAATTTGAGAACCTTACGCGTATTGGAAAATCATTGGGTAAGTAAGTATAAAAGTGCAAGTACCACTTGGGCTTTTCTTATCAACTTATTACCGACATAATTCCATTTGGCATACACTATGGTTTCTATTCCCGTTCTTTTGGGATACCATAATCCTAGTTGTGTAGTACCTTATGATGAATCCAAACAAGCTCTTTTGAGAGAGTTGTTTTAGGATCTTCTCTAAAATGAGCACATAGACAAACACTAAACATAATGTTGGATCTATTTGTTGTGAGAACAAGTAAACTTCCAAACATTTCTCTATGTTTAGTTTTACCTACGGATTTACTAATCTCATTCTTGATAAGTCATAAAGGACTTAATCATTGTGAATCATGTGTATAACTAGAAATGTCTTTGAGTGATTATCCCTTGCTTTTGGAGCTTGCTTAGAAAAAAAAATCTTTCATTAATTTCTATTTTGAAAGATCCATTTTAATGGTTGCTTTACTCTAATGTCCAAAAACACTTTTTATCAAATTTGTTTAAATCACAACTATGACTTATGAATCAAGTTTTTATGACCTTGTCAATATTGCTTGACTTATTGTTTGACACAAGACGAAAGGATGTTGTTTTTCAATCTTAATAGTTCATCTTTATTGATCTTGACATACTTGTCTTATCAATTTTGGACTTTCGACTAAGTCATCATCTACCAAAGATGATATCTTAGAAGGAGGTGGTCTTTCATCGAATGTTAAATTCAATGACTCCTCGACTGTTTGGGTTTGTTTACTTAAAACACTATGAGTGTAAATGTCCAAGAGATGCAACATCATAATACTATAGGTCAAATTTGATGTGCAAATCCTAGATGTTTATAAATCATTTTCTCCCAATCATCGTAATGAATTCAAATGATTTATTTTTCTTTGTGTGTCTTATATGAAATTTTAACAAAAGAATGGTTGAATTTAAGACACAATTGAAAATGTAAGGTATAATGTCAAAAGACATTGTACTACAAATATCTATGAAATGTTTTGGTTTTGCTAGATTTGCAAGCATCACAAAAGTGTTGGTTGTCTCATCACTTAGGAGATTCTTAGTTAGCTCACTTGTAGACAAGTATTAAGTAAGACGCACTCAAGAGTTACTCGTGTCTTTTCCCGAAGGTTGAAAGAAGTAAAACACCTTATATCTCCTACTAAAAGTAGTGTCTAAATCCTTTAATCACAAAGGATCTAATCCTTATTGTTACTTATACAATATAACCATCTTATAGTAAAAACTACTAGTATCACTCATGATAGAACTTAATACTAATCAATATGAAACACTGAAAGGTAAGTTGAAGAGACGTGTACCTTTTAAGCTCCATAGATTAGCCATCAAGAAAAAAATCATAAAGCAAATAATCTTGACTCGTAGAAAAGCAAAACTCAAATACTTATGAATCCAAGAAGGTTAGACAAACACATAAAAATATTTGAACATGATATCTTTATCTTTTTTATCATGAGCTCCTACTATAGATAGAATTACTCCTACAATTCTCTCCTAAGTTAAACACAACTTGCTTTGTTTTACTTGTTGATGGTTCATTAGAGTTAAATCCTAATCCGGTTCTATCTCTAAATGACTTTTGACTCTTCAAACAACATTCAAAAGCTTTTGAACTTTCTTCAAATTTAGCAAGCATTTTTCCTTTTTCATTTTGTCTTTGAATTTCATGTTTGTAATCTAGACATAATTTTCATTCTAAATCAATTTCAACATGACTCTCAAGTCTAGACATCTTATCTTTTAACATGATTTCTTTTTCAAAACTATTCACACAAGATTTTGAAGGTTAGTTGTTAAAGATAGTTTTTAGGTCCATGTTGCATAATAGTTTAGACTTATTTTCAAGTTTAGAAAACTCTAGAATAAATGTGTCAAAGCAAAAGTGTTTGGTTTCAAAATGTATCTTGCTTGATGTTTTATCTAGTTGAGAATCACAAGCCGGATGGTTGACTTCATCTTCATCCGTGTTATTCCATGAATCGTAAGCAAGTCCACTTAAGAGCATGACATGAGTAATCATCTTCAATTACACCTTCATTTAAAACATTTAAACTAGTAGCACATGTATTTATCTCAACTAAATGTCTATCTATTAATTTTTCAAAGACTTCTAATTCATATGTGAGATCAAGTTGATCATCATTGACTTGACATATTTCTTGATGAAAGTATAACATATTTTTCCAAATATCATTAGTCGTTTGACAAAAATACACTCTTTCATATTTGGTACTAAAGCTTTATAAATCATTGTTTTAGCTTTAGTATTTTTTTTATCAAGTTTAGGATAGTTATCTTGGTTTTCAAAACTTGTTTTCTTTTGTTTGAAATCACCAAAAGAAATAATATGCCAAAGATCTTGATCAATTGATTTCACATAGTTTTCAAAATTACTTTTCCATTCAAGGAAGTTTTCTTTTTCAAAGAGCGGTGGGTTTTGAATAGGTTGCCCTTCTTTGAGATTTTCAAAATCCATGGATCGATCCAAGTTTTAAAATACAATATATTTTAAAGATCTTGAGTAACGTAGCTCCTGATGCCAATTGTGGAAAACTAGAAGGGGGGTTGAATAGTTTACCGCTTTTTAACTTGATTATCTTTAGAAACTTTACGTTTGTTTAAAGATATAAACACAACTTTACATGTTCAATTCTTTGAAAAGCTTTACGTGTGAATAACAATCCTAACTTTACTTGTTTAGTTCTTTGAAAAGCTTTCGGTTTGTTTAAAGATATAAACACAACTTTACTTGTTTAATTCTTTGAAAAGCTTTACGTGTGATTAGCAATTCTAACTAACGACAATATGTAATAAGCAAAGATAAAGAAAGAAACGATCAAACCACAACACGATTGTTTATCGTGGTTCGGCTACAAGGACTCTTTTTCCTTGCCCTACATCCACGCCCCGAGTTTCCAACTCAAGAGTTATAAGCACTTAATCAACAAGCTCCTTTCCCGGTGGAGAAACCTTTACAACATCGCTTACACTTTTACCGACACTAAGCTAGATTTCGAGTTCTTTTACACGGGTATAACCACTCCCATCGTCGCTTACACTTTTACCGACACTAAGCTAGATGTCGAGTTCTTTACCAAGGGTACAACCACTCCCGTTAGTTCTTTTACAAGGGTACAACAACTCCCGACACACTATGTATTTTGAGGCCTAAAATACTAACCGATCACTTCTACACACATGATACAAATGAAGTATAAACTACCAAAGCTTATACATGACAAAGCTAACAAGACTTGCAACTTTAGAGTTGAAGCTTGTAACTTCTTGAATGATCTTGTGAAGTCCCTTGCTACATAAGAGGATCACACAAGTCAAATGTTACTGAGTTAGTTGAGAGAGTATATATGAAAATATGTCCTATGATTACACAAAACAAACAAGTGGCTTAGTATTTATAGTAAAACAAACAGCAGGTCTGGCAGATACGGCGGAGCCCTCAAATGGGTTCCGCCCGTGTACCCCCAGGGTTCCGCTAGGCTTGCAGTAGGTTTTACCATAAATACTTCAAACCAACCAAAGTCATATCAAAAACAACTAGTCAAACACATTAAATCCAATTTGGAAAGCTTCCAAAAATTGCGTAAGATGTTATGGCAAGTCAAATACACAAGCTTGCCATAAATGAATGATGTGACAAGAGACTTTCTAATTAAAGAAATAAAAACAATGTTTTGTTTAAAAGGAAATGTAAACCTTAGTTTAAACAAGACTTAAACACTAAAGTGATGATTTACTATTAGCTAAAGTTCATACTTTGTCATTAATAAAACTTAGCAAAGATCGTAAAATATAAATAACGTTTTTAGGCGATATTTGTATTAACATACATGATATTAGGCTAGTTGACCCTCTTGATCTTAAGTCTATTACCGTTTTCCTTTTTCATCATTTATGATGGAAATCATCTATGATCAATAGTAGAATACTTATTATTTAAGCTAAATGACCTTTCTAGTTGCATTAATAGATGTGCTATAATTAAGACTTGTTAGTAACTTAATATTATAATGAGTTTAGTATACATACATATATATATATATATATATATATATATATATATATATATATATATATATATATATATATATATATATATATATACATATGTCTATCTTGTATCTATAGATGATTTACTTTATCCCTCTCAATTATATTGCATTTAGATCATTAGAATCTACCATCACTCATCCATATATTTAGTTGCCATTAAAGATGATTATATGTGACAATGGGCTCAACTGATTCTCTTGTGTATAATAAGTTTCTATTTCAAATCCTTCATTTGTAATTTCTTGCCATCAAAATTAAAATATCATGTTTAAAACATCTCTCTTTGAATAATAATCTTTCAAATATCTATCTCATCTTTCTTCAAACATGTTTAACTATAAGCTATCATAACTTTATTTTAATCAAAATCAAGATTGAAATTTTTTTCTTATCCAATTTGTCAACATGTTATGAAGCAAAACTCAATCTATTTCATTCTAATGCACACTTGAATCTATTTCAAAGCATTGTTGAATAAAACTAAAAACGTTTTATTAAAAATATATTTGATTATCTCATATGTGTCATACACTTCTATAGAAATGACATTCACAATTTAATCAAATCATTTCATGAGAATCATGGTTTGCCCATATAGATCTTGTTTGTAACAAGTCTTGAAGTCCATACAATCATATCTTCCCATTTGTTACTTGTAAGCACTCATCAATATGTTTGTACTAGCCTACATATTATCATTTTCATATAGTTACATATTTAACTAGTATGCTTTATTGCTTCCTTGGTTGTTTAATTTAATTGGCCAATAAGTAGATTGCATGTATATTAGAAATTACTTGTCTACTTTACTTGTTTTTATAACATTCTCTACATTTATGAATAGTATACCCCATATTTCCTCAAAGAGTTGAATTTACTTGAATCCAAACCCAAAAACAGAACCTTTCTGAAAATTTTCTGCCAGAAACCCAATTCTGGCATTCTGGAGTTCACCAGATGGGCGGCCCCCTTAATTATATAAGGCGGCCCCCTTAATGATTAAGGGGACCGGCCATCTGATGGTTGGGCTTACTGTTTTCTTTATCACTTTTTGACCCTTTTCACCCTATACTTCTCAAAATTCACAAACATATTTTGTCCCATACTATCCCTCAAAATTTACCTTCCTAAACCACATTTCTCATACACTATAAATACCTTCTTCCCATCATTAATGCCATCACATCCAAACATGTCATCTCCCAACAACCAAAAACCCAAGATTTCAAGAACCGCAAGGATCTCCGTCAAACCCGTTTGGAGGAGGAAACTTGATTCTTGTCACAACTCAAGTGATGTTGTTCCAAGTCAACCAACAACTAAACCTCAAACCCACACTAATGACACATCTCACAACCTATCATCCACTCAAGCCCTCATTAATGCTTCTTCATATGATCAGAATGCTCAATCCCAAAACAACAATCCCAATCTCTCAATCAAACAACAATCCCAATCTCTCAATCAATACTTCACATGTTGCTCATTCAATAAAAACACCATCCACTCATGAAGAACCTCTTCCACCCATATCATGTTTTCATGATTACCCAAGCTCAATCATGTCTCCACCACCAAGAGTACCACTGATGAGGCAAAAAATGAACCGTTTTTAGGGGGTCATTTAAGCCCGGAATCGAATTTATTTGATCAAATATTGCCCTAAATCGTTCCTTTTGTGATTTTAGGTACTTTGGGAGAGAAATCTGGAAAAGGAAGCAATTCGGACGTTTTTGGAGCATAAAAGTGAAGAAAACGCCAAAGACTTAATTTTCCTTGCTGGGAACAGTAGGTGACGGCGTCAAGAGTAAAATCCTGACGGCGTCAAGAGTAATTTTCATGATGGCCCAGTACAGAAATGAAGGCGACACAAGGAAGAGCGTCAAGAGTAAAATATGTAATGGTCTGGAAAAAGTTATAACGTGACGGCATCAGAAGTAGATCAAGGCAGTCCGAGAATTCTTTTGGCGGCGAGATGACGGCGTCACCAATTTGGTCTTGACGCCGTCAGCCTCAATTTCCTATATATAGTTTTCTAATTTTCATTCATAAAAGAGGGGAGAAGTTTTGGAGAAACCCTAAGGCCGAACTTAGTACAAACTTTACAGGTTTTTCAAGGGTTTTCAGCCCTTGAACCCTTTCATGTGTAATTGAGATAAGTGTTCTTCTAATTCAATCAATATGTCTATGTGTTGGTTGTCTATATCTTGTTCTTGTCTTAATTCCATCATGCTAGGCTAGATCTATCTTGTGTTTGCTTAGATCTAATGAAACCTAGATGTTAATTATGTGTTGATTACTTGTTTATGGTTGTGTTGGATGAATGATTTCGATGTTAGGCTTAAGAAAACTGGCAGATCTCCAATTGGTAACATGCTTGAACGTCTTAGGAAACATGAACTTACGTGCACTAGGTTTTATTGGTTGTATTTAATGCATGAGTAAATTCTAATGATCCCATGTTAGGAGCTTCTTAGCCGGCTCGAGATAGGAGTGAAGTAGGCACTCATAGGATTGGGGAATTAAGTGCGCCACCCCATGAAAGGTATTAAGGAATACAATCCGTCATCCACGCAACTATAACAAGTAATTAACGTGTAAAAGATATCTAGGGAGTAGTGAAATCTAAGTAAACACAATTTCTCCACTTATTGCTCACAACCTTAGTTAATTTAGTTTATTTTCATTTCTAGTATTTTATTTTGATTGCATCTTTAGTATTGGGTTAGTTGACTAGCAACTAATTCCGCCCAAATCCTTCAAACCCGAGATTTTTACTTGCTTTCTAAAAAATATAAAAAAAATACAAAAATAATCATCCCTCACCTTTAGAACTAGTATTTAGGTTTTCTAATCCTGGCGACACTATTCCTAGCTGAACGATAAATCCCCCGGTACTTGTCACTATACTATACTACAACGATCAGGTACACTGCCTGGTGGGGGTTGTAAGCTTCTCAAGATCCCTTGAGAGGTAAATCCTGGTGCGATTCACACGTATCAAGTTTTTGGCGCCGCAGCCCGGGGAATAGTTATTGTCTAGGTTAGAATCTCTTTTTATTAGGTCTACTTGCTAGATTCCTTTCTAGTAAGATTTTATTTTTATTTTTTAGGTTTTCTTTAGTCTATCTTATTTCTATGTGTTTTTGTTCGTAACTCTTCACCACCCGACATCATGGACGATGGGAACATCTTTGAACCCGTCATCCCACCACAACAAAACCCACCACTAGAACCTCTTAGGCCCCGAACCTTAGAAGAGTATTCCCGACCTAGCCACCAAGGCTACCAAAACACCATTGAGCTCACCGGAGCCAATGTGACCCCCTTGCGATCTGACATCATCCGGTTGGTGCAAAGCGGATGTGCATTCCATGGACTTCGTTCCGAAGATCCAAACCAACATCTTAAGGACTTCCTTAAAATCGTAGATTCCATAGACCTAGATGTTGAAACTAGAGAGACAACCCGATTACGCCTATTCCAATTCTCTCCACGGGATCAAGCTAGTCAATGGCTTGAGCGTTTACCCGCGGGATCCATCACCACATGGGATGATCTCACCACTCGTTTCCTTGCTCAATTTTTCCCACCGGGGAGAACTACTAAGCTTAGAAATGACATCTTGATGTTCCAACAACGTCAAAATGAATCTCTTTATGAAGCATGGACTCGTTTCAAGGACTTACTCCAAAAAGTCCCTCATCATGGCATAGATCTTTGGCTCCAAGTCCAAATCTTTTATGACCATATCGATCTCTCCACGAGGCGAGCCGTTTACCAATCGGCCGGTGGTAAGCTACGTGATCTAAGTGCGGAATAATCATGGGAATTCATAGAAGATCTTGCTCTCTATGACAACGAAAGTTGGAATGATCCCCGTGATTTGAACAAAACAGTCAAGGCAATATCTTTGCCTTCGAACAACTCTAGCACTCCCGACCGTAGGATCATGGAACTTGAGGACCAAGTCAAGTTTCTCATGAAATCTTACAAAGCTCCTAAGCCTTCAAGCCAAGTGAACAAAATCACTTCTTCATGCGAATTATGTAGTGGTCCCCATGACACTCGTGATTGTGTGGAACTCCCCGGAACAGCTTTTGCGGACTACGCATCCACGCGTACCGACGAAGCGGGAGATAAGTGGTACACTTTCAAGCCCGGGCCAAACCCTTACGGTGATTCATACTGATGAGGCGAAAAATGAACCACTTTTAGGGGGTCATTTAAACCCGGAATTGAATTTATTTGATCAAATATTGCCCTAAATCGTTCCTTTTGTGATTTTAGGTACTTTGGGAGAGAAATCTGGAAAAGGAAGCAATTCGGACGTTTTTGGAGCATAAAAGTGAAGAAAACGCCAAAGTCTTAATTTTTCTTGCTGGGAACAGTAGGTGACGGCGTCAATAAGAAAATCTTGACGGCGTCAAGAGTAATTTCCATGACGACCCAGTACAGATTTGAAGGCGTCACGAAGTAGGGCGTCAAGAGAAAAATGCATGATGGCCTAGAAACATATAACACTTGACGGCGTCAGATCTGGATCAAGGTAGTCCGAGATTTAGTTTGGCGGCGAGATGACGGCGTCATAAAATTTGTCTTGACGCCGTCAGACCCTATTTCCTATATATAGTTTTCTAATTTTCACATTAAAAAAGGAGAGAAGTTTTGGAGAAACCCTAAGTACGAACTTGGTACGAATTTTACAGGTTTTTCAAGGGTTCTAAGCCCTTGATACCTTTCATGTATAATTGAGATAAGTATTCTTTTAATTCAATCAATATGTCTATGTGTTGGTTGTCTATATCTTGTTCTTGTCTTAATTCCATCATGCTAGGCTAGATCTATCTTGTGTTTGCTTGGATCTAATGAAACCTAGATGCTAATTATGTGTTGATTACTTGTTTATAGTTGTATTGGATGAATGAATTCGATGTTAGGCTTAAGAAAACTGGCAGACTTCCAAATGGTAACATGCTTGAACGTCTTAGGAAACATGAACTGACGTGCACTAGGTTTTATTGGTTGTATTTAATGCATGAGTAAATTCTAATGATCCCATGTTAGGAGCTTCTTAGCCGCTCGACATAGGAGTGAAGTAGGCACTCATAGGATTGGGGAATTAAGTGCGCCACCCCATGAATGGTATTAAGGAATACAATCCGTCATCCACGCAACTATAACAAGTAATTAACATGTAAAAGATATCTATGGAGTAGTGAAATCTAAGTAAACACATTTTCTCCATTTATTGCTCACAACCTTAGTTAATTTAGTTTATTTTCATTTCTAGTATTTTATTTTGATTGCATCTTTAGTATTGGGTTAGTTGACTAGCAACTAATTCCGCCCAAATCCTTCAAACCTGAGATTTTTACTTGCTTTCTAAAAAATATAAAAATACAAAAAGAATCATCCCTCACCTTTAGAACTAGTATGTAGGTTTTCTAATCCTAGCGACACTATTCCTAGCTGAACGATCAATCCCCCGGTACTTGTCACTATACTATACTATAGCGATCAGGTACACTGCCTGGTGGGGGTTGTAAGCTTCTCAAGATCCCTTGAGAGGTAAAGCCTGGTGCGATTCCCACGTATCACATACAACCCCTCTTGGAAAAATCACCCAAACCTTAGGTGGAAACAAAATCAACCCAATTCTTCCAACCCACCTAATCGTTACCAACCAAACGGTCCACCCTCCAACCGTACTTTCAACAACAATCCTTCTAACAACTATGGTAGTACCAACAATCTTGAAGGATTGATGTCTAAATTCATGGCATCTCAAGAAGCTCGCATAGCTAGGTTCGAAACCGAATTCAACCAACAACAAACGGAGATGACCAACAAGATAGACAACTTGTTGAAAGCCCTCAACAACCAAGCGTTAACCACACCTAGGAAGGACACTAGGGACACCAATAACCGGAATCCAAATTAAGGATCCCTCATCATCCAAACATGTCCACTTTATCAATGTTGTCACCATTAAACCAATAGATAAGGAGATAGAAGAAAGTGACAAGGATGAAGTTGGAGTAGAAACCGAGACTAGGGATGAAAGTAGGGAAGTTGAGGTTAATAAGGGAGAGGAATTAGAGGAAGTAGAAACTATAGAAAAGCACTTTGATAAGCTGCCCACTAAGGAAGAACGGGAATACCATAAGGATTTATTTGATAGTCTCGAGAGACCATATATCCTTGGCACACCCCTTATCAAAATGGGAGACCCCTCTAACATTAACATACCGTGCAATATCGGGCACATGCATATATGGAAAGCTTACATCGATCCTAGATCTCCTGTTAATATCATGACTAGGACTTATTACAATTGGGTGATGAAGAAACAACTTGATTTTAGGATGATGCCCAATAAGAATTTGATTAGTAATTTTGTCGGAAGAGTGAAGGGATTGCATGTGATTATAGGTAATTTCACCTATGAGATCGATTTTATGATAGTAGAAGACACTCGTCCGGTGATAGATGATTGCCTAAGCCAAGTAATATTCGGAAAACCATTTGTTGAGGCCACTAGGATGAGTTATGATCCGACTTTAGGGATAGTTAGATTCAAGGAAGAGAATGATGAGATTGCCTACCAAATGCCCTACAAAATTGAGCAATACCGCCTTCTCTCTAATATAGAAAAGGAACACAA
Source organism: Artemisia argyi (assembly GCA_030686995.1). Classification (NCBI taxonomy): domain Eukaryota; kingdom Viridiplantae; phylum Streptophyta; class Magnoliopsida; order Asterales; family Asteraceae; genus Artemisia; species Artemisia argyi. The sequence goes on from CM060690.1 coordinate 85,700,533, forward strand.
ACAAGTGGCTTATTATAGGAATGATGAGGATAGACGTAGAGGAGTAGAGTATGTGAAGAGTAGGATGCTTGGTTTCTACAAAGAATGCTTGCAACTAGGTCCGGAATACAAAACTGGTTTAGAAGACGACCTAGAGAGTGGAACCAACGATGAGGTCACGTAGTAACCCATGACCTTGAGTCTAGCTACAAGACTCGTAAATAAAGAAAAGCGCTTCTTGGGAGGCAACCCATGCTTTGTGTGATTTTATTTTGTTTGTTTGTTATTTGCTTCAGTATGCATGCTTTATTTTTTATTGTTGGTAGATCATGTTTCTCAATTAAATAGTGGAAATACTTTACTTTGTTGTTTTAGCCTAGTCTTAACTCCACCTAAAAGTATTTTTTGCAAAAAGATAAGTGTAAGGGGAAACCCCAAGAAACAAACCGATCATCATTCTCCACAATATTAAATGAACATGTATATTCATATTTGTTAGAGTCAAATGCTTGTATTGAGTCATAATGAAGTTTTGCAGGATTTTCCAGGAAGTGAGACCAAGTTTTTCCAGAAATTTTCCGGAAACTTAACATAAGAATTTCTGCAGGTCACTTCTGACGGCGTCACGAGTTAACTCTTGACAGCGTCACGTGTAAAAATCTGAAAATTTTACCTGTTTTGTTTTTCTAACGGAGTCTTATGGTTTTTGTGAATTATTAAGTTTTATAATCTCCAGGAGATCTGCAAACTTCATTCCACAAGCATTATATCTTACTTTGTTTTCTAGGATTTAGTAACTTATATAGATTGCCGCCGATTTTATGCGAGGTTGTCTTGTCTATTTTCTCAGGATTCACAGGTTATGTATGACAAGAAGATGATTTATATTTTAGAAGGGAAACTTTGATTGTTCATTTTCTTGGAGGAAGATTTAAACTGGCCACCTTATTATCCATACCGAGCGAATCAGGGGAGTATTTGATTTCATTCTTTTTACTTTTTACTTTTACATTCTTTACTTGAATATTGGGGACAATGTTCATCTTAAGTGTAAGGGGAGGGTAAAATGATGATACCTTACATGTACACTTTCGCTTGAGTTTGTTTTGTTTGATGGTAGATGTGTAATAAAACTATGAGAAATACTTGTTAGTGCAATTTTAGCGCCAAATTAAATTTTTTTTTACAACATTTAGGAGTGAAACTTTAGCCATAGCAAGCGTCTCATGGATAGGAGATTGTATGACTAGCACATAACCGTACTATTCAGAAAAATTTTCCACCCAAATATGTGAGGTTCGCCTTTAGATTTGATAGGAAAAGCATTTACCATTAGTGCTTATGAGTGTACCGGTAGCATTTAGATTCTAGAACTTGCGTTAGTGATGCATCCCGAGACCGCTAGTGAGACTACATTCGTGTGGTAGGATTTACTACATGATAAGAGGCATTAAGATCACCCTTGTGTTAAACCCGTATTATAATTACTTGACCATTTAAGTCATATTACTTGGCTAGTTAAGTCAACTAATTTTTCCCACACCCTTAGCGTTGTACTCATTTTTAGTACACGAAACCCCTAGTACACCCCTCCGAGACTATCTTTTCGTTTCTAACTTTAAGCATCTTACTTAAAGGAAAGATTTGTTACACCCCACTTAAATGTACAACCAAATCGCCTTAGTCTTCCGTGTATGCGCTCATCTTTAGTGCATTATTGTTATTTATTAAACCCTAAGTTAACTATCTAATTGATTACATGGTTGCTAAGTCGAGTCATATCCTTGTACATATTGTTTTGGGACGATTGAGACTCATGGGTAAAGTACTTATTTTATGGAGTAATGGGGAAGAACATCATTTATTACCCCCGTATGTGCGTTAATCTTAAAAGTGCTTCAAGTGTTTTAATTTTCTTAATTCGAGTCATTAGATTAGTTTATTGTAAAGTATATAAAAATTCAAGTGTAAGGGAAATGTTCATTCCCTATGATGTATTATTTCAGATGGCAGGGTAAGAGTGTATGCAAAAAAAAAAAAAAAAAAAAAAAAAAAAAAAAAAAAAAAAAAATCAAAAAAATCAAGAAAAAGAAAAAAAATATAGAAAAAAGAAAAGAGAAAAAACATACGGACTACCATCCCTTTTCATTCTATGTTTATTTTATGTTTTTGTTATTTTTCATTTATTAGCTTAAGTCGAGTCTAGTCTTGGCTTAGCAACGCCATATTGTACATGTGATTAACCAAGATTGTTAACTCGCCACCAGTAAAACTTCCTTTATCCAACAAAACCGTGTATTTCATATCCCTACACCTAACGTTACAACCCTTTAAAAGACCTCTTTGATAGTTTATCCTAGGTGCTTACGCCATGTGGTGGAGGTTTGATCCTTTCCCAAGCCTATGGTAATCTATTTTGCTATGACAGGTAGTGAGAGATATCTTCCATTTCCATATTGTAATTTATACTTTATTACACCCGAGAGATGTGAGTATCTAAACACTATTTGTGAGGTGCTAGTATATGACCTCCGTGCTTGTCTATTGGTCTTTAGTGGAACGATTATTTGTTGTAATTACTTTTATATTAGTGTTAAATGACCCCTAACTTGTATTTTGAGTAGAATAAAAGCGCATTTGCTTGAGGACAAGCAAATCTCAAGTGTAAGGGTATATGATAAGGCAAAAAATAAACCGTTTTTAGGGGGTCATTTAAGCCCGGAATCGAATTTATTTGATCAAATATTGCCCTAAATCGTTCCTTTTGTGATTTTAGGTACTTTGGGAGAGAAATCTGGAAAAGGAAGCAATTCGGACGTTTTTGGAGCATAAAAGTGAAGAAAACGCCAAAGACTTAATTTTCCTTGCTGGGAACAGTAGGTGACGGCGTCAAGAGTAAAATCCTGACGGCGTCAAGAGTAATTTTCATGACGGCGTCAAGGCAGTCCGAGAATTCTTTTGGCGGCGAGATGACGGCGTCACCAATTTGGTCTTGACGCCGTCAGCCTCAATTTCCTATATATAGTTTTCTAATTTTCATTCATAAAAGAGGGGAGAAGTTTTGGAGAAACCCTAAGGCCGAACTTAGTACGAACTTTACAGGTTTTTCAAGGGTTTTCAGCCCTTGAACCCTTTCATGTGTAATTGAGATAAGTGTTCTTCTAATTCAATCAATATGTCTATGTGTTGGTTGTCTATATCTTGTTCTTGTCTTAATTCCATCATGCTATGCTAGATCTATCTTGTGTTTGCTTGGATCTAATGAAACCTAGATGCTAATTATGTGTTGATTACTTGTTTATAGTTGTATTGGATGAATGAATTCGATGTTAGGCTTAAGAAAACTGGCAGACTTCCAAATGGTAACATGCTTGAACGTCTTAGGAAACATGAACTGACGTGCACTAGGTTTTATTGGTTGTATTTAATGCATGAGTAAATTCTAATGATCCCATGTTAGGAGCTTCTTAGCCGGCTCGACATAGGAGTGAAGTAGGCACTCATAGGATTGGGGAATTAAGTGCGCCACCCCATGAATGATATTAAGGGATACAATCCGTCATCCACGCAACTATAACAAGTAATTAACGTGTAAAAGATATCTAGGGAGTAGTGAAATCTAAGTAAACACAATTTCTTCACTTATTGCTCACAACCTTAGTTAATTTAGTTTATTTTCATTTATAGTATTTTATTTTGATTGCATCTTTAGTATTGGGTTAGTTGACTAGCAACTAATTCCGCCCAAATCCTTCAAACCAGAGATTTTTACTTGCTTTCTAAAAAATATAAAAAATACAAAAATAATCATCCCTCACCTTTAGAACTAGTATTTAGGCTTTCTAATCATAGCGACACTATTCCTAGCTGAACGATCAATCCCCCGGTACTTGTCACTATACTATACTACAACGATCAGGTACACTGCCTGGTGGGGGTTGTAAGCTTCTCAAGATCCCTTGAGAGGTAAAGCCTGGTGCGATTCCCACGTATCAACCACCACCACATCCTACAACCTCACATGCTATTCCTATGTTGCATGTTCAAACCTTCACCCAAGACAACTATCATGCTCCTCCACCATCACCTTCCTCCGAACACTTGAAGTTCGTTGAGGAGCTAAAAGAGGCTCATGAGCTTAGCGCTCTTTTATCATTACATCTTGCTCAACGCAATTTGGATCCACCTCAATCAAGCTCACCATCATCACCACACAACATTAACCAAATTGATAAGCATGTTAACAATTGCCCTTGTTGCATCTTCCTCCAACAACAAACCATTGCATTGAATGAGCACTTTACTTGGATTGAGTATCTTCTTACTAGATCTCAACAAACACCATCACTTGAACAACATCAAAACCCTCAACCAACAAACCCAACTTCAAATCCACCACCTCCAAGCTCTACATCTCCAAACTCACCAACATCCATACAACCAAAAGTTTACCTCCATTAAGCCACCAACATGATCCCCATTCACCATTCTCACCCAAGCATTTTATATGCTTATGTTTCTTATTTTTCAAATAAAACACCTCAACCATTTTGGGATGTAAGAAAGTTTGATGACACTCTTTGTTGGCACAATAGGATATTCTACTTGGTTTAGAATTCTATCATTATGGCCTATGTAACAATGATTATGTGGTTGACATAATCATTTTGAATTAATGAATGCTTTTATATGTGTTTTAAATTCTCCTTTGCCATGCTTGTTATTTGTTATTAGTATGTTATATATTTTTGCTTGTGTTTCTATTATTTTTCTTGCAAGAATTCCATAGCTTGAACCCTTGGTACCCTCAAACGAGGGGGAGTATACATCAAGGGGGTGTTTTTATCTTATCGGCTTAAACCTTTTTGATTCTACAAAAAGGGGGAGAAGTGAATATAAACTCACTAAATACTTGTCTAAAAATTAATTTTTGGATTTAATGAGTTTAGGTTTTGTAATCATCAAAAAGGGGGAGATTGTTGATTTAAATAAGTGACTAAAAACATTATTCATATCTTTCGATATCTCTATGTTTTGATAATCACAAAACGAAAACCCATCAAACCAAAGATCATGACGTAAACAAGTATTTAGTAGTAAATAATCACTTTTACCATCTAATAACTTAAAGTATGAATAAACAAAGTGTCTAATGCATTATAAGATCAAAGGGGTATTTAATTAATTATTACAAAGTTTATTTAATTATATAGACATATTATATATTTTTGAAAAACACTTTTGGTAATAAAGAAAAATGTTTTAATCATACTAAGTATATGAATTCAAAATTTTAACCAAAATCAGTTAGTTTTTCAGCAAATAAACTTTCCCCACTAAATGACAAAGTTTCTGGCCGTTACAGCTGGGCGGCCCCCTTAATTATAAGGGGCGGTCCCCTTAAAATTAAAGGGACCGGCCATGAATTAAGGGGACCGACACGCTCCTGTACAGTGATTTCTGGCCCTTTAAATACTGGATCATTCCACATATTTTTCTCACCTTTTTGCACTAAAAACTTTCTGATTAAAACCTTCATTTCTATTTTAAAAATCCTTTGATCATATAATCCACAAGTCTTTATTTCCAAGTGATCCAAAGCTTCATTCACTCAAGTGTAAAGAGAAGAATGCTTCCATCTATCAAGATTAGAAGTATTACAACTTAGTATCATCTTGCTATCTAAGTTGTTTGATCATTTCATCTTGTATATCATTCATTCTTTGGTGACTAAAGTGTATACATTGGTTAGCTAGATTTAGATATAGGATCTAGATTTGTTGAAGGTGTGAAGTGGTACTAGAAGTGAAGAAGTAGAGGTGCATAGGATTAGTGGTAGAAGATATAAGAAGTGGTAGTATATTGAAGTAGAGATTAGTTGTGAAGACAAAGAAGTTGAAGCCTTAAAGTTGAGAAGACCTTGAAGCCTAGAAGTTGTGAAGAAGTATAAATATTGAAGTAGTGGATAGAACTAAGTCGTGAAGGTGTGAAGAAGCAAGTGGTGTGAAGAATATTGGTGTGAAGTAGATAGGTGTGAAGTAGAAAGGTGTGAAGAAGAATTGGTGTGAAGTAGATTGGTGTGAAGAAGTTGTGTAGAAGTTGTGGTGTGTACATTGGTGTGTAAGGTTTTCTCCACCATAAGGGAGGTTATTGATCTAGTGAAGAAAACTCTCGAGTTCGGTGCTCGGGGAGTGGAGTAGGGCAAGGAAGGTGTCCTTGTAGCCGAACGACTATAAATCCTTTGTATCTCGGTTTGATCTTTCCATCTCTCACTCTTTGTTTATTTACTTGTTAGCATCTCATACATAGTTATAATTGCTTGTGTTGTGCATATATTGATTTCACATAAAGATCAAACTAGGCTTCATTCACAACATTAATTTTATACAAACAAACCAAGTAGACAAACTCTTATTAAAACACATATACATATATATGTTTATATGTGATATATGAAATTATAAATTTTTACTCAACATTATATATAAATAGTGTTTATACAAAAACCGTGAATAAACTAGTATCTATATTTTTGCATCAAAGAGTTTTGAAATTTACGTCTATTATTTAGAAGCAAACTTTTATAAAACGAAAAAGACGTAAACTATTCAACCCCCCTTCTAGTTTTCCACAGGTGTGTATGGTGTTGTAAGAATGAGTTATGTTATTCGTATCTCTGGCTCGCAAAAAATATACATGTTTTGTACCTTTTTACCGTTTTTACCTTCTGTTTACAATGTAACACAATTTTTTATTAGTTTATGTTTCTTACTTTTTATCAGTTTAATACTTTTGATTTGTTAAACTTTATATTTTTTATTTCACACTTTCTTTTTCTCAATTTTATGAGTAAAAAAAAAATATAAAAAACTGATATGGCAGTACCTATAGTAGTTATAGGAGCCAGCTACACCTACCTCTCATAAGGGGATATAATTAGCACATGTTGTATTTATAAGAAGGCTAGGTCCAGTTTGAGTTATCCGCGTGTCACGTTAGCTGTTACCATATAACACAAAACTCAAAAAACGTCATCTTTAATAACATTATTAACTTCACTTTACACTAAACAAAAATTAATAAATCACATACACAAATATGCCCGTTATCAACATGGCGTAGTATAACGCACAAACCGGTGCAGTATGATGCCATTTTATACTTAAAATTGCCCATAGTATTCCTATAATGAGCTACACCGTACACTCATACGCACAAGCATGTATATTTAAATTGAAAAGGTTAGTATGAAACATTTTTGTAAAAAGTACATTTGTTTTGTTGTACATAAGTTACGTGGAGTGATATTTTCTTATATATTCTAAAACATACTTACATCGTATATCACTTATCTTATAATGTTTCTAAGAAAATTTAAACCCACAATTTGACGGATACACTTATATATCCACATAACACCTTTATTTTTTTATTTTTTATTTTATTTTTTTGAACTAGATCCACATAACACTTGACCAAAGACATTAACTCGTTCAAAAATGTATCTATACTGCATATAAAGAGTGTAAGGTCAAATTTTATAAAGTGAAATTTTGAAAGTCAAAAGTGAGAGAATGCATAGTGTAATTAATACTCTTTATTAAAACACCCGTAACTTAAAATTACAATAATTTATTCACGTTGTACAACTAATTAAAAGCATATATATTAAATTAAAAACAACCAATTAAAACACCCTTTCACTAAAAAGTACAATAAAATTTTACAATGCACAATTTAAATAAGCTACCGTACAACATAATCTAAATATAAAATAATTAAAAACACTAATTAATGTTATTTTACACATTATACAAGTTAATAAAACACACAAAGCTTCATACAAGCTAACAAGTTGATGGTACATATAGTTTTGAAAATTGTACCGAACCAACGGGTTCAACTGGGAACTGGTGTCGCCACAAGTTCGGCTATCCAATAAAAGTCATACGAAAACATATATTTCAAAAGGAAACTATTAATACACATCGAAAACCGGGTTGACTCGGGACGCTTCAAACCTGGCGGGTTGACCCGGTTTAATTTGAGCCATTTTCGACCCAACCCGTCGGGTTGACTCGGTTTAAATCGACCCGTTTTTCGACTAGAACTGGTCGAACCGGGTTTCAAAACATTATGTTTAATCCTTAAATCTTCAAACTTTTATTATTTTTCATTTATAACCATAAACTTTTTTTTACCACTAAACGATCTGTCGATATAAAATATCGGTTACTTGTCTAGTATAGATAATACATCTATGACTGGTCAACAGTTTCGTATTTATTTTACTAGCATAACAATATAAAAGTTGTTTGACTTTACAAAATAAAAACACAAAGATGATTGAAACTGAAATTTTCAAACATCAAATGCATATATGCTAATGATCGCAAATATACTATAAAATAAATTAAAAATTACTGAGTTTTGTGATTTTGTTCACTTAAACTGCTAAACTTATACTGTAAAAGTCAATATTCAGGTCACTTTCAATAATCATTGTTAAAAAAAAAAAAAAACAATTAACTTGTGTGTATTCAAAATAAAATAAAATAACATAAATGCAGTTCACACTTAAAAAATTCAACATTGTAGGTATTGTTTGATGATTTTACACAGTGAACAAATTCAATTTGATTTTGATAGTTTGTTACAATTCTTCTTTTGCCTTCCATTCAAACCAAACTTTCATTCAAAGTTCAAACTAATGTTTTACTAATGAGCAAAGGGCTAGGGGTGGCAACCTTGCCTAACCATGCCTCAAGTTTTTATACCAACAACTAATCAAAATGTTCCAACTTATTTTTTGCCTAACCATGCCTAAACATTGATTTTAAGTGGCAACCATGCCTCAAGTTTGAATACAATGCACGCTCCTATTCATTTAATGTCAAACGGTCGAATGTTGCCTGGAACTTCTCCATACCGAAACGGTAGAAATCACCGCAAGGGGCACCGATCGGCAGTCTTTGCCGAACTAGTTTCACCGCAAGGATGCCACCACCCTTATGGAGCTTTGAGGCGAAGCGCATATTAAGGCGCGGGCTTCATGAATATGAGGCGCATTAAATTGTAAAAATTTTGGACCACGATTTATGTGTTAATGATGACTTAAATACTTAATTTATCAAAACAAATATCAAATTAAACCTAAAATACAACCAATGTATCAAGATAAGGGCATGATAACATTTCAATATCTCATGCTCGAAATTGAATGAGGAGGTTGTATGCAGACATTTGATTTGAAGGATAAAACTCTAAATTGTTAGATTTAGTTAGTTTCTAGGTTAGTTTTCACTAACATATAAGGTCTATCAATGTTAAATTTGAAAAAAAAAAAAAAAAAAAAAAAAATTGTTATATAATAAAACAAAACCCGGGAATTTTCCATTTCAAAAAAATCAATTCATACTTTATTTAGTAATAATTGTATTTAAAAAAAAGATTATTTTCTTATTAGGTAACATTTTATATTTATCCATAACACAAGTAGAAGTTAAATACAAAAAATTATGGATAAGATACAATTAACACAAGTAGAAGATAAATACAAAAAATATAGATAAGATACAATTAATAATAGGATTAAAATTTTTAAATAATTATCTTTAATAATAAAAAACTATAATTAAACATCATAAATCAAACAAAACAAAGATTAAATTATTTGTTTTTTAATAAATAAAAATATATGATTCAAAAAATTTTAAAAAACCCGCGCGTACACAGGCATTATAACTAGTAAATAAATAAAAAAAAATCAAAACTCGTCACCTTTAGACGCAAGGCTCTAAAACCCAAGGCGCCACGCTGCCTTGTGTATGTATGGAGCCTCTATCAGAAAAAATCCTATAGCTTAGAGCCTTCAGCCAGTCGCGACTTTTAAAACGTTAACTCAAACTATATATTATCCATATTATAATAGAAGTATAAGTGGCCTACAACTCTCTTAGCATACATACACTCAACAATTAAAATAATTTCACACAATACACCAAAAAGAAAAACAAAAGGAATATAAGCAACAACAAAGACTTTCATCCCACAAAGACTTTCTTCATCCCACCATGTGCTAAAATACTTTAAAAACAAAGACTTCATCAAAAAACCAATCAATTTATCAAAAAATATATTTACTCCAAAAAAGTTAAAACACAATCACTTTTAAGAAACATTTGGAATCCTTCACTTTTTAAACCACAAATTATACACTGTTGTTGTTTCACTTAATTTAAATCCAGGTTTGTTTGTTTGTTTTGTATTTATCTGAATTATTCATCTTAGATTCATTTTATCACTTTCATAATCATCATATTTAATTATTTGCAGATCTGGGTTAGTAATCATATCTATATTCTATATTCAACTTATATTTGTTGTAAATATTTTTCTAAATATAGATAAAAGGAAAATGTTGTGAAAATATATAAATTACGTAACGCTTAAGTTGACGTGCATCTATGGAAATAAAATCAATATATAAAGTAAATAAATTTATAGTCGTGTACGACATAAATGCAATCACAAGATAAGTCCTATAATTGTAATGTCGGAGAAGCTTCTTGGCAACCGCTTGTTTTAATAGGTCTAGATTATTATAAGACGACCAAATACCATGTTCTAGTATAAGACTATAAGTACAAGGTTTTGGTCTTTTCGTGTTTGGTGTTTCTTTTATTAAGGTTGTATTTTGTTGAATATTTGCAGAGAGAAGTTTGATTTTTAATAATGGGTGGAAAGAATTCTAGGGAGAGTTTTAGGAATTCGGGGTCGTTTCAGTCGTCTTCGTCTTTTGGTGGAAGTCAGTACGGTGGTGCTCCTCAGCCGTATTCGTATCCGCCGCAGAATATTCCTCAGCAGTCTTATTCGTATCCGCCGCAGGAATATCCTGTTCAGGAGGCGTATCCTGCTTATCCGCAACAGTATCCTGCAGCACCACCACCTGCACAAGCGCCTGCTCGACCGCAGAAGAAGTTTGACAGGAGGTACTCGAGGATTGCGGATAATTACAGTTCATTGGAACAGGTAGAATTGGATGTGGTTTTGTTTTTTTGTATGTTGAATGGTTCTATTTATTGCACGTGTTAGGATCATGTGGTTAGTTGTAATACAAATGGATTTTGTTTTTAGTGTTTGGATTAGTTAAGGTTTGTTGATTCTTGGGGAGATATTTTCTTTTCGAAAATACGTCATACTTTTGTAATATTGTGAATTGTGTTTTAGCATGCGTAAGTTAGCGATAATAATTTGTTTCCTTAGGCAGAACTTTTAAGATGCTTACGTTAGTGGAAATTAATGACTTTTTATAATATTTTTTGGTCATTTTAATTGGTGTTTCGTTTATTAGTAAACTAATACATCCACTTTTCGTCCAGGTGACGGAAGCTCTTGCTCGTGCAGGGCTTGAGTCTTCTAACCTTATTGTTGGCATTGACTTCACAAAGAGCAATGAATGGACAGGTAACGCCATTATCTTTGTTATTTTCTTTCTATATTGCAATACTGAAAATTAAACACATTACCTTTTTTTTATTGGCAAATAGGTTCGAGGTCTTTCAATAGAAAAAGTCTACATCATATTGGAGATGGTTTAAATCCATACGAGCAAGCGATAACCATTATTGGGAAAACGTTGGCTGCCTTTGATGAGGATAACTTGATTCCGTGCTATGGTTTTGGAGATGGTATAATATTTAAACTAGTTACGGAGTGTTATAGTTTATAGTGTTAATGCAGTAAAGTAAATATGGGTGATAACTCATAGATTTTGTTACCAACCTGCAGCATCCACACATGATCAAGATGTCTTCAGTTTTTTTCCAGAAGAAAGATTTTGTAACGGTTTCGAGGAAGTCTTGAGTAGATACAAAGAAATTGTCCCTCATCTAAAGCTTGCAGGTTTGAGATATAATTTACTGTGTTCTGAATATCTCGCCTTCAGTATACACTTTAGCCAGCGGTTCTTCTAAGCACTGTTTTTTTTATATCGTGTTACTACAGGACCCACATCCTTTGCTCCTGTTATTGAACAGGCAATGACCATTGTTGAACAAAGTGGGGGCCAATATCACGTGTTATTAATAATTGCAGATGGGCAGGTAACTTTCTTTGGTCAATATGAATTCCTTTGTTATTTTATGAATGCTGATAGGAATGCACTGCCATGTTGTAAATTATGGTTGATGTCCGTGTCTCATAGTTTTCATAACAAGTAAAATCATTTTTATTTTATGAATGCTGATAGGAATGCACTGCCATGTTGTAAATTATGGTTGATGTCCGTGTCTAATATTTTATGGTTGATGCAATTACAAAATACTTGGAAGTTCATCTGCCAACGTAGATATTTGTCTTCAATTGATGGTCTGGTTATTCACACTTATTCCCCAGTCTTGCCCACACAATCAGGGTTCAAGAGTTGATGTTAGTCCTGCATGCACTGATGGGCATACACAACTTAAAGAGGAAAACTGATCTTTCAGAAATTCATTTTAGTCTTGTAATATAGCCCACCATGTAATAATTTCTGGTACAATGTTTCACAAATAATCCGGTGACTTAAAAGCTTGAACTTGTCTGTCACCATTTTTATTTTACCTACAAGATATCCTTTATAATAGTCATTCTTGTTAATATTTCGTTTGCCTGAGCCCCACATTGCTTTAAGGTTCCTTACTTATCCGGCCCGCAAAATCTGATAGTTCTGAACTGTGTAAATCACTGGGAAAATTTCACCGCCTGCTGCATAAAAATGTGAATGAGGAATTGGCTTGCCTAGTTACCTGTACATGTTTGAAGATTATTACGTTATGTTTGAAGATTATTACGTTAGATGATAACTAAATCTGAGAACTGTGAAAACAACAAAACTTGTAGCCCCCAAGAAACAGAAAAAATATAGGAACTATGAAAACGAATTCATCTTAAGATAGGGTAGAACAAGCTTTTTCGGTTCTAGTTAAGCAGCTGCACTTTGCTTCTACTTTCCTGCAATCATAAATCATTAATAGTTAGAGTGAATCAACATGGACATTTCAATTCTGTGTATCAATTTGGCATTTCACTGATTATACTGTGACAGGTTACAAGAAGTGTTGATACTGAACCTGGTAATTTAAGTCCACAAGAACAAAGAACTGTAAATGCCATAGTTGAAGCAAGGTGAATATCTGATAACATATGTACACATTATATATTACAGATAAATAGTTATCATGTTCTCGTATTGAAATACATTCGCCATCCTCTTTACAGCAAGCTTCCATTATCTATCGTATTAGTTGGAGTTGGAGATGGGCCTTGGGATATGATGAGGGAATTTGATGATAACATCCCTGCTCGCGACTTTGACAATTTCCAGGTAAGCATAATGCTACTTTTCAGGTGTTAAACTGGGTAGTCAGGCGGGTAGGATAATGTGTCCAAATAGGTGACACATATTTTTTTGCCCGTTTTTCTTGAATTTAATAAATAATTAAATTATTAATAATTATTGCTGGAATTACTTGTATTTTATAAAACTACTAATTCGATTCTTATTATTAAAGCATCTAAGATTTTGCAAGCATTTACACTGCTATGTCACTTCCGATGCTCTCCAAATTACCAAGTATGTCTGAAGTTCACCAACTTGACCCATTAAAGCTAAAAATATAACCCAAATCAACCCATTGCTATGTAAACGGGTTACATTTACCACCTCTAGCTCTAAGTAAATATTGTTGCTTATGTTTAGAAGTTGCTATATGTTCTGATGTTATTTTATTTTTGCGCGCAGTTCGTGAATTTCACAGAAATCATGTCCAAGAATGTTGCCCCAATCCGAAAAGAAACGGAATTTGCTCTTTCAGCTTTAATGGAAATTCCAACTCAATATAAAGCAACAATCGAACTGAATATATTAGGGTAATCAGCCTATTGCGGTCTATTTCTTTCTTTTGAAATTGGTCACATGTGACATAACTTTGATATTTATATATTTATTTATTAAATTTACAGTAGCCGCAAAGGAGTTTCTCCAAACAGGGTTGCTCTTCCTCCTCCTGTTCATGTTGGCTATTCAAAACCATCATACTCAAAGCCGTCATATTCAAGTAGCTTCCAGAAGGGTTCAGAATCTTATTATGGCCAAAGTAGTCCTGTTCGTGCAGCTCCTTATTATGATCAAACGAGTAGTCCTGTTCGTGCAGCTCCTTATTATGACCAAACGAGTTCCCAGAGCACTGCCCCACCTGTTCCAAGCTCCCCATCTGGTCCAAGCTCCACATACGACAATCATGTAAATTCTATATCTCTACTCATATATATAGAGATGGGTCAATGGCAATTTGGATTGCGTTTTATTGCTAATTCTAATGGGTAAATTCAATTTTGGCTAAAAAGGCTAATTGGACGATATGTTACAAAGTCCCCTGATTTTAACTTAAGTGTTTGTAACTTTTGTTCTATTCAAAATTTCTGGAATCATTATTTTAGTATAGCTGTTGTAATCATGTTATATATATTAGCCATGTATACAACTAAAAAAGAGATAAAAAATGAAGTATTGTTTAGTCAACCCAATCTGTGTGGATGTGCCCATAAAATTTACACCGTCTGACCTTTTGCTAACCTCCCTGGCCATTTCATGTTTAATATGTGATATCTGCTTTTATATATTTCTCTTACTTATAACATATATGCATTGACCTCACATTTTGAAACTGGTTATGAGGTGATATGACGTTGCAATAATGTAATGCTTATCTCTTGTGCAGGTATGCCCCATTTGTCTTACAAACCCAAAAGACATGGCCTTTGGCTGTGGTCATCAGGTAATTTATTATCTTTATCTTTCTTCAGATTCTACTTAATTTGTATCATCGGAATGCTTCTAAATTACTTTTCCTACTTGTGTTATTTGGCAGACATGTTGCGAGTGTGGACAAACTCTTCAGTTATGCCCTATATGCCGGAAATCAATTGAAACAAGAATAAAGCTCTACTAAGTTTGCTTTGTGGGTTATTTGGTATATGAGTTTTAGCTTAAATTCTTTGGTAAGAATGTCATGGGGTTTTGTGTTTTTGTTATTTTATAATGTTTTGGCGAGTTCCTTTGTGGATTTGTAAATGAAAGTCGATACTATTGTACAGTCCTTCGTTTGGTTTCTTTCTTATTCATTTGTTTGTTTCTTTTTTCTTTAAATTCTTTTGCCTTCTGCTGAGGTTTATTTACATGTTAACTTGTCGTCTGTACTCTGTAATAGTTTGATAGTATAGGTCAATATGTGTTTGACCTAATTCGTTTCAATGTAACATCTGGTTGAACTTGCTGGAATAATTGAGATTTATTTATGAACCTGTGAGTCAACTATATTACAGGATTGTTCAGCCGGGTCGGCCAAAACAAAAACTAGAAAAAGGATACTGACAAAAAACAAACAATAAAAATTTAGAGTACAATAAGAGTTTTTCATTTCAATTGTTGCAGACGCTTTTTAACATTATTAAAATCATCTAGAACACTATCTAAACTAAAGGTATCTGCAATAACCTTTTCATTATAAGTATTAAATTATCCAAAAGAAACTCATCACCCATTTTATGTGTTCTTCATGATTTTCGTAGCTGAAAACGCACGTTCAACACTTGCAGTAGACACTGGAAGAGTCAACACTAGTCTCAACCTGTCAACTAGATAATAGTGACTTGCCTTCTACCGGAAGAGTCAACACTAGTTGTATCAATCTGTCAACGAGGTAATAGTGACTTGCCTTTCCTGTGTATGCTAAGCCTTGACATAAATCATCTATGGTTGAAGACTTTCCCAACTTTGGATGATCTTTCATATCAAGTTCAAAGTGTTTCAACTAAAATTCCAAGTTATCGAGTTCTTCCTCTGTGAAATCAAGATAATATATTTTCTTTGTAAGCTTTAGAATCGAATCTGAATTGAAAGATATATATCCGTCCCTAGGATCGAAAGCAGAGCTAAGTTCTAAAAGGTCCACAATTTTCTCACTAAACCTTGAGTCAAGTTCTCGCAAAATCTATTGTTTCATTATATATATATATATATATATATATATATATATATATATATATATATATATATATATATATATATATATCAAAATGATAGTGATGCTCATTAGTAGCGTTATCTTGATTCCTTACGCTTCTCCCTTCGAAATAAGGAGCACTAAAATCAGGAATACGAATACCATGTTTTTTTTGCAAAAAGCAATGACATCGTCAAGAATTTGTAAAGCCATTTTAGTTGCACTTATGCCCTCTTGATCTTTTTGTTGTAAAGCCTTGCAAAGAACGTCCGCATGACCCAAGATTGTTTTCATCATATGTAATATGAAAACAAAATCAAAAGAAGTCAACCTCTTTAATGCTAAACTAGCACCACCCCTTCTTTTTAAAGTTGCACACTTGCACCCATCTTTTTTTATCTTCTCCAAAATTGTACATGTTGGATTGTACATCCGAATAATACTAGTAATTGAAGTAAAATGTGAGCTCCAACGTGTATCACCGGCACGTTTCACAGTACCGATTTGGTTTGCTCCTTTACCACTCAATTTCACCTTCTTCAATTTGAGCAGCTTGTAACTTATCTTATTGTTTGCAAGAGGTACCCACAGTTGTCACAATGTAAGATAAATCTTCAAAGTACATAATCTACCTCTCTAGCTGCTGTAACCAACACAAGTTGCAATCGATGAGCCATACAAAGTATATAATAAGCACATGGATTAACCTTGAGAAACAGTGCTTGTAATCCATTCCATTCGCATCTCATATTGCTAGCTCTATCATATCCTTGTCCACAAATATTTTCAATAGGAAGCAAATAAGAAGAAAGTGTTGCACAAATTGTTTTGTATAAAGTTGCAGATGATGTATTTACAAGATGGATAACACCAAAAAACCGCTCTTGTATGAATCTCTTATTGTAAAAAAAACGAAGAATAATTGCCATTTGTTCTTTCTTACTTTCATCACTTGCCTCGTCACCCATTATACAAAAGTTAGAATTTCCAATATATTCAACAATCTTCTTTTGAACTTTCTCAGCAAACAAATATCAATTTCTTTTTGAACATCAGGTGAAGTGTATTTTGCATTACCATGAGCGTTTTCTGAGACAACACTTCCAATTTCTTCATTATATGAGCCTACAAGATTAATATATATTGTTTCATTATATATATCAAAATGATAATGATGCTCATTAGTAGCGTTATCTTGATTCCTTATGCTTCTCCCTTCGAAATAAGGAGCACTGAAATTAGGAATACGAATACCATGTTTTTGGCAAAAAGTAATGACACTATGTCACTATCAAAAAAAAAAAAAAAAAAAAAAAAAAAAAAAAAAAAAAAAAAAACTGTTTGTCAATTTTTAGTGTTTGAATCAACTTTCTTGTTTGTGAAACCATTTTAATTGCACTTATGGCCTTTTAGATCTTTTTGTCGCAAAGTCTTACAAAGAACATCAACATGACCCAAGATTGTTTTCATCATATGTAATATGAAAATAATATCAAAAGAAGTCAACTTTTTCAATGTTAGCACCGCCCTTTGTTTTAAACTTGCACCCATCGTTTTTTATCTTCTCTAAAACTGTACATGTACATCCGAATAAGACTAGTAATTGAAGTAAAATGTGAGCTCCAATGTGTATCGCCAACACGCTTCACAATACCAATTTGGTTAGCTCCTTTACCGGGCTCAATTTCACATGTCTATAAGATTTCTTCAGTTTGAGCAGCTTGAGCAGCTTGTAACTCATCTTGTCATTTGCAAGAGGCACCAACAGCTGTCACAAGATAAATCTTCAAAAAATTCAGGTACATAATCTTCCTCTCTAGCTGTTGTAACCAACACAAGTTGAAATCGATGATCCATACAATGTATATAATAAGCACATGGATTAACCTTGAGAAGCAGTGGTTGTAATCCATTCCATTCACCTTTTATATTGCTAGCTCCATCATATCCTTGTTCACGAATATTTTCAATAGGAAGCAAATAAGAAGAAAGTGTTGCACAAATTGTTTTGTATAAAGTGGCAGATGATGTATCTACAAGATGCATAACACCAAAAACTGCTCTTGTATGAATCCATTATTGTCAACAAACCGAAGAATACTTGCCATTTGTTCTTTCTTACTTTCATCACTTGCCTTGTCTACCATTATACAAAATTTAGAATTTCCAATATCTTCAACAATCTTCTTTCGAACTTTCTCAGCATACAAATTTAAAAATTCTTTTTGAACATCAGGTGAAGCTTATTTTGCATTACTAGGAGCATTTTCTAAGACAATACTTGAAATTTATTCATTATATGAGCCTAGAAATACAAGAACCTCAAAGATGTTACCTCGGTTTTTAGAGCCAACTCTTTCATCACAACCTCTAAAGATAATTCCTTGAAATGAGCACAAATGAACCAAATCAATCGTCGCTTTCACCCTTAGCCTATTCAATCTAACTTCTTCATCCTATAGCCATTGCATAACCTGGTAAATATGCCTTTCTTGATTTATCAAAGCATCACAAAATCTTATAGCATTATTATATTGAGAGTTCGTCCATCTCCTACATGTTTCATAAATCAACAATGCTTTCCTTTCACCCTATTCCAGTTTTTGAAACCATTAATTGCAAACATGTCTTGACCTTTATTAGTGCTCGGTTCTTCCAAAAAGAGATAACAATAAAAACAATGTGCTCTATCGGTTGTTCGATAGTACTCTAACCAAGGATATTCAGTATACCATTTAGCTTGAAAACAACGTGGATGAATTTTTGATCATGTTAAAGGGTATTGGGGTAGCACTAGTTGATGAGGTCCAGACTTCAAGTAAGCTCGTCGAATCTCGTCTCTCTTATTAACCGGATAATTCCATATAGGTTGACGTAGTCTAAGGTCACGTTGAATAGAAGAAAATGTATCATTCTCGACTACTGAAATCGGTGGAATTCTCGTCTCTTAGTGGTTCTTTATTCTCTTCTTCTAATGTCGTATCCTTTTCAATTCTCGGTTAAATAGTTCGTAAAAAAAATAATCCATGTTTTTTTTGTTTTTTTATGTCATCGATGGGATATCTAGTAAATTCACACAACAAATCAATATTAACTACTCTGTTAGTCTGTTTGTGAATAAGAAATTGCCAAATATCAAGTACCATACTCGTTACTCAAGTACTAAAGTAGTAAAATACTAAAGAGTTAACCATTAAAATGTTAAATCCTAACCAAATATACACATTTAAGACAAGTAAAACACTATAATTAATGAATGAATTATGGGTGAAGTGTTTGCTAGAAGCTCTTTAGTCTGGATTTTGCTCTTACTTAGACAGTTTCATTGTTTTTGTAAAAGAAGGAAGGAGTGTTTGGGATAAGGATGTTTAAGGATATGGCTAGTATCTTGGTGGGGAAGTCTGTTCTTCTTAGATAATTATATCCGATCTATGTACTTGGGAGTAGCATTAAAGGATTGTAGTGTGTTTGAGGTGAATGGCTAGTATCCATCATAAAGTAGTTTCTTGCTTGGTTTTTATAAACTGGAATGCAATCCAGTACCAGAATAGATCTATGGGTGTATTATCAAGCATTTGTTCCATATTGTAAAGCTTAGGATCTTCTTTGATTGCGTTGTGAAGAAACATTGATTTGTAGTCACCAAGTGCAAAACCTTTATCGGGTCTTCACTTCAATGTAAATTTCTGAATTGTAGTGACAGAGCCCCCGGTTTTGTAAACAACATTTTGAAATTCCTTTAGTTGGCGTTCAAGATCCACAATTTCACCGAGTAATTTATCTTCTCTTTTCCTCTTTCGCACTTTATGTTCACAAAAATCCTTTCTGCAAGTTGACAACTCTGTTTGTGTTTTTGAAAGCTCTTTTTGAAGTTGTTCAACTAGTTGTTTGAGTTCACATTTTTCATTTTCGAGTTTTGAAACCAGTTTTCCGTTCGACTCAATTAATTCACGCATTTTGTGTTGAAGATCTTGTTCTTTATTATAATATTCTTGAAAAGCCATTTCAAAACTTTTTTCATGTTTGACTTTGTTTTCCAGTTTTGAAAGTTGTATTTTATAGCACTCAATATCCCTTGTTAGTAACACATTCGTTTCTTTTAATGTTTTATTTTGCTCATTCTTTTTCTGAATTAGTAAAATTTGAGCCTGTAGTTGTTTGGCCATCAAAATCTGGTCAGGATCAGGATCAGAGAAAGGTTCATTTTGTTCGACATGATCATGTTTGTCATTCTCAATAGGATCATGGTGTGTATTAATTTACACACCTTTTATTTGACCAAAACCGGACCAAAAAGACCAAAAACTAACTACAAATGCCAAAGATTGTGTGTTTTTATGTTTATGATTGTGCAGGTACGGATATATCGTAAAAAGACGAAAAACAATCGGAAACAAGCTAAAACGAGCACGAGAGTAGAACGTGTGCAGTTCAGTCAATGAAAAGTCAATTCAGAGCCTTAGAAGTCCTCAGAGATATGTGATTTATCAGTTTTGATCCTTGGATGAAATTTCATGAAAGTGTCAGAATTGGTCCTCCAAGATTCAAACTTTGGCAAGTTTAGTCCTTGGAAGATACTTATCATATCATGACATCTATGGTCCTTTGAAAATTAGCCCTTGGAAAATATCTTGGAATTATGACAAAAGCAACCTTGAAGTTTCAGAGTATTACAAGTTTGGTCCTTGATTTCTTAATATTACAAATTGTGAAATACTCAAAACATTAGTCCAAAAACCCAAGCTCAAACAATAACTCCAAAAGCCCAAGCAACTTAAAACCTGAGCCCAATCCAGCCATGGTCAATAAGTCAAATTTCGGTCTAATATTTAATCCCATATCCCAGGGTCAACGAGGTCAAACAATAGTAAAATAAATATACCCGCCCCTTTCTCCCCAGTTCACCCAATTACTATTCACACTAAGAACCCTAAAACACCGTACCATAAATTAACAGTGAGTAAGGGTATTTAAGTACAATTGCTTGGTTTCTAGAAGGAATTAGTGATGTCAGAGCATGTCAGATGCGAAGAAAGCACACGAATGGCTAGGTGGCAGCCTCCCATTGGCTCTACCACGTCACAATCAGTGATCCAAGGGTGATTAATCAAAGGGCAATCATGAGGAGAGGATCAAGGGCTCAGAATTAGACTCAAGAAGCACACCACACGGATTGCCAAGTTGGTAATCCGTGGATATTCCTTTCTAGAATCTCCTCATTCTTAGTATAAATAGATGCTTAAGCTGCTTGTATTGGGTGTGGAGTTTTAGAGTAGCTAAACTTTGCCAATTTCATTTCTCAGTCATTTTAGTGTAATTTTAACTTCAGTTGTAATTTTCTACTTTTAATGAAATTCATTTTTTATTTTTAATCATTTAGCTTACTGTTTTAGTTTATATTTTTCAGCTTTTATCTCATTAAATTTCAGTAGTGTATCAGTTTTTAAATCAACTTGTTTACTATTTCATTGCAAATCAGTCTTAGTTGTTTACAAAATTTCATAAAAACTCAAAAACATAAAAATAGTTTCTGTAGATTCAGCTTTCACATATGCTGATAAGTAGCTACTCTCATCTTATTTTAGCTTCACAGATATTGTAAAATTGTGGTTTGAGTTTACAATAGTTCCTTGTTCATTTCTTATCAAAAATAAAAAATAGTCAATTGTCCTAGTTATGTGATGAACTATAGTGAATTTTGACAAGCCAAAGTGAGATTTGGAAGCATTTGGCCTGTCTAGAGACAGGCAAGCTCAGTGAGCCCCCTCTGTTCATGCTGAGGGGGATTTACTTGGTAAAATTTCTGATTTAGGATCATACTCATTGCAACTGTTTGATTTTAGAATTATGCTTGTAGTACTGTTTTATTGAATTTGCTTGCTATTATTGCTGTAGTTATTGCTATAGTTGTGCTTGTTATATCTTTTATTAATCTGTTTGGTTTATTGATTAGTTGTAGTTTTTCATTTGAGATTTCTGAGATTCTGAATTAGAATTGATTATAGTGATTGATCTGTGCTTTGGTAGTTGATTTAAGAGAATTGTGACTGTACTTGATCATAATATCAGTGGTTAGAGATTTAGAATCAGTAGGCGTAGTGTTAATTGATAGTTGCAGGGGTGTTTGGATTAGATTAGGTAATTGTGGAATTGAGGTTTACTTGTTGTTATTTCTGCATCAGTAAGTTACCTTAGGAATATGCAAGTTATTTCTAGCATAAAAACCATAGGTACTTAACCAAAAAGTCAATTTGCTTCATGAACTCCAATTCTGAGTTTAACTTTTGATAATTGCTGCTATATTCTTAGATTTAGAAAGATTAGAGTTATACTTAGCTTGATTAGGTTCTAAATAAGCTTAGTTTCACATTTAGATTAAGTGTAGTTCAGTAGAAATTCATTTAGTTCATAATTATTAAAAACAGAAAAAGTCAAATCTCATTTTCTATTCTTACATACTTGTTTTATGCTATCGGGTTCCAGCTTCTTTTAGTCTAGCAAATAATAGTTTCTGGTAAAGTTTTGAGGTTTATAGATACTCAGTAGTGTAGTTAAGTATTTGCCCCCACAATATCTAGGTTTTGAGCTTATTTGGTATAGCTTTTTGGTTCTGCTTATTAGTAGTCTAAGCACTATTTCTGTCTGAATCATAGGGCTGCTTATGCCCATTTGAGTTTGTGCCTTGGTTTTCTTGATTGTTCTGAGTTCATTAGAGTTACTTGTAGTGGTTTCTTTTGATTTTGTTCTGTTGGCTTATTCTTGAGTGCTTATTGCTTATCATTAGCTTGATTTAACTGCTTATTGCTCATTTTCATTGCTTCTGTGTTTTCTCTTATCATTTCTAAGCATCATTGAAGTTAATTAGAGTCTATTGAATCTGTGTTTCAAGTTCGGTTAAGTTTTGTGGCAAGTGCTTATAAATAAGCACTTGCCATAAGCTGTTTTAGCTCAAATAAGCACTTTTGCTTATCATTTTCATTTCAAAATTTTTCTACAAGCTTTTTACAATATTCTAGATTTTCTATGAATTTTTCAGATTTTTCCAAGTTGATTTACTATTTTTCTTCATTAATAATCATTTTTAAATCCTTTTTATTATACAAAAATCAATAAAAAATCAGAAAAAGCTTTTAAAAATACAAAAATATTTTAGATAATTCTTTTATAATATTTAGATTTTTCAGATTAGATTTTATAATTTTCCCATTATTTTTTTACATTTTCCTTTATTTTTAATTACTTTTTAATTCAATAAATAGAAAATAAATAAAAAGCCATAAAAATATTTTTCTTTTTCTCAAAATTCTTTTTAATAGTTTAAGATTTTTAGAAATTTGTTTCACATTTGTAGGATCATTTTTAGTATAAAAGTCGCGTTTTATT
Organism: Artemisia argyi; assembly: GCA_030686995.1. Classification (NCBI taxonomy): domain Eukaryota; kingdom Viridiplantae; phylum Streptophyta; class Magnoliopsida; order Asterales; family Asteraceae; genus Artemisia; species Artemisia argyi. The sequence continues at coordinate 85,723,941 of CM060690.1, forward strand.
TCGTACGTTACGTTTAAAAATTGCGTTTGCATTTCCGTTTTCTAATTTTAGACTTTTGTGCATATATAGTTTGTACCTTCTGCATAATTCACTATATCTTTTCATATTTTGAATTTCACAATCACTTCTCACTATTCACTTTTCACTACACGATTCACAATTTGATTATTCGAGATTCCATTCAATTTTCGTTGGGAGAACTACCCGGGAAATACTTTCCTAAGTATTTCTTTGGAAAATAAATATATACTATAATTGAAGCACACCAGATCATCAAATGAAACAACCGTGTCGTCATCAAATATAATAACTGTGTTCATTTGTTCATCTTCTTGAGAAGATAAAGATGAGTCAGATGGAACAACTTGCGCCTTATCTGATTTAGAAGTAGAGGTTGATGCTATTTCATGTATTAGACATGTATTAAGATCATGTACCTGAGACAAACCGTCAGTGTCATACACTGGGCCTGAATCATTCAATTGATCCTGCATGTTGGCCATAAGCATCAGATCAACATTAGCTTCCAGATCTTCCATGTCATCATCGTTGTAAGCATTGGCCAAGAAACTGTTTTCCTGCTCAGTGAAAGTTCCGCCAGCTTCATCTTTGAGGGCTAGGAGTAATGCTTGCTTATGAAACTTGACGCCCCGTGTTCTTGGTTTTGGACAAGCAGTAGCAATATGACCTTTTTCATTACAATTGTAGCACCACACTGCATTCCCAGAGTTTGAGTTCCCAGTTTCAACAATTTCAGCCTTTTTCTGAGGAGCACCTGAGTTGTTTCAGAACCCTCCATTGTTGTTAAACCGCTGTCCATTTCCAGAATTTCCCGAATAACCACTTGAGCCTGATCTTCCATAATTTCGATTATGTATCTCAACCCTTCCATCTTGAATGACATCTTGATTCCTCGTGTTAGATGAAGAGCGAAGATGGTTGTTTGTCTTGTTTGAGAATTTTCTGAAGGCATGAGTAATAAGAGCAAGTCCTTGATTCAACGTATTGAAGTCTTCATCTTCATCATCATTGGAATTTGAGTAGTACATTGAATCACTGCTTTCATAAGGAACAAGTTGATTTGTAGCAGATTGCTGTGAAGAATCATATGGGATCATCTGATTTGAAGTTGTAGGTTGTGGGTAACTGAAGTAATTCTGTTCTTGAACATAAGCATGATTTGACATTGGAGGTGGAGCATTGTGAGATTGAGCTACGAGTTGGTGGTGGTGAGTAACCTCCTCGGAGAGCTCGATCTTTTTCCACTTCAGGTTCATGGTGCTTCAGAAAATCATACAACAAGCCATATGGTGCATCATGAAGATTTTTGGTTTGACGAATAAATGTCACATACTTTTGCCAATCAGGACCAAGACTGCTGACAAACTTAGCATTCACTGCGATCCTTGGTATTGTAATTTTATGTCTTTCTAGATCATTAACAACAATAGTGAAACGGTGATAATAGGATTCAAGTGTCTCCCCTGGTTCAATTATGATGTTGGTGTATTCCATATAGAGTTTTGATTCCATATCATCTTTGTTCAATTGAATGCCTTCCATTAGAAGATGAACATGTTCCCACATGGCTTTAGCCGTTTTCTGAGCATCAACACTTCGATAAATTGGATTTGGAATTCCTTGAAGTATGTAAATCATGGCATACTCATCTGCTTCGCGATGTAGTTTCTGTTCATCTGTAAGTTGAGATTCTGGAACAGGTTTTTCAACAGGAGCACGTGGAGGATCAGCAGATGGATCACCTCCTTCAAGTCTGGTTGGCTACTCAAATGGTCCTTCAAGTATCACTTGTTTCATAAATTTACCATGGGGTTTCCTGAGTTCAATAAACAGTAAGAATCGACTTGCCCACTGAACATAGTTTCCAGGTGTAAGCATTGGGGGTGTGTCAAGTGATCCTGCCTCATGTCTGGATTGTTGGGTTGTTATTACTTCACACATCCGATCAAACCAGTGAGGTTGTTTGGACGAATACTGAATTGGTTGTTGTGACATTGGATATGGTTGTTGTTGAGGAATGATCTGATGTTGTTGCATCAAAAGATGCTGTTGTTGTGGGTGGAATAGTTGTTGATGAAATTGTGATTGTGATGGTTGTTGATACAATTGTGGCTGATGGTATTGCTGTTGTTGATACTGCTGTTGCTGAGGATGAGAAAAGTTGTAATTTGGTGGTTGAGACATGTTGAACACTTGTGTAATAATGGATCTTGTAGAAGGTATAGTTGTTGAGCCAATTCTCGAAAACTTGCACAAGTGTGTTCTCGAAACTTTGGTTGAGGAAATTCTCGAAAACAATTAAATTCCTTGTGTTTTCGAAAACTTGGGTGTGTTCTCGATAATTTTGTGTGTTCTCGATAAAAGCAGCGTGTTCTCGATAAAAGGAGGATTATCGAGAAAAGATTAGCAAATTATCGAGAATACAACGACTAAGGAGATCAGAGAAGTTCTCGAAAGATTTGAAGGAGATTTCAAAAATTACACAATATATCGAGAACAAGAGATGTTTTCGAAACTTATGTAAAGTTCTCGAAACTTTTTAAGATTTTGAAAAGTGAAACCCACAATTTTTGAGATTATACAATAACGAAAATATCCAACAAGTCGAAGTGTTTTCTTTCTTATACAAGAGAGAAAAGCACTGAGTAATCAATCGGTAACACTTTAGGAGCAACGAAGAGTATTCTCGAAAGTGTGTCTTATGGTGTTCTCGAAACATAGTACATATGTATTCTCGAAACTTGGTAGATTTTTTGTTTTTGAAGAAAGCACACCAAAAACTAGTTTTTAATCAAAGATTCTTGTACAACTATCTTAATAATGATGAAACCTTAAAGAAAGTTGCAAACTTGACAAACTTTTCAAAAATTTGAGTATTTTTGAAAAAATGGTACAAAATACGAATCTTTGTTTTGGATGAAAAAGTTTGAAACTTTTTGTTTGTAAAGATTTGTAACACAAGTTTGTAAGCAAAGATGTGATAGAAACCAAGAAACAAACAAGAAAGTACAAAAAGATTAAAAATAACGAGTGAAAAATAATGTTTTGGATCGACTTCAACAAAAACAAGGACTACACCTTCTTCTAGCTAATGATACCACTTGTTAGGTCACCATTTAGTGATTACACAAGATATGTAATGATAGAAATGAGATGAGGAGAAGAGATGGTTGATTATAACAATGAGAGAAATAGAAATGCAAGAATTTCCTTAATGTAATGAAATAACCAACAAGTTTACATGAGACCTAAGCACTCTATTTATAGGCAAGGAGTAGGGCAACACTCCCTTCCTTCCTATCTCTTATAGAACGTGGGCTTTAGGCCCATGGATTAGTAATCTTAAGCCTAGTAAACTTAACATACAATGATATAAATAACTAAGCAACCTAATGTTTATTACAAATGACTGAGACTTGATAAATAGAAAAACTACGTTCCCAACAATGGGATTTGTCTAGCTATGCAGAGGCTGAGGTTCAAGTACATTCTGCAATTAAAGGATATTATCCTATTTTTGTGATCTTTTTTACTTGAAGATTGGAAATCTCAAAGTTCATCACAACAGATTGGCCTAGTACTTTGGATACTTGAAGCAGAACTCAATTGTTTGCCTACACTATCTCCAATAAGCCTTGGTAAGGTAATTGGATTTTAGGTAGGCAAGTAGCTGGCCTTCTTGTGGATAGTCTATCTGGTGTGTACTTATTCACACACCTTTTTCTGGCCAAATTAAGACCAAAACACACAAACTAACCATAAATGCCAAATATTTTGTGCTTTTGTGTTTGTGATCGTGTAGGAATGGATATTTCAGAAATTGGCAAAAATCAGGCCAAAAAGAACAAAAACGAGCACGAGTTTGGAAATCATAACAAAAGCCAGAGCCGGGGAAGCAAATTACTACTTTTGAGCTCAGATTGTCAAAACACACCTTGGAGAATCACAAAATGCCAAAAATAGACCTTGGAGCAAAAGTTTGCAAAATTGGCAGAAATGGTCCCTCAAGTTTGGAATTTGGCAGAAATGGCCCCTGAGCATTGGATTTTGGAAGAAAAAGTCAACAATGGTCCTTTGAGTTCACAAGTTATCAATTTTAGTCCCTGGGTGAAAAGTTTGAGGAGTTTACATGTTTGGTCCCTGCAGTTTCAGTTTTGGCATAATTAGTCCCTGGGATATTCAAATATGGAAATTATCAAAATGGTCCTTGTACTATTCAACCTTGGCAAGAAAGAACCCTTTGAGAACTTTGGAAAAGTTACAAGATCAGCCACTCAAACTTTCAGATTTTACATTTGTAGTCCTTGTGATAATTTCTACTACACCAAACGGACCCTTGTATTGTTAAAATCCAATCCAAAGCCAAAGCCTGGTCCAAACCCCTGATCCACCCAAACCACAGGCCCAACACCACTCCATCCCATTCTCTTTTTATTAATAAAACCCCACCCTCGGCCAAACGGTCAAACTTGACCTTGCTTCCCTCCTTCCTCACCCAACTTGCAACCTGCACACCATCACCTCACCACCCCCACCATCCCTGTCACTTCCACCACCCAACACCCCCTTGCACCTAACAAAACAACAATAATAAATGCAAATCCAATCCCACAAGCAACAGACCCCCAATTGGCTTGATACCAATTTTCCCGCCAAAATTATCCAAGGGCCTATATCACTCAAAATTGATCCAAGGGCTCAGAATCATGATGGGATTTGCTCAAACCACCAAGTTGAACCCTAATTAACATGTATAAAAGGAAGAAGAAGGCAGGAGATCAAGGAGTAGATTAATTAGAATAATAACTTGTCGTTTTTACATTTTCTCTGATTTCATTGTAACTCTTAGCTTTTAAATTGTAAGTTTCATCTTTCCAGTGTATTTGAAACTCATTTCAATCAAGCAATTTCAAGTTTTCTGTTTAATTTTCAAATTTGCATTTCCACTTTGAAATTTCAAATGAGAACTATGTTGTTTACAGTTGTTGTTTAGAGACTCAATAGCTCATATAAGCTCCTTGTATAGCTTCTGAAAGCTATTAGAGACATTAAAATCAATTGTAGTTGTCAAACTTAAAAATTCACAAAAATACCAAAAAAATAGAAGAAGAAAAAAATAGGTTTGAAGATGATGATGGCTGGAGCACTGTGAATATTGGATGGCAGTGGGTTAGTGGCTTTGTGGAAAGCCTATAGGATTGGTAGGAAAGCTTTTGTAAGGGTTTTCTTAAATTTCTAGTTTTTACTGTTCCATTGCTTATTGTCTGCTTATCTGTGCTTATTTGTGCTTATTAGGTATAATAAAGTTAGTCTCTTGCTTAATATTAAGTGTTAGTGCATTGAAACTTATTGTGCTCAAAAAGCTTAAGTCAACTGTCAATTAAGCATAAGTAGGAATCTTAGGTATTAATACTTGTAATACTTGTTTTTGTGGCCATTCAAGCTTATTAGAACCTAATAAGTCATTAGAAAGCAATTTCACAGTCATAGGTGTTCATTTGCTTAAAAGAACACAAATCAAGTATTATCTCAGGTTGTTTAGATTATCCTGCAACTCTGTGTTCACGGTTTTTATTGTTGTAGTTTTTGGTTCAAACAAGTTACATTAGGTCATAATAACTAAGTTCAATAATAAAAACCAGGTCCTATTTGTTTAAAAGTCAAACTTAGCTTAATAACCTCATAATTTGGTCACTGTTAGGAATTTAAGTGTTAGATCTCATCATATCAGTGTATAACTAGTTAATATAGCTTAGATTAGTTTCTTTTTATCTTATAACAACTTAATCAGCCAGTTAGGATCCTTAGAATCTCATATAAGTTAAACCTAGTGTTCTAAATCAAAAAGTCAAATTGCAAGGTTTTTAGAAAATTCAAATTTTCCAAGATTTTTCCTGATTTTAGTGTTACAAATTAAGCTTTGATCTTTTTGGAGGTTAAAATATATTAGCTTAACTTTTGAATTCCATATTTGGATTATTGTTAAGATTTTTTTCTCTGGCTTATTTGAGCTTGCAGGGAGAGAACCTCCCCTGCACCAGGGTAATTACCACTTTTTCATAAGCTCACGTTGAGCTTACCTGTGGACCCCAGTCCCCAACCCCTAGCTTTTTAGATAGCTTATTGGTCCGCTTCAATTAGCCAAGTCTTATTTTGGATCTCTGTAGCCTTGCCCCTAGCTTAATCAACCCCTCAAGTTACCCAGTTCATTCCTGCTGATTCATCAGCAGGAACCTAGGCCAGATTTCATAAGCTTCTCCTAAGCTCATTAGTGAACCATAAGCTCTGCTTATTGGCTTATTTCAAAGCTTACCAGGCCACCTTTCTAGACCTCCATTTTATTTGGACCCTTGGTCATCCCTGTGGGCCCCACCAAAGGCTGCAAATAGCCCATTTTGGCATGTTTGGCCTGTTTATAGCTTATTATTCCAAGTGCTTATTCAGTAATTTGAGCTTATTTAGTGTACATCTCTTGTGTTTATAGCTTATTGTTCCTATTGTAGCTTAATTGTAGCTTATTTCATTAAAAACTCCAACTGTTTAGCTTGTTAGGACTTCTGTTAAGCTTTTTGGTTTTCAAACTACTTATTTTTAAGTTTCATAAAAGTTTTTTTCATTAAAGTTACTTATTTTCAGTAGTTAAATAGTTGTGTAAAAGAAAAAAAAGAAAAAAGAAAAACCAAATTTAAAAATAGTGATAGCTTCTATTTAAGCCATTTGGTTTATTGTTCAGCTTTTTCAAAAAGAAATTTTCCATTTTATATTTTTCTTAAGTTTCTAATATTTTAAAATAGTTTCAAAAAAAATTTCATAATTTTCTGAGTTTATTTAGTATTTATTATAATTAAATTAAGTTTAAATAGTTCTAATTAAAAAACAAAAATTAATTTTCTTTCTGCTTATTTATAAGCAAAAGTACCTTTTTATATTTTTCCAAACTTTTATAATTAGTAAAGTATTTTTACAAAAATTCTCATAATTTTTACTGTTCATTTAGTATTTTTCATAATTAAATTAGTTAAAATAAATTTTAATTAATAAATTAGTAAAATAGTCTAAAAATAATTTTTATAAACTTTTATAATTTTTAAGGATTCCTGTAATGGTTAAGTAGTTTTATAAAAAATTTCATAATTTTATAAGTCACTTTAGCATTTTTCCTAATTTTAAATTATGTTTAAATTAGTTTTAATTAATTATTAAATAGTTTTAATTAATATTAAATAATAAAATAATCAAAAAAATAATTTTCTTTTTATTATTATTTTTTTTAATATTAAGTTTGTAAAAATTTCATTTTCACCCCCTCTAGTTTAAATTTACTTAAAACTCACATTTTTCTCAGCACGCAATCGTATCTGTTTTAATTTCAGTTTATGTTTAATATATATTCGTTTCCTGTAATTATTAATACTAATAATCCAAATCAATTCCAGTAGTGTAATCAAATCCAAATCATTATCTGTTACTTTCCTCAGTCACTAAATCATTCAAACGTTCCTAAAACACAATTTCAATCTCGCTGGGAGATAACGACCCGGGAAAACACTGTGCTTACACCGGATTATAAATTGATCACTACTCCCACTCAGGCTTGACCTGTTGACCACACCTGGTTGACTGGTTAGTTTGGGAGGAGTCACTATCTGTAATGTAGGTTTCCTGTATGTGAAGGTTAGATGAACTTGTAGGGCATTGCAAGTGGTTAGGAATAGAGAGCTGTGCAAGATGAACCTTCTTGGTCCTAACCTTGCAATGCCTTAGGAGGTAAGGCTGGTTTCCCAAAGAAGTGACCTATCTGCATCAATGAAGCATGCTTTCTTTTTGAGTTAAACTATGCTATTGAGGATGTAACTGCTGGTGTGTGTTTTTCTCATAAGGTTATGCAGGAAATGTAGTTAATGTGGCAGTATCCTTCTTGTGGTGAGAATTAGAGAGCTATAATCTTCATGATGATGCCTTTCAGTGGGTTCAAATAAGTTATAGGGTGGTGGTAGTTCTGTAATGGTCTTTTGATTCCACTATTAAGGAAATGTAATCATGAGATTATGGTTTTGGTGAATACGGTCTGCTATATGGGATGTTTGGATAGCAGAATTGCAGTTCTATTTTTTAATAGTTTTGTGTATGTTAGTTTAATACATCAGTTTGTTTGTATTGTTTGTGTTCAGAATTAGTTAAAATAAGGAAGTTGGGCATGTCCAACTTTTCCTTCTTTATATGTTATATTGTTTTGAATGATAATATGTATTCATCTTTTGCATAAAAAAAATTAATGAATGAAAAAAGGTAAAAAAGTTACATACCTGATATTTGAAACCAAATAAATAATAAGGAATTAAAGTCTTGAATTGTGAAGAAATATTGAATATTGAATAAGTAATCCTAAAGTATTAAAGTGGTAACTGTTAAGTGATGAAGAAGACGACCAAACTTCTCCTTTTCAATAATTCAATATGACGACCAATGTTGCAAAAATCGTGAATCGGTAGCCGGGCGGTCGACCACCCTACAGCCTGTAATCGGTCAAGGCGGTGATTAATCGGTGATTAATCGGTTTGGCATTTCCTGCATGTTTTGGGAATTTCTGGAGAGCAAACTAAAGATCTTAACTGATTCAAGCCTTCTATGTTTTCAAACCTCAATAAAAGGCTTCAATTCTGATTATGAGGCCCATTGTGCGTTATAAGTGAAATAAACGATCCCCAAATTAAGTAAAATGCCTAAATTTTTATTTTTTTAAATTTGACCGATTCGGCCGATTTTTGACCGATTCGGCCGATTTTTGACCGATTCTTTTCCCAGACCGATTTTTTTAGCCGATTAGCCTAAATCGCCAAGGTCTATGGCCGATTACCTTGGAATCGGCGATTAATCGGCCGATTTTTCCGATTTTTGCAACATTGATGACGACACATGACTTTGACTTTTATAATCTATTTGAGTAATGTGAATATTTTAGTTTGAGTGGGTCAAATGAAACTTTAGGTACAAAGTGAAGAAAACTAGAAGGAGGGTTGAATAGTTTTTACCGATTTAAAATTTAGTTTATAAAACTTTAGATCGATAGTATGTGAAACCTTTGGATATTGAGATATGGATAATGCAAGTTGCTTGAAAAGAAATAAATATGATGAAAGTAAAGAGATAGAAGAGTGACACAATGGATGCAACCAAGCGAAGACAAGACAAATCAAACCTTGAAAACGCCTTAGACTTCGAAGAAGAGATCTACGAGGAAGAGGTGCAAGATGGTGTAACCGAATTGCTTTCCGATTAAGAAATAATACAAGATGAAGTTGCTAATGAAAATAGGTCCATCGGATCCGATGAAGACATTTACGAGTAGCTTTTTGATGTATTATGTTTTAAGTTTATGTATTATGTTTGATGTATTTCCTATGTGTTAAATTAAAGTTGAAGTTATTTCAGTTTACTTTGTATAAACGACCAATAATGAAAAAAAAGAAGATAAAACCGGTTGTTTTCACTTGGCGGGCAAAAAAAAAAAAAAAAAACAAAAAAAGTAAAACAAACCCGGTTAACCGGTTAAAAACCGGTGGGTTTTTTGAATTTTCAAAGTTTGATTCAAATTTTGAGCGGGGAGGCGGGTAAAATGTGGGGGTCCGAAAATTTGAATTTTTTGGTTTCAAATTTACCATTTTCCCATTATATGTTTAGTATAGATAGAGGAGTTGTGTTTTTGTTTATTTACAACTTTTATACAGCCTAAATATACTCTAAAAAATCAAAACCGAAAGTATTTCACTAATGGCAAATGCAAATCAAGGACCCGAGGCCGAGGCTGTTGCACCAATTGCACCAGTGATTGTTTCGGTTTTACCATGCAACCGTGCACCAGATCCTTGGGATAACTTCAACTACGTCCTAATGTCGGATAACACGAGAAAGGCTTAATGTAATCATTGCTTACGTTTAATGAATCCCCTTTCCAACTCGGCGTTGAGGGCTCATTTCTACATGAAGTATTGCCCGACACTGAGCCTCGACGAGTCGATGTTGAGTAACTTTTCGACGTTTATGTTTATGTATTATGTTTGATGTATTTCTTTTCAATTGTATTTCTGTTGTAGTAAATAAAAGTTGAAGTTTATTCAGTTTACTTTGTGTAAAAGACGAAAAAAAAATCAAAACGGGTTACCAACTGGACCCAAACCAATTTCAACCAGTTGGGTTTTTTCCTCCTCAGACCCGATCTGTAACCGAACCAGTTAATCGACCAGATCGGTTTTTTGCCGTTGACTCGAGCCGTTTTGGCTTTGACTGGTTACCAAACGGAACCGGTTAATCACTTTTGTGCACCTCTATTCAAGTGCGTGATGTAACATGACATATGTTATCCCAAAGTACAAATTGTTTCATCATTTATAAACTAAGGGTCTGTTTGGTTTTTGGGTTTAGGGGCGGGGTTAAGAATCCAATGTGTAATCCGATGTTTGTTTGAACTTTTTACTATTTGGTTTAGGATGTTAGTCAAAATAATTGGTCATCTATAAATCTTAGGGTGCGTTTGGTTTGTCAATCGGATTGGAATTGGATTCGGATTTAGGAAAAGTTTGAAAGAAAAGAAAGAGAGAGAAAATTATTAAGATTTAAATTATACATAGGTTTAATAAGTTTTATGTATTTGTTTGAAATAAAGAAAAGTAGAAAATCATAAAAAGAATAAATAATATGTGGTTGAAAATATTCTATCAAATAAAAAGAATGTTTTGATTTGGTGGATTCATAAAAACCTACCAACAAAGGGTGGATTGAGATCTATCAAATTTTCATTCTTTCATTCCCAATTGTGGGCCTGCAATAATAACCAAACATAGAAATCATTTTTTCTTTTAGTGAACCCACACCAATCCCATAAACCAAACATCACCTTAATGGGGTACCCAACTTTTAGCCTCCTTTTACAAATGTGTGAACCCAATTAATTCTTTCTCACTCACTTTCTTAAATTATATTATTAAATAATACTTTTTATATTATAATTTTATTATAAAATATATTTTATTAATTTTATAATATATTTTATCTATTCAAATCCAGATACTAATCTACAACTTTACATTTAAATCCAAATATTAAGACAAAATTTCACCGTTCGTCCCTAAAGTTGTCGCGATTCGCACATTTGGTCCTTAAACTATTTTTTGGCATTTTCGTCCATAAACTCTGCAAACGACGGCGCATTTGGTCCCTGGGCCCGCATTTTGGCTACCCATGATCAATTTATTGATTACACACCTTGTGAAATTACTAAAATGCCCTTTTTTCCCTTTATTTTACAAACACATATAACACAACACACAAACACTATTAAAAACACACAGGCACAATCCAAAATCCAAAAATAAAAATCAAATTCAATCCAAACACCACCAGACTCCATGTTAATTTGGATTTCCAACCGCCACCTAATACCATGTTCAATCCAGTGCCAGTACAGGTGTTTTTAATTTAGGTGATGGCGGTGGGAGTGGGGGAGATAAGGGAGTGGCGATAAGGATGCCGGTGGTTGGGGTGTCGGGGATATTGAGTACCGATAAGAGTTTGCAGGATGCGTTTCAGGATTTGAATGCGCTTATGGTATTGTCATGCAATCAATTCTGTTGTTTATTGTTCGGTTTGCGTATAAATATATGGTTGTGTATTTAGGATTTCCATGTGTTTAGAGTGATTATTTGATTATTAGTTTTGAAATATATACGGTGGTGTGTGCGTTTAGACTAGCTTCAACAAATCCATTATTGAATCTCTGATTGTCTAGAGCCGTTTTGTATTAGATCCTTGAGTGATCAGAGTTTTTCGGACACTTAAATAGCATATGGACGCCTAAACTACAACCCCTCTTGTTACTGGTTATTTTCTGATACTGATTCTGGTTATTCTATATCACGCAATCACTTCTAAAACTGAATGCCAAACAATCCCCATGGCATGGACTGGAAACCGAGTGGACATCATGTAATTGTGTGCTGCTTCATGAGAATTAGTTAGAGAGGGTGTTTGGGAATGTTTATATAAGGCGCTTACCTGAATATACCTGAGCAAATTACAATTTTAGAGTGTTTGGATAAAACTGCTTATGTGCATTTTAGAGTAAATAAGCACTTTAAAGTAAAGCAAGCTTTTTGTAAAACAAATAAGCAGTTTAAAATTAGCAATTTAAAACACCCCATACAAACCAGAAGATAGGGTGCTTCTTGTTGAATCTGACGCCCATAACTCAATATCCTTGTAACATAGTTAGTAACTCATGTCTGTGCTGTAGTTTTGTAAGCATGATGAATAATAGTGTTATGTTTGCTCTTGTGTACATATTATTTTGCAACACTTACACTCAGGGGCCGTGGTTGTATGACTTTATAAGTCTGTTAAAAATTGCTTGATTCTCAGAGCAAAGCTAAAGAAATGGTGATGTTAGCTGAAAAAATGCAGCAAAAACTACTCTCGGGCTCTAGTTCTCAAGCAGATGCGACAAATGATCAGTTGGGGCCTTATACCACCAAGAGTTGTCCCGTCAGGTATTACTTAATTATTCCCCTCTTTCAATACTTGAAACTTTATTTTCAATTACTGTATCAAATAATTGCGCATGTGGAAACTACTGAGATTTATAAAAAAAACTGCTAATTTTATTATGAATTTTCATAATAGTATCCTTAAGTTTGAAAATGCTTTATCTTGTTCATTATAAACTTAGTTGGCTGATTTCGTGAAAATTTCATTAGAGAGAGTTGGTGGAATAATGAATATGATAGATATCTACTGTCTATTCAATCGTACACGTGGAACAGGTTCTTGATCTTATATTTCATAGTTTCAGTTTATTTCTACATATTATAGAAGGAACTTCTGATCTCTTGATATAAAGCCGTTTTATATTAGATGTGTTCTAATGTCATGTTGCGTGGGCATTTGGTTTATGAATGCTTTTGGTAAATTGTGGAAAACTACAAAAATTGGCATAAAGATAGTTCAAGAAACTTTGACTAGTTTTAATGAGTTCATGTGAATTACAGGAACTATTTGATGTATATGAAAATAAATAATGTAGATAAATGATGAATTATGGTCTTGGTGTTCAAGCTTAATTCTAATATGAATTCAGTTTAACCTAGTGAACTAAGGTCTGATCATTAGTGTTTTGGTTATGTGCTAAAATGGTTTCAGATTATGTCAAGTGATCTGTCCATTGGTGGCCATTTATTTGATGCGTCTAATGTTTAGTGACTTTGTCTTGTCTTTTAGCAAGTGGTCTCAACTTTCTTTATAATGAGTTTTTGTTTGGTCAGGTGTATGAGATAGGCTAGTTTCATGTACTTTTTAATTTGTATATTATTGTTTTTGTTTGTTGTTAATATGTTGCTTCCTTCCAGAAAAATGTATCATGTGATCGAAGTGATGGCTCCTAATAATTAAGTTTGCTAGAAGTTGTTAATAGCAGGCGAATAGTAATCTACTTTGATAGTGCATCAGTCATTTTTTTGCATCTAATATAAAACGGCTTTATATCAAGGTAAGGCACATATATACGTACACACCTGTATGGCTGTATCCCTTGATAGTGCATCAGTAATTTTTTTGCTGCGGCCGTGTTCGCTATGGGAGAAGTTTAATGTGTATGTTCAGTACAGTCCTGCATTTCTTTATGTGTTACTAGTGGATTATTTGTGCTCAGAATTGTGAAAATTGCTGATACTTTTTAATCTTTATTTCAGTATTTAGTTTGCCTTTACACGGTTTTAGCTGATTCCCTTATTTTACCAGTTATATTGCAGACCAGTAATGCTTAAGAAGTTTCAAGGCTTTTAAGAGAAAGGGTTGCAAGTTAAAAGTTTCAAGGCTTTTAAGGCTATGTTTGGCGACAGGTAGTAGTAAGCAGTAGCAATAAGCAGTAAGCTGTAAGCATTAGTTGCTTGTTTAAGAAACGTGTTTGGTAACGTAGCTGTAATTGTAATTAGAAAATGTAAAATTACGAAAAAGGGCATATACTTATGAATGAATGTTATTTTTTAAGGGTAAATTGGTAATATTAAAAGTAAAACGCTAGCGGTATATTGGAAAGCTTCTTTAGGAAGCATTAAGATTGCAAGCTTTTAAGGTGTTGCTAAACGCTAGCACCAGTGTTGCCAAACAAGCATTAAGACTGGAACGCTTGTCGCTTACCGCTCTTAAACGCTTCCAAAAAGGTGTTGCCAAACATGACCTAAGAGAAAGGGTTGCAAGTTATATCCATTATTGACTGAAGTCTTCGGTGATCCAACTTTTGCCTCTCGAACTTCAAAAGAACATAGGGTTTGAGTCAGCTGGGGGTGAGGCTGGTGAGAGTGAGGGTACTCAGAGTGATAATAAAAAGCGTAAGTCGGGAGGAGATATGCTTGAAATGAGAAGAATGAAAACGAGTTCTGGAAATGACAAATACGAGGCCTTCTTGGATGTTTGGAAACAATCAATGATGGCCTTCATGGAAACAATCAATGATGGCCTTCTGGAAATGACATTCTTGTACATGTTTTATATTTGACTGATTTCTTGTTTATTTTAGTTTCATACATTCTTGTACATGTTTTATATTTCACATCAAACACAAAATCTAAGTGCACATTCAGTACATGATCCGGTTTCTTATATTAGTTCCATACCCAAATTTTAGCATGACAAGTATCATACTTGTGCTTTAAACCAAAAAGTATAATTCAACACCCCATGAGCTGCATCAAACAAGTCCAAAATACACAATCTGGTTGGGTTTTTTACACAAAAAGACAACGAAATATAAGTCCAAAACACACAATCTTTTGGCATGATAGTATGATCCATCCAAAAAGTGAAAGCAAAATGCTAAGAAACTTATATCCAAGCCTTCATGACTTTTTTATTAATGAATGTGGTGTAAATGAGAACCCTCCTTCAAATGTAGTAAAAATAAATGTACCAGTACTAACTTGCAAGAACTAGCAGTACAATTAAATGTAGCAGTACTAACCCCACAAGCCTTCATGGGGAAAAAAGAAAGAAATGCAAGCTAGTGAACGGGCCAAAAAATTCATGTAAACCTCTTGAGTAACAAAGATTCATGATGACAAAATAACAAAAAGGTTAAAAATATCATGACAGTATTACTTTGATTTTTCATGATGTACATTAAAACACTTATCTTTTCCTAAATATATTAATGATAAACTTAAAAACTCATCCATAAAATTTCTAGTGTTTGACAAAAATAATACTGGCCAAAAAATTGACCCTATCAGGTACATAAACCATGCATATCTAGATGCCTAAACTTAATAACTTCACCCATTACAATAAAACGAATGAGGACATGTACTAAATGATCCTATTAAATAAAGTAAACTAGATTTCTAAGTGGCCGACACCACATCAACAATAATACACACATCAGGAAAATTAGTAGTATGACTGCTAAATGGATAGTCGTAGCAGATTTTGTGTTAGTTTTCAAAAACCCATGTTGGATACATTGAATTATATGTGTTTGTAAATTAAGAGAAGAATAAAGGGTATTTTAGTAACTTCACAAGGTGTTGAACCAGCAAATTGACCATGGTTAGCCAAAATGAGAGTTTAGGGACCAACCACGCCAAAAATGGAGAGTTCAAGGACGAAAATGCCAAAAAAATAGTTTAAGGACGATATGCGCGAATCACGACAACTTTAGAGACGAAAGGTGAAATTTTGTCAAATATTAATCTAAAACAATCTACATACCAAACGGCCCTAAACTTTGATTAAATAAAAGAGGGTTTATTTCTTCCAAACCAAAACCCCAATTCAATTCAATGAAGTTACTCCGTTCAATCTCCGGTAAGTCTCCGACCAACATCATTTCCACATTCATTTTCATCCAATCTTATACTAACTGACATTCTTTTATTCTTTTATCAGCAAATCACCGGTCACTTCTTGGAGGATCCGGCCGCCGAAACTTTGCAGTTTCCGCGGACGATTACGCAAAACGCAACTACGCGAACAATGTCTCTGAATACAATACTGTTATTGGATCCATCACTTCTCAAAGAAGGTTTGTATTTTTTTTTTTAACATCATTTTGTTGAAATGGGGTTTTTTGTGATTAGGGTTTAGGGTTTAAGAGGATTATTTATCATTTCATTAACGGGTTTAGGGAATTATTGATATGGGTGTTTTGAAATAAATGTATCCAGCTCGACACAGAATTCTTTAGCGCGTTAAATTACACTTTAATCTTCCTATTAGGTGTACTAAGTGACACTGGTCATTTAGTACTCACAATAGGAAGATTAGACAGTTTGGTGTATTTGATTATTAGTATCGTTTCTTAATGAGTTTTTATGATAAGGGTTAAGGGTTTAAGGGAGGGATAATTAGTTAAAAAGTATCCAACTTGACACAAAAAATTTTAGCGCGTTGTGAAACCTGTTTTTCCCTAAAAATTACAAAACTTTCTAATCTTTCTATTGTGTTGTGTGTACTAAATGACTGGAGTAGTAGGTGACACTGACACTAACGTGTCACTGGTCTTTTAGTACACCCAACAGGAAGATTAAAAAGATAGCATAATTTAAGAGCGAAAAAAGTTTGATAGGTGCAAAGACTTTTGTGTTGAGTTGGATACATTCTAACTAATTATCCTTTTAGTAAGGGAATTATTGATGTGGATTTTTTGAAATGTGATAGGAATTGGTTGCTGAGAGACGTGTATGATGATATGATGTTGGATGGAGTTAAACCTGAGAGAGATACATTTCGTGGGTTGATTGCTGGTAGTATGAAAGGTGTTCGTTTGCAGGATTGTTTCTTCTTTCGTGATCAGATGAAGTCTATGGGTTATATCCCTGATGTACGTTTACGTTTACCAGATTATTTGTATTTATTCTGTTGTTTCGAATGTTAATGAAGCTGGCAACATATAGTATTAGCTGAATGTAGCTCATATAACATAATGGCTGTACAATATAGTGACTTAGAGAGTATTTAGGATTTGCTTATCTATGAATAGTAGGTAACAGCTAAAAAATAATCAGTTTAGGAAATAGTGTTTGAATTTTCTTATGCTGTAAGCTAATGTAATGCCAGAAAAATGCCAGAAAAAAAAAAAAAAAAAAAAAAAAAAAAAAAAAAAAAAAAAAAAAAAAAAAAAAGGAATAATTGTTTAAAAAACTGTTAATCGAATCCATTTGAATCTAGGTTTGGTGTTCAAATGTGGCCTTCGATTTATCTTTTGCATTTTAGGTTATCTAGTTGTCATCATTAATTCATTGCTAGTTGCTGGTCATACTGGTTTTTGGTAGGTTACTTTAATTCTCTTTGATTGTTTTTTAACAATTATTTGTTATCTGACATTGCTCATTTCTGTTATAGGTTGTTCTGTACAACTTCATGATCGCAACGTGTGGAAAGTGTAAGAACTCTGTTGAGGCTACACGGGTATGTATTCTCAGTGTCATAACTTAGTATACAATAGTTTCTGATAGTGTGCATATGATCTTATACACTCCTAAGTCCTAACCATTTGTTGTCTCTGTATATGAAGCTTTTTGAAGAAATGAAGAGGCTTGAAGTAAAGCCTACTGGACAGACATTCATCTGCTTGATTAATGCATGTGCAGCCGCTGGCCGAGTGGATCAAGTGTATGTATTTTGTGTTTTTCCAAAAATATATAACCCATTTGTTGCCAATTCTGAACTATCACATTACACAAATAGTTATGACTTGTGACATGTGACATGTGACAGTTCTCAAAATTGTTGATTACTTAAGATCTTGCCCAGAATCGCAAGTTATGTCATTTTGATAGGCCATTCTCATAAAATCATGACATATTACTTTATTTCCATTCACTTCATTGGAGATTTATTTCAATTGTTAGATAATACTGGTTTAACATTTCAGACAGGCAATCGTTCGTGATATGACTGCTGCTGGTCTTGGTTTAAACAAATACTGCTACGCTGGGCTCATATCCGCACATAAAAACAAGCGACCATTAGCTGAGGACACTTCTGCTAAGGTAAACCTAGAAACTATCTTGTAAGATGTCGTATACTTTGTTTTTATCCCGCTCCAGGAATTCGATTTTTTCATTTGCATGAAAAAGATTTTGGAGCTTGTTGAAAACTCCAAAGGGTGGTCTTCGGTAGAACAGCCAAGGGACAGTGCTGAAAATGTCATGATGGGAATTCCCGAGGAAGAGTTATACAACATTCCAACTGCTAACTATATTAACAGGAGGTTTGGATTTGTGCAAAGGTTCCTCACAGTATATCATGCTGCCTTTCATGCTTGCGCCGACCTCAAAGAGGTTCAGGTACTTAAAGCTTTAAGCTATTATAAATGACTGTATCCAAACTCATATTCATATCATGAAGTGCATTAAGTTTTCTTTTCGATTACTGAAATGACAATTCCACAGCTTTACCTGTAGCAATACTGTTATTTACCTTATCTTTTGACGGAGTTGTGTTAGATCCACCAAATTTATTGCACCAATTTGTTGCTTATAAGATTTTGATTTTACGATAGGGTTAGTTCGTTGAGCATGTGGCAAAATCCTGTTAGTCAATTAGTATGCAAAGGGCAGCATATTAGTTGTATCAGGGAACTCCATCTTGATACGAACAAAAACCTTTAGGTTCAATGGGTAACTGTTGCAGAATGATTATAGACTTGCAACAGCTGATCCTTTGGTTCAGTTTTCTGTTTTCTTCTGTTAATTCCCTTTGATGCCTGACAAGGATAGTTATAGAGGTCGCATGTGCACTGCTGCTCCATTGTTCTAGGATTACTATTTTTTACTTCTCACAGTTCAGTGGGCCATGGCTATTGACCCCATATATCATTGATCCCTTGGGAATCCATTAGTAGATGCATTAAACCCTTTTGTAGTTCTCTTTATAATTTTTATTAGTTAACTATTTAGCAGTTTAGAATCTCAAAACTCAATGATTGCTGAACAACTTGCATGTGCTTTGCAATATATTCATTGTTAAATCATTATTGAACCTCTCACATCCATGTTCATTGTTGCAGGCAGTGGATACTCTTCAAGAGATGCTAAAGAATGATAATAAAACTCCTGATATCTTTATATTGATACAAATTTTGAGGTAATAATTAATTAGTTCTGTTAACATTAATCTTATCTGTGGCGAAAAGGAAAAAAGTTTCTGCCATTTATGACTTATTCATTCGCTGGTTTTAAGTTCGTCTGTTTTCCTTCTTCTAATCTCATAAAATGTGCACTTGCATTTCCAGAAATTTCTCAGTATCGCATCCATGAGGATTAACTGCTTAAATTATTTTTCTATGATTATTGGCATTTAGGTGCTACCTGAATTCTGGAGACATTGATCGTGGGCTTAAAGTTTTTGAAGACTACATGAGCTCAGGCAGCCCACCTATACCAGAGCTATATTCTGTAAGTTTGGGATTATGTTATTTGGTGTTTGAACTACAATAATTATTATTGTGCTGCTAGAAATTTCTTTTGTGCTTATATGAATCAATTAATAATTAAAACTAGATGTTTCGCTGATATTGCAATTTAGTTGCCAACTTCTTTAATAGCATTAATTACTTCATTACGATTATAGTTCCTGAACTTGATGCATATCAAGTTGTCATATCTGAAAAAGTTTGTCCATATATTGCACTTTATATCTTTGAAACTAAATGTTTATAATCGAGTACCTTGTTTTTGTAGACACTTATAGAGGGAGCCATGGTTGGTCATACACCCAAGGGTATGGAGATTGCTCTAGAGAAACTGGTAAACTACTGACGTATTTTAATTCCATACATGACTTATACACCCAAGGGTATGGAGGTATCTCTAATTGCTGAATTTTTGGTTGATTCAGACAGAGATGACTAATAGGGGCATTAACCTGCTTCCCATAACGGGTAATGCTCTTCTCCTTGCAGCATCTGGAGAAAAGGTAAACAAAGCTTCTAGTGTTATCGTCATTATGGTCAATCTTGTCTGCAGTTGTTTTGCTTGTGTGATGTTTTTTAGGCTGTGGTCAAGTGTTATTTTGTTTATACGAACCTTTTGTTTGCAGACTGGAGGATATACCCTTGCTAATATGATATGGGATCTGATGCAAGCTCGTAATAATACTCCATCTCTTCCTGCTGTTCAAGCATATTACAATGGCTTAAAGGTGAAACTCGTTTTTTATCCTAGTGATGTTTCTTTTGAAAGAAAAGGTGGCAAATTGTGCGAGTCGGGTGGGTAAACGGGTCAAAACTGGGTTGGATGAAAATAATTTGCTTAAAAAATAAAAATTGTTAATCAATATTAGTGTGTGAAGAATCAGTTCGCATCTTTTGTTATATTAATACTAATCTTTTTTTAGTATATGTTTGGAGGTTTTATGCATCAAAATAACACTTTGAAGGATGTCTCGCATGTTTGACCTGTCAAACCCAGCTTATTTTTTACTAATTTGTATAACTTTACCCACTTGACCCCGTTTCTTTTGTAGCTATTTTATTAAAAGTTTGTTTTACCCAATAGACTTGTCAGCGATAAATATAAACTGTAATGACCCATTCTTGAGTAAATGTATCATAATTGTCTCCGCTGTGGTTTTGTGTGTATGTTCTCATGTGAATGCTTTTTGCATTGAAAATAGGACCGAGAGATACCTGAAGACGATCCTAGACTGTTGTTAGTGTCTCGCACTCTTGACAATTTGCGCGCAAGATTTGGAAGGAACCCTGGACAATTTGGAGACAGAAGATGAAGAACATCTGCTTTATGAAGTTTCCCCTTTTGTTGTATCCTAGGCAGAAGTTTGATATTCAATTTTGGATGATTATTTTTTGTTCACATCTATAGTTTGCAGTATCAATGCTGACAAAATTTACTGTTTTCACTAGAACTTTCACGTTGCTAATAAAAGTTAACTTAGTTTGTTATTGCACAGTCGAAGGTTTTGTAATAGAAGGTGACACTAGACATTACAGTGCCACGGTGGCCATAAACTAAAAAGCTAATGTTAAGGCGTATTTGGCAACTGTTATTCTAAATCTGTGTTATACCATCATTTTCATGTGGTCTTTGCGTCATGTCTTTTGATAAAGCTAGTTTACCATGCATATTTTGAGGATACAGAATAGGCTAGTCTGATATAATTTTTTACGAATAGTTATTGATGACGTATAGTCTATAATTGGGCTACGAGCCCAAATGATAAACATTACTAAGCCCAAACCCATCACGAATGGGCTATCATGACAAATGACTTGGGCCATAATACCAATGGCTTGGACTCACGAAGTCCGAAGCCCAACCTAACTACCCGGGCATAGGATAAGGATCTTCTATTTACGGAATAGATATCCTTACCCCGGATAAGCACCACGTGTGCGAAGAGTAAGGAGCAAGAAACCTACACGGTTTCTGCGCCTATATATATAGAATGATACATTCTCATTAAAAGTACAATTCACACAATCCGTAACTCTTCAACAAAACTCTAAAGCCGATTACTTACTCTCACGCCGGAGTCTAATCGTGGGAGACAATCCCACGATAAGCCTAACGGTGTTGTTTACTTTCTTAGTGCGCAGGTTTCATAAGCACTAAAGTTCTAATTGATACGAGAGCAGGAGTCCAAACAAGGTAAGCCCAACTTTTGTATCAACAAAAAAAAAAAACTCACGTTTCTCTCTGGTGACATATGGCGACTCTCAAAAAACCTTAACCTCCCATAATCGTGGCTTAATCATCAATCTTGATCCTAATCTCAATAACAATTGTGTTCTTGATTAATTAACTGAGTTTAATTTGATCTTTAACATTGTTTTTATCGGTATTTAGCCTTGATTCGATTAGGTTTCGTTTTTTTTAGGGTTTTTTGTTAATCGTCGTTTAGGGTTTATTAGGGAATCGTTTTTATTAATTCTTATTCTTCTGGACGATTCAAGATGAAAGTCGGTTAGGGATCTTTTGGGGCTTATATATTCATGCCTTAATTTCTTAAGGCTCTCGTTTTGAATATAGGCGGTGTTCTTCTTGTTTTTGCATGTGCGATTGTTTTTTTTAGGGTTTCGTTGCTGTTTTAATTGCTATGGAGAAAGTGAGTTTTGATAATTTGGATTTGGGTACGGGAGTGGAGAATACGTATTCGGTGTCGAATGTGACTGTGAGGAAACATAAGAAGTCACAAAGGAATGCTACCGTGAATGATACTAGTAACACTGCCGTTGTGGAGAACACCTCTTCAGATTCTAGTTTAGCGACTGACGATCAGACCAAATCTACTAAAAGTAAGCATGATTATATTAATGTTTTGTTTGGTGTGTCGCTTAAAACTATGAAGGATATTGATGATTTCACCAAGGGTTGTGAAGATGGTACATATTCGGTGTGGAATGAATTGGAAAGTGATGTTAGAACTATGGTTATGGAGGCTGTTTGTGGATTGGCGGAGGTTTTTATTGCTAAATCTACGACCACTAAACCTACTCATGAGTCTCCTATTGTCCAAGTTGATTCAGTTTGTGACGGAGTTAATGTTTCTATTCCACGTAGAGTGGTCGAAAAGGTTAGTGCACGTCTTGAATACACTCTATATGGTTACTTTATTGGTAATAGAATGGCGTTTCCTGTGGTTGAATACTATGTTAGAAATAATTGGGCTAAATATGGATTGAAAAAGATTATGTTGAATGCAAAAGGTTTTTTCTTTTTCAAATTTGATACTCAAGCTGGTTTAGAAGCAGTATTGGAAGATGGACCTTGGTTGATACGCAAATCACCGATCATTCTCAAGAAATGGTCAATTGATACTAGATTATGTAAGGAAGAGTTGACCCGTATTCCGGTATGGGTTAAATTACATGATGTACCCATTCAAGTATTTGAAGATGATGGTATTAACTTGATTGCGTCATTTCTTGGTAAACCTATTATGCTTGATTCGTACACTAGCTCTATGTGTAAGGATTCTTGGGGTAGAAGTAGTTTTGCTCAGTGCTTAATCGAGATTTGTTATGAGGCTGAGCTTGTAGAGGTTATTACTGTTGGTGTCCCCTCTCTTATAGGGGATGGGTTTACTAGAGAAACTATCCGCGTTGAGTATGAATGGAGGCCTCCCAGGTGTACTTCATGTAAGATCTTTGGGCATACCCAGGATCATTGTCCTAAAACCATGGCCAGTCCTCCTGTTGTCTCGACTCCCAGTGTTGCTACTCCGGCAGAGCCTCCTAATGATGGTTTCCATAAGGTAAATCATAAGAAGAAGAAGGGTAAAGCCCACTCTAGTAACGTGACCCAGGTTGGTATCTCAGTCAAACCGAACCTTAGGTATGAGCCTAAGAAGACTACTAGTGAGCCAAACAAGAGAGTTACTAATAGGAATTATGTGCCTACATCGTCATCTATGTTGAAATCTAAAGGTTTATCCTCTAAGGAAAGTGATATAACTACGTCAAATCCATATGCTGCTTTGGCTACTGATGAAGGTGGTGATGAAGATTTTGTTGTTAACGAGTTTGATGAATCGGCTAACTTATTTCCTCACTCCAATAATGATGGTGGTCCATCATACACGGCAACAGTTGGTTAGCTTGTTTTGTTTAGTTCTTTTCTAGGTTCATTTTTTGATTCTAGAAGTTGTTTTGAGCTTTTGGCATGTCATAGGCTATAGGCTTTTTTTTATCAAGCTATTTAAGCTTGAGGTTAATGTGGTACTTCAGTCACATTCCATTTGTACTTAAACGTTTGGATTTTAATATATTTACCAGGGTGCAGGATTACTCCCCTTTACCCAAAAAAAAACTTTTGTATCAACAAGGGCGCCATCCGTGGGACCCTACACTAAGAACTCAAGACCAGGATGCCCGAAAAACAAGAACTCAGGGCAGCGGACTCCGCAGCCGGAGAAAACACGTGATGATTCACATAGGAAGAAGCATCAAGATTCGACTCCAAGGCCAATCTCTGGAACAACCAGTGCGCCTAGTCATCGCGAGTCGAATATAACTCCAATCCCTACCACGGTAGAATTGCCTTTGGGGACAACCCAAGCCACTACCGTAGTCCCAAGCGCTGAGGACATTCAGCGCACTCTCTTTACCACTCCCCACCAAACGGCACCCATAGTGGACAACACTGCGCCACCAGGAGCACCTAATAGAGAGAGGGAACCTCGTGCGGAGACGGACATCCTCACAGTAGAAGAGGATACACCTGAGGTAACATTAAACGATTTTGTGTCTCAACATTACGAGACTTTAACTAGTCTCATGCGAGAGGAGGCAAGAAGAAGGCCAAGCCACGACCTGAAAAACCGGCTAGACTTTGGCCAAGAAAAATCTCCACCGCGCCACTATGAGCGCGAAAACTATGAGAGGCTTACCAATGTCCACGACAGACTTGGTACAACATCTAACTCTCAATACTCGGAGGAATACGAAGACAACGTGAGGCACACCAATGTCCACGCTAGGCTTGGTGGCCGCAGGATGTAAGATAGACTTGGACGACAACGCTCACCGAGCGTAAGCGTCTCAAGGTCAGGAAGCAGAAGAATCCAAGATAGGCTTGGGAAACACTACTCCCCAAGTAGAAGCCCTTCAAACTCGGACTCCGAGGAAAAACGGCGCAAGCGCCACAAAAGGAACAACTCCTCTTCAAGTAACTCCTCGGACAACGAGGATAGAGAGACGGGACATTGGAAATCTAAAAACCAACGTCGGTACGAGGAAGATGAAGATATTTCCCTTCCTTGGCGTCGCCAACAGGTTGATGCGTTCACGCGACGCATAAGCGATTTCTCAGATGACAAGAGAAGGCGCATACCCACCAATGTTAAAACATATGATGGAACAGGTGATCCTGATGATCACCTAAAAATTTTCGAGTCAGCGGCTGCTATCGAAAATTGGCCACAACCTGTGTGGTGCCATATGTTCAACTCTACCTTAGTAGGGAATGCACGAACATGGTTCAACAAGCTTCCACGACGAAGCATAAATGGGTTTGAAGAGTTGCGGAAGGCATTCCGCCTAAATTTCACGCAACGAAAGAAGTGCGCAAAGAACCTTGTGGAACTAGCCAGAGTGAAACAGCGCCAAGGGGAATCCACAAGCGCTTATATGGAGCGCTTCAAGTATGAATGCATGCAAGTCAAGGCATGCCCCGAGGTACTAAAAATCTCAGGGTTCATGAACGGGATCAATAACCCAGAGCTGATACGGAAGTTAAACGATAAAGTACCCCAAAGCTTTGATGAGCTAACAAAGCGCACCAGATCCTTCATCCAAGGGGAAGCAGCGGCAGCAGACAACAAAAAAGGTTACTCAACCTTTAAACCATAAGAACAGTCTAGGAGACAATCCAATGATCAAAGTGGTAATCGCAACAAGAATTACCGCAACCAAGGTAGTGGAAGGGATAACGACAAGTACGTCCCACTCACAAAAATCCCTAAGGAAATATTCACGGCAGAAGGGGCAAATTTCCCAAAACCTCCACCTATGCGCACTCCAGAAGAGAAGTGCATAGGAGGAGGATACTGCGAATACCATGAGCAGAAGGGTCACACTACTAACGAGTGCATCCAACTACGTCAGCTAATTGATAAATTAGTGAAAGAAGGGAAGATGGACCACCTCGTTAAAAACATTAAAGAGGGGAAAGATAGACAAAAGAATGGGGCCAAAAAAGAGATACCAAAAAGTAAGGCTGACACAATATACATGATACAATCATGGCAGCGAATTACGAAACAAAAGTCAGCCAAAGATTTTCCAAGGGAAACCAAATCTCTTTCCCCACTCTTACTGCGGACAACGCAGTGGCAGAACCACTTACCATCGAGATACAAGCGGGGGGTCACGATATCCACCGCATGTATGTTGACGGAGGAGCGTCTGCGGATATCATGTACGAACACTGCTTCAAGAGGCTACAACCTGAGATACAAAACCAGTTAATTCCGGCCACGACGTCGCTGACTGGATTCACATGTGAAAAGATTTGGCCCATGGGACAATTACGCATACTTGTGGTAATCGGTAATGAATACCATTCCACAACAGCCTGGATGAACTTCATGGTAATCAGGTCTCCCTCGTCATACAATGGCATCATTGGGAGACCAGGAATATCAGCCATGCGTGCAGTTCCATCCACAACACATGGGATGCTCAAGTTCCCAGTGGAAGGAGGGATCGTCACCCTCTACAACACCACTGCATCTCTAAGAGAATGCAACATAGTGACAGATGAAGTTCTGCGCGCTCCAGAACAGCACACAACCAAGGTGACAAACCTAAAAGTTGCAATCCACCCAGATTATCCTGACCAAGAGATATCAAATGGGGATCACTGTCCGACAAGGGCAGAGCAGCTGTGTGCACATTATTGCAAAAGAACCTAAACATCTTTGCATGGGAACCCAAACACATGATCGGAGTGCCAAGAGCCATTACGGAACACAAGCTAGAAATCCGACAAGGATATCCTCCAATACGGCAGAAAAAACATGGCCAGGCTCCAGAACGCGCAAAAGCTATCCTGGAGGAAGTGCACAAGCTCGTGGACGCAGGTATCATGCGAGAAGTTTATTACCATGATTGGCTTTCCAACCCAGTGATGGTAAAGAAGAGCGATGGTAGCTGGAGAATGTGCGTGGACTTCACCGATCTCAACAAAGCATGTCCACAAGACTGCTATCCGCTACCAGAAATTGATTGGAAAGTAGAATCCTTGTGCGGGTATCCCTTTAAATGCTTCCTAGACGCATACAAAGGATACCATCAAATTCAAATGGCCAAGGAGGATGAAGAAAAAACAGCCTTCCACACGAGTCAAGGGGTATATTGCTACACAAAAATGCCCTTTGGCTTAAAAAATGCAGGAGCCACATACCAACGGCTAGTGGATAACGCATTTGAGAAGCAAGTGGGCCGCAATTTGGAGGTCTATGTTGACGACCTAGTCATAAAAAGCCATACCGAAGATGAATTGGTGCGTGACATAGAGGAAACGTTTAAGACATTGGGAAGAATAAACATGAAGTTGAATCCCAATAAGTGCACTTTTGGAGCAACAGAAGGCATGTTTCTGGGATACCTAATAGAACCCGATGGTATAAAACCTTGCCCAGAAAAAACAAGAGCGGTCATCGAACTACCTTCACCGCGCACACTAAAAGAAGTCCAGTCACTAAACGGCAAATTAGCCGGACTAAATCGATTCTTGTCTAAATCAGCGGACAAGTCACTTCCTCTCTTTAAAACACTCACGAAGTGTAAAAAAAAGGGAGATTTTCGATGGACTCCAGAAGCGGAAGAAGCTTTCCAACAGCTCAAACAAAACCTAGCAGAGCTACCCAAGCTTGTCGCACCCCGACAAGGGGAAGAACTGATCATGTATCTATCAGCGACCCATGGAGCAGTCAGCGCGGTGCTACTGACAGACAGAAACTCTGTTCAAACACCCATATACTTGGTAAGCAAAGCTCTCAAGAAGACAGAGACTAACCACACCGCTATGGAGAAACTGGTCCTAGCCTTAGTATTCGTAGCTAAGAGACTGCGCAGGTACTTCCAAGCGCATCTAATAGTTGTAATTACGGACCAACCCATCAAGCAGGTTATCTCTAAACCTGATGCATCAGGGCGGCTACAAAAGTGGAACGTGTTATTGAGTGAGCACAACATCTCTTATAGGCCGCGCACCGCGGTCAAGGGACATATATTGGCTGATTTCATTATCGAGAAGCCAGATGCTGATACTCCATCACCAACGGTTGACGTACCATCACAAGAACCATGGGTTCTATTTACAGACGGATATTCGTGCGCAGAAGGGTCAGGCGCAGGCCTTATCCTTACCAACCCAGATGGAACAGAACACACTTACGCACTGCGTTTTGAATTCATAGCCACAAACAATGAGGCAGAATATGAAGCATTACTGGCTGGACTCCGCATAGCAAATCAAATGGGTATAGGAAACCTAGAAGCTAATGTGGATTCACGATTAGTAGCTAACCACGTGTTAGGCGAGTATGTGGCCCAAGAGGAACACATGATCCAATACCTCGATAAGACCAAGTCCTTGATCAAGGATTTTGACAAGTTTTCCATCAAACAAATCCCACGAGGAGAAAATAAAAAAGCAGATGCGCTAAGTAAAATCGCATCTACAAGCTTCGCACACCTGTCAAAACAGGTATTGGTGGAAACCTTGAAGAACAAATCCATCTCTGAGATGGAAATCTCCACAGTGATAGAGGAAGAACATCCTACATGGATGACACCCATCATGGATTTTATTAGCAAGGGAACACTCCCCCAGGAACAAAAGGACGCACGACAGATACGGCACACAGCGCAGAGATTCGAACTTCGAGATGGTATCCTATATCGGCGTTCATTCCTACAACCATGGCTTAGGTGCGTCGGACCTCTTCAGGCAGACTACGTACTCCGGGAAATCCACGCCGGATCTTGCAGCATGCACTCAGGACCACGGTCTGTTGTAGCACGTGCCTTGCGATCTGGGTACTATTGGCCTACCATGCACTGAGACGCGCGAGACATGATTAGAAGATGCAACGACTGCCAAGTCCACAGACCCATTCCGCGTCGACCACAACATGAGCTAACACCCATCACCTCACCATTGCCATTCCATAAATGGGGAATTGACATTGCTGGCCCTTTCCAGTCGCGGCACGAGGACTTAAGTTCCTCATTGTCGCCATTGACTACTTCACCAAATGGATCGAGGCAAAAGCAGTGGCATGTATCACAGGCAACCAGGTCAAACGATTCGTTTGGGATAACATTGTATGCCGCTTTGGCCTACCTGGAGAGATTATTTCGGACAACGGAAAACAATTCTGTGATAACCCATTCAAAGACTGGTGCGCGCAGTTAAACATCACACAACACTTCACGTCAGTTAAACATCCACAAACAAATGGATTAGTAGAATGCGCGAATCGTAGTCTGGGTGAAGGAATTAAAGCGCGCCTGGACAAACATAAAGGAAGATGGGTGGACGAATTATCGCATGTTCTGTGGGCCCACCGCACAGAAATCAAAGTCAGCAACGGCGATACACCTTTTTCTCTTGTCTACGGGACAGAAGCTGTTATACCAGCAGAGATTGGAATGCCAACAATCCGTACATCGGAAGTCAATGTCACAACAAACAATGATGAATGACGCATTGACTTAGATCTATTGGAGGAACGACGTGAAAGGGCAGCTATCCGCGAAGCAAAAGCTAAATCAAAGATGAAGAAGTATTATGATGCAAGAGTCAGAAACACTTCTTTCAAACCAGGGGACTTTGTATACCGCGCCAACGATGCAAGCCACATAGAAGACACGGGCAAACTCGGACCCAAATGGGAAGGACCTTACGAGGTCACAGAGGCATTAGGCGACGCTGCGTACAAAGTGCGCGACATGAAGGGCCACGAGCTACCACGCACCTGGAACATTTGCAATATCAATAGATGCTACCTTTAGGCTACGGCCCACACACTGACACCTCTGCACTTTAGTAAGCGCTCAATAAATGTTTGTGTATTTACTTTTTCTTTTAGGAAATTGTCTTTACTTTTTTAACTTGCCAGAATTAATAAAACGTTGTGGTTTCTAGCTAACTCCACAACACATTTCAACATTATTGCTTACATCATTCATTTATGTTTCAATTATGTTTATTTATATTATTGCCTACATGGCGTGCATGCACATATTAAGACCACACGAGGGCAGACAGGATGAATAAACCTACTAACATACTCGTTGAATAAGAGGGTTGCAAACCCATCAACATTCGATCACGTATCCTTGTTAAACACCTTACTGTCAAGACGTTGGAGTAAGTTCAAAGTACATCCCACGATGGATGCACTTCAACGCACACTGTGCGCGTTTAACAAAACATGGATTCAAGACAATTGACTCCTATAGAGTGGAATTCGCAGTACGCTGCATACCACCATATGGATTCAAAATAATTGACTCCTAAGCTCGTACGCAAACTCACTAACTTCATACACGACTATGACTTTAGTATGCATCCCACGACGAATGCGCATCAACGCACACTGTGCAAGTTTAGACGAACTAAGAA